>CAWUFW010004181.1:1200000-1606088 GCA_963921515.1 Calotriton arnoldi
GCATTTTTTTTTTTAAAACACGGCGGGATGCGCTTAGGGTGCGCGGATCCCGTCGATTAATTAAAAAAAATCACAAGAAACAAGTGCGCAAAACGCACAAAGGGGGCAGGGTAGAAACACCCTGACCCCCTAGGTCTGCTCAGGGGGTCCCACAAGGACCCCCTGGGCAGGAAAAAGCATTTTTTGTTTTTTAAATTGGCGGGATGCGCTTAGGATGCGCGGATCCCGCCGTAATTAAAAAAAATCGAAGCGTGGTCTCCCGCGCTTCGATGCTATTTTGCCCTCGGGTGGGCCAAGTCCCGGGGGCATGCGGGGATTTATTTATTTTTAATGTGGGAGGCCTCTAAGGCACCCCAAGCCCCGGGGACCGCCACCCCCGGGGCTTTAAATAAATAATGTTGGTGGGGGGGGCACACTGCCCCCCCTCAGCCCCGGGGACCGCCACCCCCCGGGACTTATTTTTTTTTTAAATTACTTGACCTGTGTGGGGGGGCTCAGTCCCCCCACACGCCCCAGGGACCGCCACCTCCCCGGGACACTAAGAAAATAAATGTGGGGGTCCGTTATGGACCCCCGAGCCCCGGAGACCACCACCTCCCCGGGGCTGTGCAAAGGATGGGAGCCTGTGGTGGTCCGTGGGGGAGTTGGGGTCCCCCAACGGACCCCAAAGGATAGGGCCAGCCCCGGGGGATGGGGTCCCCGGGGCAAGTAGTGGCCCGGGAGGGGGGCCACGCGGCCCCCTCCCCAAAAATAATTAAAACAATTTTTTTTTTAAAAAGGCCGGCCCCGGGGGATGGGGTCCTAAGGAGGCCTGAGGAGGGGGGCAACACAGCCCCCTCCATGAAATTGTGCAAACAGGCCCTGTGGCGTGTTTTAAGATGGGGAATTAAATCCCTTCAATCCTGAGGGTCCCTGGGGCCAGCTAGCCCACCAGGTACCTCCAGTAAGCGCCACGGAGCTGCGTTGCAGAGTGTTGTAAAAAGGGACGTGGCCTCTGAACACCTCTCTGCAACGCAGCTCTCTGGCGCATACTGGAGGTATCTGGTGGGCTAGTTGACCCCTAGGGACCCTCGGGATTGAGGAGGAATTAATTCTCCAACTTAAAACGCGCCACAGGGCGTGGTTGCAAGCATGTCACCTCAGGCCCCACCCCCTTCCTTCACCATTGTGCAAATATTCCTCTAAAATCAGCCGAACTACGAATTCCGATTTACTCACCTGTTATCATGAGAGACCTCAGTGCTGCATCTTTGAGCCCAGTACTGATCCTGAAAAGTAATTTTAACCGTACTTACCAGTAACTTGAATTTTCTTCCATAGGATATCATTGACTGGTTTCACTTGGAAATTCTTCTAAGTGTGGAGTTTTGGAACTTTATTATATTCCTCTAAAATCAGCCGAACTACGAATTCCAATTTACTCACCTGTTATCAGGAGAGACCTCAGTGCTGCATCTTTGAGCCCAGTACTGATCCTGAAAAGTAATTGTAACCGTACTTACCAGTAACTTGAATTTCCTTCCATAGGATATCATTGCCTGCTTTTCGCTGAAAAAGTTTGTGTCGATTTTTGAAACATACAAATATTCCTCTAAAATCAGCAGAACTACGAATTCCGATTTACTCACCTGTTATCAGGAGAGACCTCAGTGCTGCATCTTTGAGCCCAGTACTGATCCTGAAAAGTAGTTTGAACCGTACTTACCAGTAACTTGAATTTCCTTCCATAGGCTAACATTGACTGGTTTCACTTGGAAATTCTTCTAAGTGTGGAGTTTTGGAACTTTATAATATTCCTCTAAAATCAGCCGAACTACGAATTCCGATTTACTCACCTGTTATCAGGAGAGACCTCAGTGCTGCATCTTTGAGCCCAGTACTGATCCTGAAAAGTAATTTTAACCGTACTTACCAGTAACTTGAATTTCCTTCCATAGGATATCATTGACTGGTTTCACTTGGAAATTCATCTAAGTGTGGAGTTTTGGAACTTTAGAATATTCCTCTAAAATCAACCGAACTACGAATTCAAATTTACTCACCTGTTATCAGGAGAGAACCCAGTGCTGCATCTTTTAGCCCAGCACTGACCCTGAAAAGTAATTCTAACCGTACTTACCAGTAACTTGTATTTCCTTCCATAGGAATCCATTGTCTGGTTTTCAGCAGAAAAGTTTCAAAGTGTCGATTTTCACAAACTACAAATATTCCTTAAAAATCGCCTGTATGACTTAAACGCATTCTTTCAACTGTTTACAGGAGATGCACCAGTGCTGGATCCAGGATCCACCACTGAGTAAGAAAAAGTAACGATAACACTACTTACCTGCTAAGTGAATTTCCTCCCATAGGATAACATTGGTGATTCTATGTGAAAAAGTTTGTGTCAACTTTTAAAATACAATAATATTCCTTAAAAATCACTACTGTAACCAAAACGCTTTTACTCAACTGTTTACAGGAGATGTCCCAGGACTGAATCTAGGATCCAGTCCTGTGGTTAGAAAAGTAATCCATAAAGTAACTAATTGCATTTAACTAGAAATTCACATTGAGCTCAATGTTGCATTGTGTTTGAAATTGTGTTGCCCATTGCAACAACTGTAACTACTGTACTTAAAAGTCTATTGCCTATTTGCAAAGTATTTAAACTAAAGTAAATCATTCTGAGAAAGTATAATTTGTAATGTAATGTATAATGTAATTACAATGTAATTTAAA
The DNA here is from genome assembly GCA_963921515.1 of Calotriton arnoldi. NCBI lineage: Eukaryota > Metazoa > Chordata > Amphibia > Caudata > Salamandridae > Calotriton > Calotriton arnoldi. The sequence continues at coordinate 1,202,722 of CAWUFW010004181.1, forward strand.
AAATAAAATATCTAAAAATAAATAGTTTAAAAAAATGTAGTAAATCAGTATCAAACAAATAAATATAACAAGTAATACATTTAAAAATTGTCATTTACAAAACATTTGAAATTCACTGGAAAAAACCATAGGTTTCAGACATGTTATAGTTAGGAATTAGCATTTAAAAAACCTTTGAAATTCACTGAAAAAACCATAGGTTTCAGGCACGTTATAGTTAGAAATTAGCATTTAAAAAACCTTACAAATTCACTGAAAAAACCATAGGTTTTAGGGACAGTTATAGTTAGTTGGACATTGCACTCGTACAAAACCCATGAAATTCCCCCGTTATAGTTAGTTCGGCGAACTATAACTCGCGCCCCCGCAATGCACTGCTGATGACGTCACATTTTACATCACTCATGACATGGTCAGTGACATCACTGATGACATCACTGATGACATCTCAAATGACATCACTGATGACATTACTGATGACATCATCCATGTGATAATTTGATGCATCTTCTCACACCCTAATATAACTTTTGATACACCCACTGTAAATTACAGACTGCCATTGTCAAAACCATAGACACTCCAACACCAATTACTATATACACACTCACTGATTCTTAGGTCTACACACACACATCTACTCACTCACCCGTACAGTCACTCATACTTATAGTCACTCAGTACAGGACTATTATATGCACTCATACACCTATATAAACACTCACACACCGCCACTCATCCATAGAGGTACTCACACACCTAGTCAGTCATGCAAAAAATTAAGCACACACCCATTTACTCACCTATACAGTTATACACACACCAGCTCACTTACTCATACAAATACTAGCACATTCTTACGCTCTTATACAATCTCTGATACAAGCACACCCTCATCCATTCAGTCACTCTCACAATCACACACTCTCGCTTATAGCTATTTATATACTCCAACACACATATATACTGCCTTTCACATATGTAGTTACTCACACATGTACCACTGGGACATACATTCACTCACTAACACACTCTTACACACACTTACCCACCCATACAGTCTATCACAGATGCACTCTTGAAACCATCCACCCAGTGAATCACCCACTCACACATCTATGCACAGAGTCGCACACACCCCACCCACACAAACACTCAGGCACCCATACAGATACTCAGACAACCAATCAATAACTCATATAGACACTCATGTAGCTATTCACAAACCCATGCAGCCACTTACACAGCAACAGACAGACGGATACAGACATTCACCCAGTTTAGTCACTAACCCATGCATTCAGTAAGATACGTTTAATCACTCACTAATAGAGTTAGTCACGCACCTACTAAATCATCCATACAGACACTTATACACCCACTCATTCTTCAATACGCCTTTCCCTATATATATTAAACATTTTTAACTTTACAGAAACACACAGTCACTGGATGATGTCATCTGTGATGTCATCAGTGATGTCATTTGAGATGTCATCAGTGATGTCATCAGTGACGTCACTGACCATGTCATGAGTGATGTAATATGTGACGTCATCAGCAGTGCATTGCGGGGGCGCGAGTTATAGTTCGCCGAACTAACTATAACGGGGGAATTTCACGGGTTTTGTACGAGTGCAATGTCCAACTAACTATAACTGTCCCTAAAACCTATGGTTTTTTCAGTGAATCTATATATATATGTATCTATATATATTTATGTGTGTGTGTTTAAATTATCTACATTTTTCTATTATAAAAAAATCCTTTCCTCCTTCCCATCCCTACTCCGTCTGACTCATCCCAAACTTTCTGACTACTATGAAGTCTCAAACATCCTTCACAATCTTTCACCCTCCTTTTTAGACATGTCACTCAACTAACAAGAACACATAACCATTATTTACAAAAACAGCTCACTACTTCCCATTTTCAAATCCACTCCTATCATTCTATACATGCAAAAACTCTTACAAACACACATGAAATGAAAGCACAATCCTAACGCAACGTCAGAGTCGTAAGCGCTATATAAATAAATTTCAATTACAAGTATGTCTCCTTGCTTTGAGTTACAGCAGTTCCAATGTTTTGCCATTCAGTGCTTGAGATCTATTTAGTGCACACATGTACACAGGGAGAGGATGTGGTTCGTCTGCTAGACTGCCGACTTTGGTGCTGGAAACCAGGGTTCGAGTCTCGGGGTCGCGTCCACATCTTGTGATTCTGGGCAAATCACTTAATCTCCCCGTGCCTGAATGTGTAATATAAATACGGTGCTCGTGTAAAGCGCTCCAATACCTTCGGGTCGAGTTCGCGCTATATAAATATGCACAAAAAATAAATGTATTACATCTCACGGCCTATCCCACTCATTTGCAGAAACCTGATTATAAGTATTTAATGTGCCAAAGGCAGTGAGTCTGGCTTCAATACAGTAATGGAGTAAACATCATTTCTACATGCCTGCCTTTCTACGCCCTTGCACGTTATCACATCAAACCCAGATTTATTGGCTGAGTCAATTATTCTTTTTGACTGCAATTACAGTCGTTATAGAACTTACAATTAACCAGATGTTGGTGTAGCCCTGGAAAACAGTGACTGAACATGTATCAAATTGTACAGTCCCTCAAAAGTGCTTACCATACTACTCTTTACCCAACTATCTAGTGCCTTGCAAAAGTACCCCAGAGAATCTTTCCAGGACTGGCGAGACAGTTTCTAATTGCCCTTGAATTTCAACCTGCACTGTTCTGGGATGAGACCATACTTCTTGACAATGGTCTTCTTCATGGTGGGATACGTTGAAAAGTCCCCCATTCTCTAGGCCCCTACTGCCACCCTGCTGGCATCAGTGCGGCTTTCGGTCACAGCACAGCCCATACTTTGTGGCCCCTGGGCAAATGTTTGTGAGTATCCATGTTCTAGGGCCAGTAGGGCTTACATCCTATCACCATGAATTTGACTCCACTGCCAGCTCCCCAATCCTCCTCAGGGATTCTGTGCACCACTAGAGCTACCTCATATGTCGGACACCACCTGTCTATGTCACCCCCCTTGAAGTCAAGCACCAAGTCTCCGGTTCTGTGGACTTTTTCTTCAACACTGGACACAGTAGTTTTGCTGCCACTATCTGCTAGACTCTGCCAGTTGTTTAGCTTTCAGGTCCAGCTCTATAAGTCTCAGTTCATGAGCCAGCAAGATGTTTTTCTCTGCCAAGGCACTCTCAGATTCAGCGTTTCTCTCCTCTGCAGCCAGCTGGGCCAGCTGCAGCCTCAGGTCCCTCTCAGCCTTTGTGCCCTTTAACTCCTCAGGAGACAGCGTTTGGGAAGAGACACTGCTTCCTGCATAGGATCCAGCAGGGGACTCCTCTCTGTGGGATCCCCTTTCTCCTCTGGGGATCTTTCCCTGTTTCTCAGGGTCACTGTCATCTTGGGGCTCTGATGCTGATGTCAGGTATAACCAGGGTGCTGCATTCTCTAGAGTAGTGAAAGAATCCTCTTCACACTCTTCCTCTGGTGCAGATTGCCTTCTGTGGACCTCTTTTCAGGCTTTGTGGGCAAACTAATACTCAAACGTGGGATGACCCTAAGGGATTGTTAGTCCTCTCTCTCTGTACAACTTCCTATGCTCAGTCATGCTGTAGCTCTAAATGGCATTGATATCCAACTCCATATGTGACAGGCCCCTGGTGGATACAATGCACCGTGCCCCACGGCAGGGGGATCCTTCCCTCAGCTCAGAGTTCTCCTCCTCTGTTGTTGCTTGCAGCCTTCTGACATCATCATAGGCTCAGAGGACTATCTGTAGGTCTACTTTAGAAGCTTCCTGCCCACATTCAGCCCCATCTCCTTGCAGAACTCTTTCAGCTTACTCCCAGTGTAATATGCTAGGTAATTGAGCTCCATGGACATCCTGGCAAGATATCCAAAGTGCAACAACAAAAAGAGTCCCAAATTGATGAAGGTGAAGCAGGAGTCAAATTTAGAAAACTGACCAACTGAGAGAAAAAATAATTTAAAACTCGTATGGTCTTTAGTATAGAGTAGTGGTAAACGCTGAATTACAACATGGCATTGCGCAAACACAAGACCTATCCCACCGCTGCCACCAATGTTAGAAATGGGGTTTCTGGCTGACCAACATATATACCCTGTCCAAGCAGGAACCACCAATTTAGTCAGGGTAAGCTAGAAACACACTAAAAGTTAACCTGCGCTCACCCTCTGATAGCTTCACACAAAGCAGTCAGACTTATCTAAAGAGGCAATGTGTAATGTATTTGTGCAACACACACACTAACACACTGAAAAGATCACAAAAATACTCCACACATGTTTAGAAGAATAGACAATAATTTTGTAAATAAATCAAGACCAAAACAACAAACCTCCTATGTATAGAAGTCGAGTTATGAATTTCTAAATATTTAAAAGAGTTCTAGCACTTAGAAGCAATAAGTGTCTATTGGGTTTATCTGGTTGCGCTGGACCGGAGCAAAGTCAATAGTTCAGGCTGATCGCGATGGAGCACAGACTGGCTACAGGACCAATGCTGGCCCCTGTGATCAAAGTACCTTATCCTAGTCACAACAGCTAGATACGGGGCACAGACGAGTGAAGAGTCAAGCGATGAGCCCGTTCCGTAGACGAAGCATAGAGTTGAGATGAGTTTGTTCCAAAGTGCAATGTACTGGGTTTCTCGATGCAGTGGCAGTAAACTGCACACATAGACCCTACAGTGGCAAGGCTGAGACAGGTTTTAAAGGCTACAAGGGTGGGTGGCACAATCAATGCTGCAGGCCCACAAGTAGCATTTAATTTACAGGTCCAGGGTATATGGTATACCACTATACAAGGGACTTACATGTCTCAAGATGCCAAAAAGGTGTAAACCAATGATACCATGCTTAGAAAAGAGAGCACAAGCACTTTAGCAGCACTGGTTAGCAGTGGTAAAGTGCTCAGAGTCCTAAAGCCAACAAAAAGAAGGCCAGAAAAAGAGGAGGAGGAAGGCAAAAGGTTTGAGGTGACCCTTTAGAGAGGGACATTTTCCAACAGTGTCTAAAACCTTTCTTGCGGACCACACAAAAAAATTACGGACAGCTTCCAGTCAATGTACAGCTCTCGACTGTACTGCCTGTATCATGAAATAAATAGCTCTGTGGATTGAGCGCACTGCACACTGCATATCAGAGGATTGCATGGCTCCATTGTTCATAGTAGATATGCAGATACAGGTTTGCATGACCGCTGGCATACTATGTGCAACTCTTTGACCATTGGTCCGCTCGAAGCCTATGCACAGACGCAACAACCATGTCAAATTTGCCGATTACAGGTACATATGGGTGTTTATAAAGGGGGTTACGCCTTCTACTAATAACTACAATAAGTGTCATGTGTATATTTATGCATACATAAGTTAATTACAGTTATTTTAAAGCATGAAAATGCACCACATGATAAATTTGGACAACAGACCATGTAGATCTTGCCCTTTAATGTACATATGGGTATTTATAGAGGGGAGTTTACTCTCGTAAATAAAAGTTTAACAAACATCATGTGTGTGTGTGTGTATATGGGGAAACAACCTTTACAACGCGGTCATTACACCGCAATATCTTTACAACACGGTCGTTACAACGACCGCGTTGTTATTACGCGATGCATTTACATCGCAAGTCTTTACAACGAATTCCACTAGGGAGCGCTGAGGTATTGGAAATGAATTCCAAAACCTTCCCTACTGTTGCACAAACTGGAGTAGGAATAGGAATAGTAAATAATACTATTCCTAAGTCCAGCGCGCCCCCTAGTGGAAGTCGTTGTAAAGACTTGCGATGTAAATGCATCGCGTACTAACATCGCGGTCGTTGTAACGACCGCGTTGTAATAGCACGCGATGTAATACATTGCGTAGTAAAGTGCTATATTCGTATATATGTATATATGAAAGTCAAAAACGCATATTATCTACTGGCGGTCGCCAGTAGATAGTTATAGTTAGGACCTATTTTCCATAGGAAATCCGCAACATTCTATTTCAAATAACTTCGGCGCCGGTTGACGAATCTTCGCGAAAGTTTCCAACTTGTTGGGGCGCTCCGGTCCGCTCCTATCCTGAAAGTCTCGGGGTGATTCGTCAAGCGGTGGCCGAGAAAAAAGGGGGGTCCCAAAACGCATTTTCCCCATTCATTTTTCCATAGGAACCTTTAGTCGCAGCTACAGCCCAAACTGCTGAACAGAATTACACCAAATTTGGCAAAGAGGTAGCCCTTAGGTTCAGTGTCGTGCCTTTTGCTTAAATGGTGTAAATCCGTTCAGTAGTTCCTGAGAAAATCAAAAGTAAAGTCACATATATATCTATGGCCGAGTAGGGTCCGCGTACCCTCCCGATCACGAGCTGCATGCTAATTGGCTGTCAAGTGGCTGTCAACACTCCAAATCAGGAAGTGTTGGCAGCCATTTTGTCCCTCGGTAGAACCGAGGGACAGAAACAAGTGCGCAAAGCGCAAAAAGGGGGCAGGGTAGAAACACCCTGAACCCCTAGGTCTGCTCAGGGGGTCCCACAAGGACCCCCTGGGCAGAAAAAAGCATTTTTTTTTAAAAACACGGAGGGATGCGCTTAGGGTGCGCGGATCCCGCCGATTAATTAAAAAAAAGCACAAGAAACAAGTGCGCAAAACGCACAAAGGGGGTAGGGTAGAAACACCCTGACCCCCTAGGTCTGCTCAGGTGGTCCCACAAGGACCCCCTGGGCAGAAAAAAGCATTTTTTTTTAAAAACACGGCGGGATGCGCTTAGGGTGCGCGGATCCCGCCGATTAATTAAAAAAATCACAAGAAACAAGTGCGCAAACGCACAAAGGGGGCAGGGTAGAAACACCCTGACCCCTAGGTCTGCTCAGGGGTCCCACAAGGACCCCTGGGCAGAAAAAAGCATTTTTGTTTTTTAAATTGGCGGGATGCGCTTAGGATGCGCGGATCCCGCCGTAATTAAAAAAAATCGAAGCGCGGTCTCCCGCGCTTCGATGCTATTTTGCCCTCGGGTGGGCCAAGTCCCGGGGGCATGCGGGGATTTATTTATTTTTAATGTGGGGGGCCTCTAAGGCCCCCCAAGCCCTGGGGACCGCCACCCCCGGGGCTTTAAATAAACAATGTTGGTGGGGGGCACACGGCCCCCCCGCAGCCCCGGGGACCGCCACCCCCCGGGACTTATTTTTTTTTTAAATTACTTGACCTGTGTGGGGGGGCTCAGTCCCCCCACACGCCCCAGGGACCGCCACCTCCCCGGGACACTAAGAAAATAAATGTGGGGGTCCGTTATGGACCCCCGAGCCCCGGGGACCACCACCTCCCCGGGGCTGTGCAAAGGATGGGAGCCTTGGTCCGTGGGGGAGTTGGGGTCCCCCCACAGACCCCAAAGGATAGGGCCAGCCCCGGGGGATGGGGTCCCCGGGGCAAGTAGTGGCCCGGGAGGGGGCCACGCGGCCCCCCTCCCCAAAAATAATTAAAACATTTTTTTTTTAAAAAGGCCAGCCCCAGAGGATGGGGTCCTAAGGAGGCCTGAGGAGGGGGGCAACACAGCCCCCCTCCATGAAATTGTGCAAACAGGCCCTGTGGCGTGTTTTAAGATGGGGAATTAAATCCCCTTCAATCCTGAGGGTCCCTGGGGGCCAGCTAGCCCACCAGGTACCTCCAGTAAGCGCCACGGAGCTGCGTTGCAGAGTGTTGTAAAAAGGGGCGTGGCCTCTGAACACCTCTCTGCAACGCAGCTCTCTGGCGCATACTGGAGGTATCTGGTGGGCTAGTTGGCCCCTAGGGACCCTCGGGATTGAGGAGGAATTAATTCTCCAACTTAAAACGCGCCACAGGGTGTGGTTGCAAGCATGTCACCTCAGGCCCCACCCCCTTCCTTCACCATTGTGCAAATATTCCTCTAAAATCAGCCGAACTACGAATTCCGATTTACTCACCTGTTATCATGAGAGACCTCAGTGCTGCATCTTTGAGCCCAGTACTGATCCTGAAAAGTAATTTTAACCGTACTTACCAGTAACTTGAATTTCCTTCCATAGGATATCATTGACTGGTTTCACTTGGAAATTCTTCTAAGTGTGGAGTTTTGGAACTTTATAATATTCCTCTAAAATCAACCGAACTACGAATTCCAATTTACTCACCTGTTATCAGGAGAGACCTCAGTGCTGCATCTTTGAGCCCAGTACTGATCCTGAAAAGTAATTTTAACCGTACTTACCAGTAACTTGAATTTCCTTCCATAGGATATCATTGCCTGCTTTTTGCTGAAAAAGTTTGTGTCGATTTTTGAAACATACAAATATTCCTCTAAAATCAGCAGAACTACGAATTCCGATTTACTCACCTGTTATCAGGAGAGACCTCAGTGCTGCATCTTTGAGCCCAGTACTGATCCTGAAAAGTAATTTGAACCGTACTTACCAGTAACTTGAATTTCCTTCCATAGGCTAACATTGACTGGTTTCACTTGGAAATTCTTCTAAGTGTGGAGTTTTGGAACTTTATAATATTCCTCTAAAATCAGCCGAACTACGAATTCCGATTTACTCACCTGTTATCAGGAGAGACCTCAGTGCTGCATCTTTGAGCCCAGTACTGATCCTGAAAAGTAATTTTAACCGTACTTACCAGTAACTTGAATTTCCTTCCATAGGATATCATTGACTGGTTTCACTTGGAAATTCATCTAAGTGTGGAGTTTTGGAACTTTAGAATATTCCTCTAAAATCAACCAAACTACGAATTCCAATTTATTCACCTGTTATCAGGAGAGAACCCAGTGCTGCATCTTTTAGCCCAGCACTGACCCTGAAAAGTAATTCTAACCGTACTTACCAGTAACTTGTATTTCCTTCCATAGGAATCCATTGTCTGGTTTTCAGCAGAAAAGTTTCAAAGTGTCGATTTTCACAAACTACAAATATTCCTTAAAAATCGCCTGTATGACTTAAACGCATTCTTTCAACTGTTTACAGGAGATGCACCAGTGCTGGATCCAGGATCCACCACTGAGTAAGAAAAAGTAACGATAACACTACTTACCTGCTAAGTGAATTTCCTCCCATAGGATAACATTGGTGATTCTATGTGAAAAAGTTTGTGTCAACTTTTAAAATACAATAATATTCCTTAAAAATCACTACTGTAACCAAAACGCTTTTACTCAACTGTTTACAGGAGATGTCCCAGGACTGAATCTAGGATCCAGTCCTGTGGTTAGAAAAGTAATCCATAAAGTAACTAATTGCATTTAACTAGAAATTCACATTGAGCACAATGTTGCATTGTGTTTGAAATTGTGTTGCCCATTGCAACAACTGTAACTACTGTACTTAAAAGTCTATTGCCTATTTGCAAAGTATTTAAACTAAAGTAAATCATTCTGAGAAAGTATATTTTGTAATGTAATGTATAATGTAATTACAATGTAATTTAAAAAATAAAATATCTAAAAATAAATAGTTTAAAAAAATGTAGTAAATCAGTATCAAAAAAATAAATATAACAAGTAATACATTTAAAAATTATCATTTACAAAACCTTTGAAATTCACTGGAAAAAACCATAGGTTTCAGACATGTTATAGTTAGGAATTAGCATTTAAAAAACCTTTGAAATTCACTGAAAAACCATAGGTTTCAGGCACGTTATAGTTAGAAATTAGCATTTAAAAAACCTTACAAATTCACTGAAAAAACCATAGGTTTTAGGGACAGTTATAGTTAGTTGGACATTGCACTCGTACAAAACCCATGAAATTCCCCGTTATAGTTAGTTCGGCGAACTATAACTCGCGCCCGCAATGCACTGCTGATGACGTCACATTTTACATCACTCATGACATGGTCAGTGACATCACTGATGACATCACTGATGACATCTCAAATGACATCACTGATGACATTACTGATGACATCATCCATGTGATAATTTGATGCATCTTCTCACACCCTAATATAACTTTTGATACACCCACTGTAAATTACAGACTGCCATTGTCAAAACCATAGACACTCCAACACCAATTACTATATACACACTCACTGATTCTTAGGTCTACACACACACATCTACTCACTCACCCGTACAGTCACTCATACTTATAGTCACTCAGTACAGGACTATTATATGCACTCATACACCTATATAAACACTCACACACCGCCACTCATCCATAGAGGTACTCACACACCTAGTCAGTCATGCAAAAAATTAAGCACACACCCATTTACTCACCTATACAGTTATACACACACCAGCTCACTTACTCATACAAATACTAGCACATTCTTACGCTCTTATACAATCTCTGATACAAGCACACCCTCATCCATTCAGTCACTCTCACAATCACACACTCTCGCTTATAGCTATTTATATACTCCAACACACATATATACTGCCTTTCACATATGTAGTTACTCACACATGTACCACTGGGACATACATTCACTCACTAACACACTCTTACACACACTTACCCACCCATACAGTCTATCACAGATGCACTCTTGAAACCATCCACCCAGTGAATCACCCACTCACACATCTATGCACAGAGTCGCACACACCCCACCCACACAAACACTCAGGCACCCATACAGATACTCAGACAACCAATCAATAACTCATATAGACACTCATGTAGCCATTCACAAACCCATGCAGCCACTTACACAGCAACAGACAGACGGATACAGACATTCACCCAGTTTAGTCACTAACCCATGCATTCAGTAAGATACGTTTAATCACTCACTAATAGAGTTAGTCACGCACCTACTAAATCATCCATACAGACACTTATACACCCACTCATTCTTCAATACGCCTTTCCCTATATATATTAAACATTTTTAACTTTACAGAAACACACAGTCACTGGATGATGTCATCAGTGATGTCATCAGTGACGTCACTGACCATGTCATGAGTGATGTAATATGTGACGTCATCAGCAGTGCATTGCGGGGGCGCGAGTTATAGTTCGCCGAACTAACTATAACGGGGGAATTTCACGGGTTTTGTACGAGTGCAATGTCCAACTAACTATAACTGTCCCTAAAACCTATGGTTTTTTCAGTGAATCTATATATATATATATGTATCTATATATATTTATGTGTGTGTGTTTAAATTATCTACATTTTTCTATTATAAAAAAATCCTTTCCTCCTTCCCATCCCTACTCCGTCTGACTCATCCCAAACTTTCTGACTACTATGAAGTCTCAAACATCCTTCACAATCTTTCACCCTCCTTTTTAGACATGTCACTCAACTAACAAGAACACATAACCATTATTTACAAAAACAGCTCACTACTTCCCATTTTCAAATCCACTCCTATCATTCTATACATGCAAAAACTCTTACAAACACACATGAAATGAAAGCACAATCCTAACGCAACGTCAGAGTCGTAAGCGCTATATAAATAAATTTCAATTACAAGTATGTCTCCTTGCTTTGAGTTACAGCAGTTCCAATGTTTTGCCATTCAGTGCTTGAGATCTATTTAGTGCACGCATGTACACAGGGAGAGGATGTGGTTCGTCTGCTAGACTGCCGACTTTGGTGCTGGAAACAAGGGTTCGAGTCTCGGGGTCGCGTCCACATCTTGTGATTCTGGGCAAATCACTTAATCTCCCCGTGCCTGAATGTGTAATATAAATACGGTGCTCGTGTAAAGCGCTCCAATACCTTCGGGTCGAGTTCGCGCTATATAAATATGCACAAAAAATAAATGTATTACATCTCACGGCCTATCCCACTCATTTGCAGAAACCTGATTATTAGTATTTAATGTGCCAAAGGCAGTGAGTTTCAATACAGTAATGGAGTAAACATCATTTCTACATGCCTGCCTTTCTACGCCCTTGCACGTTATCACATCAAACCCAGATTTATTGGCTGAGTCAATTATTCTTTTTGACTGCAATTACATGAAAATTAGCCTCACCACCGCATAAAGATGTATTTTTCTTTTCATTTTTATGAGCCAGGGGAACGGTCAAATACTACACTGGCCACATAATTCATATCCTATTAACACGTTTTATGGTCACATATGTTAGCTGAAGGGGTATGTTCTGATAATCTTTAGACACATCGTATAAGCGCCAAAGTAAACTGCTGTGAATGTGACAGAATATGTCCTTCTCCTGTCAATATACATATGGATGGACAGGAAAATTGTACCTTGGGGTAGGTAGTCATGAGCAGCCTTCAATTTATGCTGAGTTTGTAATCCAATCTGTACAACTGCAACAAGCAATCTTCTCGAATAATAGTTTCTTTTAAAGGAGAGTTTCCTAAGTAGCTTATGAAGACAAGCAGAAGCCGAGATAGCCCGAGGACCTACAAAAGAAGATTCATTACAGCACGTCAAATATCACGAGACCACATTTCTGCTTCTTGTGCAGCAAAAAAAGTTTATTTTCTGATACTGTATAGGAACATCACTACTTCATTACAGATTATAGCCTTTGGTTCTGTTTTGAAAAAAAATATTTCAGAAGTAGCAGTGGAATAATGCTGATTCTAAGTCATGTTATGCTGATGTGTATGTGTGTGTATGTTACTGTTGATAACAATACATTTCAGAATATCAATGATTGGCTTTATGAGTTATAACAGAAAAAAAAGGAATAAAGCTGTCTTCAAATAATTCCATGCTAAAATGAAAGAGATCTGTTTTCATCAGCAATATAAATCTGAAACAATATCAGTGATCTTTAAGACAGAGCCCACCCTCGTCAGCTTATTAAACAAGAACTGGTAAAGTCAATAGTTCTTTCTTTAATATATTAAAACATGCAAACACAGGCCTGCACAAACGCATGCAAGCTTTGGCTCCCACTACAAGTGCCCTAGAGGGAGTTAAGATATTCCACCCACCCGACCCATAGTGATATCATGGGGTGAGGTAATTACGGTAATTGCCTAATATTTCGAGTTTCCCCCAGAAAAATGGTAAATTTCAGGTTTGGTGTCTTTCGCACCAAATTCCGCCGGCATAAGAATGTATCTGTATTTAATGAAGAACATGTTTCTGTGTGTCCTATGATTGTGTCATGGTATGTCCCCAAGCTGTGGTGCTGCATGACATCTGCCCCACAAGCTTGGGGAATTAAAAGCATTCATACACACAGAAGGCAAAAAAGGAGGCGGGTTGCAGAGAGATATGGCAAAAAAGGTGTGTAGATTTGTGCATGCATATGTTTGTATGCATTAGCACTTTAAAAGCAGACCTTTTGATTTTGCCAATGCTTGTTTCTTATCTGCATACAATTTAGCACACAGGAAAAGCGATCTCTAGCCATGAACACCTTCAGGAAGACCCTCAAGACCTGGCTCTTCGGCTAAACAGATCTGCGGACCCCCCCCCTCAGCGCCTTGAGACCCTCACGGGTGAGTAGCGCGCTTACAATTCCCTGATTGATTGATTGATTCATATCTGAACAGGACTCACCCATGGCTGGAGCCGTAAGTGAGTCCGCCCTTTGCTCGGAAGCCAAGGATTAGACACCCAGGATCAATGGCTGATTCAGGGAAGAAAGAGAGAAGCAGATGACTCCTTCAAACCAGTGAGAGTGAGGCAAGGCCTGGGTATGATGGCTACTGCTGGTCTTTTTGGAGACATTTGTGGGTTTTACCCTCTTCTCAGTAGGCAAGACATCATGGTGTAGAGATGAGGCCTTCAGGGAGCTAGCAATTAAAAATGTAGGCCTCCTCTGAGTCAAATGCTGCAGGTGATGCGCATTTATCTGATTTGCTTTCTGAGGGGCATATTATCGAGCCCTTTATCGCCGCGTTAGCGGCACTTTTCTGCCGCTAATGCGGCGATATTTTCATCACACTATTAACAAGCTGCAGCTAACGGGCTTTAGCGTGAGTTTTTTAGCGATAGCGGCCGTTTTTTTTACCTCTAAGCATGTCAGCAATATATATCGCTAATGACATGCAAAGTAGGCGTTCCTGACTAAAACTCCATTGAAACAGTCGCAAACACAACTTCCCCCTATTATCAATGCCCGCGAAGCGATAGGAATATTCGCGCTAACCGCGCTTATCGCTGGAATTTAACGCCTGAAAAAAACTTGCCTTAACCATCTTGTCAATGGGGGGTGGATTGTTGGGTTAAGTATGCACTTGCCTATTAGCAAGCTTTTCATTATCGCTGTTAATTTAGCGCTGGAATTCTCACGCTATTGCTGGTTTTACACGCTATCGCTGAATTTCCTATCGCCTTTGCGATACACGTTGATAATACCGCGCTATCACGGCGAGGAAATCCAGCGATCGCCGGCGATAAAAAAAACAGCGCTAAGCGCGCTTTGCGATAAACATCGCAGATCTTTGATAATATGCCCCTATGTTTGGACAGCAGAACAGCAAAGGATGAAATGCAGGCCATCTATAGTAAGCCAATAATATATTATCATATTTTCGGGACAAGCACGTCAACTCACTAGGAATCTCACTCGCTAAAACCAGCAAGCAGCAATACAAACATTTAATGAGAAAGACCCACTGACGGCTGCCAAAACACCTTAACTATCAAAATACAGTGATCAATCTGATATTCAGAACCTCTATTTCATCTTTCAATAAGTTGCTATCCCCACATTGCATCCTTTGGTTCTGCCAGCCATCCCTTCATACCTGCCTGGACCTTGTTGCTGCCCTTTACTAATCTTTTACCCGTGGTTTTGCCATTTAACAAGCATTGGCAAAGCCAATAGTTCTGGCGGGTTTAATGGATGAAATTATGTAAAGAGCACACTTGCATGACTACATTGCCATATTAAACCCAGATCGACTGAATTTGCCAATACTTGTTTATAAGTGCATATGGAGTGCTTTAGCAGCCATTATGCAACTCTTGACTAAAAAAATGGAAACAGCCAGTTGTGTTAACAAAAAATACAATATAAGGCCAATTGGCTTTTCCAATGATGTTTAGTGATGCTGTCATGCATCCCGGATGCTGCACAGCATGGCGAAAGAATACTGAAAACAAAAAAAATGCCTGGGATACAGCCATCTACATAATTTTGTAGGTACATGCACCACGTATGTGCATGCTGCTTTTTTCATTTTATTGAGCGTTCCGATTTGGGTCGCATATAAAACGGGAAAAAAACATACAAAAGCGATTTTGCTTTTTTGGAAGTGGGTGTTGGAGAAACAACAAGGAATTCTGGGGGGTGGATGCAACCTGAGGGATGTGGGTAGGGCGAAAGCAACACAGATTGGTGCGAGTTAGGAAAGCAACACAGGGGCATGGGTGGGGTGGGATAGCAACAGAGGGAACAGGTTGGGAGACGCAACACTGAGGGTGTGGGTGGGGTGGAGAAAAGCAGACAGGTGAGAGAGAGATCAACATGAAGCACACAAGGGTGAGGGCATAATGGCGGGAGGTGACGAAACAAACGGGTGAGAGCAGTGCAGAGGGGTGGGACACAAGAACACTGGGGAGACAGCTGGGAAACAAAGGCACTCCCATGGAGAACTTAAGACAAAAGAAAAATGTAGTTACAATACAGTGAAAAGTGGAAGAACATAAGTAAATTGGCAATGCTCCAGGGAGTTGCAGGCCAAACACGGCCAAGGGAAGCCATCAAATTAGAAGCAGGTAAATGAGAATGACAATAAAGCCAACCGATGGAAAGCAATGGGCTCGCTGCAAACCCCTCTATGTTCTTGTTCTTGGTAAGCCCACAATGTATCTTACGCAATTAGACAGCTGTGCTGTCTGGTAGGCTCCACCTGGAAAAGGATTTCTTTCTTAATTTAATGAATATGTGACAAAAGTGCGTAATGTCCATAGCAGGTGTAACAGTACACCGACTAATCAAGAACAGGCAGTGAGAGAGAAATACTCCTCTGGGTGGAGTCAAGTCCACTTTATGAATATTTTAAATAATTATACTGTCAAGCCAGACCTAAAAATCATTTGTTGTGGAAAGGTCTTGTACCCCCTTTAAGTTTGACTGATGACTGCCCCCACAGTATTGTGTTAGGGAAAAATCTCGAAAAGCACATGTAGTGAAATAAAACCTAATATTTTGCACACTTTTTATGTAGGCAAAAATTCAGTTTTTATAATCTGGATCACATGGAAAATAAAAGCAGCATCTGGCCTAGTGGAGAACAGCACTGTTCCGATAGCGAGGGCAAGCAAAGCCTTAGAGAGCCTAACCCAGTACTGCTCTTGCTGGAATGTGTATCCAAAACTGCATGCCTCCCACCCTGAGCCCTGCCGCCACTGGAAGCGTGAGGGAAGGTGGGTGTGGGAGCAAAGAGCCAAGAAACTCCCGGACTTTATGGGTAAGTTTGTTTTTATTTCCATACCAAATCTTGACATTTATCAACTCCAGGCAATTTTGGTACTAAAGTGTTGATACTACTGCAAATGTTGATGAATGAACGTTAATATATTTTTTATTTAGAGCTGCAGGAAGAGTAGGTGAGGCGCTTCACCTGAAGGGAGTGGAATTCTGCACATACTCGCTAGAGTGCATAGGCAATTTCCGACCATATAAGGAAGTTTGACAAAGAGTATCTGCAAAAAGGCACAACATATTGTCCATTAATAATTTTATTTACATATACTTTGATTGGAAATGGCACATTCAGGTTTACGCTATAGGTGCACAGCTGCTATTTTGTGTTAGGGCAGGGTGCTTTCTATAACTGTGTGCAATTTGCACCAGGTTCAAAATGGGGATCAACCTGCCAATAGTTCATGAAATCCCCTACTCCAATGTATGCAATCTGCGCATGAGCATGGTTTGCGCACACGATCCAAGGCAGGATACACCTGCCTAAAATCATTGGAGCCAACACAGTGATTGAACTGATGATGGTATTTATAGCCCTATCATTATCAAACCATAAAACTGTTGACATGGATCACTTTTAAACTTACTGTCAGTTCAAGAAATCCCTGTCGGGATATTAAGGTACAGTTTGAAAGTTGTGAAGTAGGTCCTCAACAAAAGTACATAACATGTCCTGTCTAGCTCTAATTCATTGTATTACTGTTTTGCTTTTTCCATGTGATATGAAGGCTACAAATAGAAAAAGCGTTGGAAAATCTAATTGGCCTCTTGTTAGCCCACCAGACCTTTAGCTTTATCAATGCTTGTTTTGGATTGTCATGGTTTTTGCCAAGGTTTATTGTTGGGGAAGCTGCTAGGTATTCATCAATGTGAAAAGACATTCGTTAAAGGCAAAGATATTTTTTGTATCAAAAAGCACACATTGCCACAATAGTCCCTGGCAATTAATAGAACTACTTTTGTATAGATTTGCACCTTGCGAAATGGCAGAATTTTGCTACTTGCTCTGAAGCTATCCAATAGTTGCAGTGGACCAGCACATTGCCCCTTGCTATATACTGTAGTGGCCAGAAGAAAAATGTAAATAAAACAGTAGCAGATACAATTGGTGAAGACGGTTGGCTGAAAGCCTCCTCAAGTAAGTATATTATACAAATAATCTCAGTAATATCATAAGATCTTAAATAACAACAGAATTTGAAATAAAAAGGTAAACGCAGGACTGAATGAGGATGAGGATGGAAAAACACCTTTATACTCAGATCACACTGTCATGAAACTCCCAACTTTTGATATCTAACAACTTCCTCATGCAAAACCTTCAAAAATAGAGTCACACCCAAGTTCAAAATAAATTTGAGTCTGTCCTTGTGTTTGAACTGAATTTGAATGTTTCCCCCTTTTCACTCCCACAGTATCACCCTAGATGTCAGTGCTGGAGCGGGGATCAGTTTAAATAAAACTCGGTTTACCATCACACAGGGATGATTCCTGCTGTGCTGCAGCTCAACAGGTTAACGGACGTTGGCCATTTTATTTGAGAAGACCAAGAGCAAATCATCACATAAATAGTAATCACAATTTCTGTCTAACGTTTAGGCAATAATGAAAATTTCTCGAAGTTTTTAAGGGTTTTATTTCTCAAAGTTGAGTAGATCGTCTTATTCAAAATCATACGTTTTTATTCATTACTTTCAAAACAATCAATCGTTTACAAAATTGATAAACTAAAATAATTAATACAAATTATTTTAAAATGCATTAAGCGTGTTCCATAAAGGAAGAAATCCCTATTTTAAGAATGGGACAAAAGGTGTCAGTCAGAACCTATAAAGAGTTCAAGTTCGAAAGAGATTGAGATCCACCATAAAGCTCCAAATATCCAAAAATCAGTAATCGATCAAAACAGAACTTCCCATAAAGGGAAGTTCATGAAACTCAGTAAAGTCTCAAAGCAATCATAAATAAAGCAAGGGAAATGTGCACTAGCAGTAGGAACTGCAATCAATAGGATGGGTAAATGGCATAAGAGGAGAGCATTCGGCATCTAATGTTGTCTGGCGGGGCAAAAAGCATGTATTAACCTACTCTAGGAACACTTACTATTGCAGCTAATATTGCATCTTCTCCTCCTCTCGCCCAATACTCTTGTAGGGTTTTTCCTGAAAACAAGTTCACTCCTCATCTTCTCACGCAAACACAATAGCATACAGGCAATAATCTTCAAGTGTGCAACTTTGTTATTCTAGTCTAAACTACACATGAAGCTTTTTCATTCTAAACATATTTTCCCAAGATTGGGACTACATTTTTAACCTTCTAATGGAGGAAATTATATGTTAGCTAAAAATTTACTATGTAGAAAACAAACATCTGCATGCAAGAAAGAACATTATTTTTCATGCCTATCCTTTGGGAAATAAAACAAGTATGCTAAAAGAGATCAAGTTAAGTTTATGTGTTGTATTCTGTGTGATTATTCTTCATAATTCCACTAAATGATAGGTTCTAAAGAAATATTCAAACTCGTATTATATAAGTAGAAACATTTTGCAGAGTTATATGAAACATGTATTTAATAAAGCATGATCAAAGAAAAGGTCTAGAATTAAACATTTGATGCGTGCTTCAGCACATTCTAGTCAATCTACTCGGTAAGCAATGTTGCTGAAAACAGTTTTGAGGCCTAGTATGTGTAAGAGTGGCTAGTTACTACATTTTGCATGTTTTTAAACAAGTTTTTGTCATTTAAGTCTACACGTTAATGTTTCACATATTTTTTATTTTATTTAATTTTGCGTTTTGCTAAAAGCGCCTCTTTATCACCATCATCAATACCTTGTTGTTATTACCCCTTGTGAACAGGATTGGCCAGTTGACCATTCTCTTTCTTCATTCACTTGGCCTCTGATGAGCTGAAGGCAACTTCTCCAAACCCAAAAGAACACCATCTTGACTGGTGTTCTCCAGCCCTTATTTTCCTTTTTAAATACTGTTCCCCATGTTACATCGCTGCCAAGAGAAAAGTTGGCCTCCTTCACCCAGATTTAAAAATCTCTAAATTTCCTACTAACTGAAGCAGATTTACCTTTTTTTAATCGATTTCTTACTAGACTGCCCTCCATCAAGAAAAGCTGACTTTTCTGACCAAAACGTTTGGCCATTTGTGATGGACAATAATGCTCCAGGCTTTGTTCACTTGGAAATCCATAAACTCAAAATGTCACTGGTGCTGCAACAACCTCATGGAACTTTTTTCCTCTTCCACTTCTTTCCATTCGAGGAAACCAACCAAACATTTTGTACTTCATCTTTTCCGTCTCCATCTGAACTACTAAAAAGAAGAAAAAGGCATGTTGTATGCTTCTTTAATTCTGAATTATGATCACAAATTCTGTACTGTTTCTAATTTTCATATGACTACATTACACCATGAAATGGTATACTAATATTCCATACTTCTACCAGCACCCCCTAACTTCTGTGAATTCTAATTTTGCATGCAAAGTATGCAGCTGCGCTGTAGAAAAACGTATATCAATTAACCAACAATGATTGACACCTGACATTGGTTACCTTAGAATCACTGGACTGTCCTGGATAGTAGTGAGATGCTTTGCAGGAGAAAAAGCTGACAGTCCCTGCCCGCCTTGAATGTTTCAGCACAATTTACATTATGAGTTCCACTTAAATTGTAGCTGCTATATACGTTGTTACAGTTGTCTCAAATATTATTTAAACATGCCTCCTGACATTCTCTACCAGTATAATAGATACGTGTATGGAGTTTCAGATATTTCAACACTCATAGATATAAGATATTTCAGCTTCCATTGATATAAATCAGTTCTTCACTCATGTAATGGAAAGTTTTTGTCATTTTAATTAGTATTCAAAGGTATGCAATCAATGCCTTGTAATCAGTGCATGTTATGTTAAATTTCTCTTTACCTTCTCTCTGCGAGGGGCGTAGCTTGGTCATTAAGATTGTGTGTGTGTGAGCTTCAGATTTCCCAACAATCACACTGGCATATCTTGTTAAAATTCATTATCTGAGAAGCAGGACATTAGTAGGGCTTAAGTGGCAGTGGGAAGGTAGAGCAGTGTGGATTGTTAGTGGTACTTAAAATAAAATATTTTGTAAAGTAACCAACATTTTTTAAGAACTTCAAAACAGAGAGGAGAGAGTGTGTGTGTGCGTGTGTGTTTTTTAGTCTGTATGTTCATGTAAAACTGCTAGGTGAAATCCAACAGACACCTCACCACACCCGACTAAAAAGCACCTATTTTCAACTGTTTACTACAGAATACATTTATTAGGGGTGTGTAACTCCCCAAATATAACCACTGAAGCTACATCCCTGTCTCTGTGTTGTTCCCTTGCCTGTTGTCTTTATTTAGGTGCAGGACAGGAATTCCATGAGTCTGTTGTGTCCCCCATTTTTAGAGGCTGGCTTTACAGTGCAGCTGTTACCAGAATATTATGTCAGAATCACTAAGATGGGTGTTGGCTCTGCAAACAGGATAAGATCGAGGAGTAAAGGATTTAATTGGGTTGAAGTTGTGTGCTTTCTCTGAAAGAGAGATTGTGATTATTTTTCTTTAATTCATGCTTTCCCTTAGTTACATTTCAGCAACGCCAGAGGTTGCCCTTCTTTTATTTCAGTCATGCTTCCCCTTCAGGAACATGGATGTCAATTCACAAAAATGTCAGGGGTAGCGGAAGTGACATTGCACGCCATTTGACCATTACTTTGACTCAGACCCACATGCTTACACATACAAACACATTCACACACTCTGGCGCACACAGACACACTCCGGCCCACAAGCATGCATACAACATACATTTAACAGCATTTTTTACTTACCCTAGTTTCCAGATGGGACAATATGCCAGCTAATGTACTGCATTTTCTACTACACTAATAGTGAATATTATTCATTATTTGTTTAATATATTTTTTTATAGAAACGAGGCAAGTCGAGCTCCAACCAGCATCCATTAGGAGGCAGGTGTCGCAAAAGAAGTGCCAAGAGTAGCAAGGGGCAAGCCAGGGGTCGCAGCTGTGACCCCTGGCAACCGCTAAATGATGTCCATGTTCAGAAATCTTTTACCTATCTCAAATGACAGTACCCTGTGTGAGCTGCGTCATCGCTCTGCCCCGCTTTTTCTCATGGCAGGATATTAGATGACACATTCTCAAACCCCAGAGAGTCACTCCACCCTCTCCATGTGTGAGCTAAACACACAGATTGATGTTCCTGCCTATGATGTATATGCTTTCACACCTTCTGTTGCTTGCCTTCTGTTTTCGAGCCTTGTTTGCTCAGATTATGTAAATTATACATCAGCTTGTAGTATTTAATATGACTAGGTGGGCTTTGTTATGATTGTATTTATTTCTAATTTGCTGTTACATCTACTGTTTATTGCCTTCATGCGCACTACAATGCACTAGTGATTCTACTGGGCGGCTTGATGATCAATGATCGGTTGAATAGTGGGGAGTAGCAATGGAGAGCTGCATTTTTTAACTCCTTTGCTGCTTCGAACGTTCCGCGCCAGTGCGGAACGTTCTATTAAGCGGGCGGGGCCGCGTCGGCCAACGGACGTGCGCAGCACTACCGAGGTAGTGCTCGCGACGGCCATTGGCCGACGCACGTAGCAAAAGGGTTAAAAACGCTGAAGTGTTAAAAACAGAAGAAAATAAGTGTTCCTCATCAAATATATGAAAACGGTATTTTGAATACATAGTCAGCGAGAATAAACATATGTATTTGTTCTTTCTGTCATCTAGCAAAAACGATTCATGTGCTGTGACTAGCAAAGGAAAGAGGAAAAAACAATTGATCCAGCGCTACACTTTATCAGGGATCTATACTCATCAATATTTCATACAAATGGCCCATACACATTCACCCAACTCACAATTCCCTGTTGCGCTGGATGGTCAAGTTTGAATGTCGTGAAAAATTATCTCCTTCACAAAATCACGTTTAATATTTCTAAATACATAACTAGACCTATATATAAACTCTCTTTCCTCTCGGTCGACGGACCAATTAGTTGAGAAGTTGATGGTAATAATTGAACTAACTAACTATCTAACCAACTAAATAATCACAGACTCTCGGTAAGATTAATAAAGTTATCTCAGATAAATGTAATTGATAAATGCTCATCACAATACAGGTTGCAATGCAAACAATGAGTCCCACAAAAGGAGAGAAAATCAATTTAACACAAAGCAAACAGTGTCATACTCATTATTCATTGAACGATATGCATATGAAGGAGTGGATAGAAAGAGAGACATAAGTTTCAGCAAAATAATGCGAAACAATATAATACTTATGACGGAGTGGATGAATGAAGAGACATAAGTTTCAGCAAAATAATGCGAAACAATATAATACTTATGACGGAGTGGATAGATGAAGAGACATAAGTTTCAGAGACAAAATTACATTTGCAAATGATTATGCAAATTACGAGTCAGAAGATAATACAAACCCAAAGATCAATGAAATATCACCCCCCTGGCCAAGGGAGTAGTGGGGGTCTCCTGAAATAGAATCAGGAAACAAAGATTTCAGGAACAGGACAGGACAAGGACAGGAACAGCTAGGCCTCTGCAAACCGACGGACATCGACGCATCTCCCCTCTCAATCTCCTACCGCTGCAGCTCCGCGCTAACCTTAACCACACCCCCAAAGGCACCCAGTTATACCCTAAAACCTACATGTCCAACCCACATTAATTGAAACACTGCACAGAATTCGAATGCTCATTGGATGCTCGGGGAGGTGGTGTATCACACCACCGTGATTTCATTCAAAATTCTTCATGCCCATTGTTCTACCCCCTTTCCCCATGACATGTCCGTTGACTAGTCTATACAATTTTATTCTTGCTACATTTCATTAATATCTCAGCCACCTCTGCGAAAGAAGTCATGGATCCCACACCCAGTCTCATCTTTAGGCAGGCAAACAATGTTCTCTGAGCTGATTAACCTTGAACTAATATTCATCATCCGCAGCGCTCAGCACTTCTGTCGGTTTTGTCAGGTCATTCTTGCTCATTTTTCAGCCCCTCATCTATCCGGACAATTTAGGAAAATACAGGCCCATTCGGCTCACTATGACAAAATAAACACATACATTATTAATTACATGGAAATGCATCCTTCACTGTTTACCACCCACCTTTACACTATTCCCTGTTAATATATTTCTTAGCATAAGCTTCATGCAAAGCGGCATTATTTATTTATCAGTTTCAAAGCAAGATGCAAGATGCGAAATGCGGCCTAAACGTGCATGAATCTCGTTTCTTTTGAAACGCAATGTAAAATGCGGCCTAGTTCTTTCATGCAATAGTTCACATTAGTGCACGCATGCGCAAAGCGGTTTCCCATGTAGCTCATGTGATTTTCGTGTTAGTTTATACTGCACACTGTTAATAAGTATTATGGGGGAGTCTATTCGAGCAGGTTTCTTTTTGCGAAACCCTGCTCCATCACAATAAATGGCTCAATTCTTTATTTAACAGAAAAGCACTATGGAAACAGGGTTTGAAAATGTGTTTCAGTTGCTTTACGGCTTCTGTGTATTTCTCTTCCTCTGCAGAAAGCGGAACTGTGCCTTTCCCGATTGTCTCTTCTACAATACGAAATGATGCAAAAAGCCAACATGTGCGAGCCTTTAGTCTGTGTGAATCCTCTTGAAATATGGGAAGTGCTGCACTAGTTAGTGAATCTTCACCACACACTCACCTGTAAGCAGGGGTGGGCTATCAATAGTGCAGCAGGCACAGTGGCACTGGAGCCCACATCGCCCCAATTAATGGCTGTAATACAAAACTCAGGGATAGGGGCACCAGTATCCAGTGGCGTAACAAAGGCCCCCAAAGACCCCGCAGTGCGGGGGGCGCAAGCTCCAGGTGGCCCCCTCAGCACAGTACCCTGGCCTGAGAGCTCCGGAGTGAGTCCGTAGGGGGGCCCCCTACTACTTTGTGGGGGCCCCCTCAAGTTTCGTTACGCCAGTGCCAGTATCCTTTATTGTAATGGGACCCATAAAGCTCTTGCCATACTGCCTCTAAGCAGACCCTGGTTGAATCCATGTCTTTTACCTTTCTTACTGCACTCAATGCATCTCATACCGTAGGAACACGTGATGGGATAAAAAAAACTTTTGCTGTTGCCCAGTGAGGTAAACAGTTGATCCAGTGCTTGCTACATGCTCAAGCAAAACCAACTGGCACACTTTTACAGGTGCACTCTTGGAATCTATAAAAATTAATTCAATAATGTTAGAAGGTGGTTCTGACCATCTGAGCCACCCGGATTTTTCGCTTTTTGAACACCTATTTGTTGAGCTTTTACTGTGGGAGAGCCTCATAAGTTGGGACTCACCCACAGTGAACTCATGATGAAAGAGCCTGCATGTGGATTTCACCGGTGTCCCCCTGGTGAGAGTAGGCCGCTGCGGTGCAGCCGGAGTAAGGGGCACCGGGCTAGTTACATGCAGACACATGTGTACATGCGTGTGCACACGTGTAGGGGCTGCGCAGAGGAGATTCCAGGTGTGTGCAGCACAGGAGCAGGTACAGATAGAATGGTGTGGCAGGAATTATGCAGAACTGGGTGCTGACATGGAATGGGCTTTATACAATGGGAAGAAACATGTAAGGGAAAGTCAGTGTGCTTTACTGTTTTCACTGAAGGACCACTCCAGTATTCTCCTATGAGGATGGGGATCACATGGGATAGTTTCACTTCCCTAGGGCCTACAAATTCCAGACACGCACTAAAGTCCACTGTAACTTAGGTGAGAAGAAGTATTCTGCTGAGTCCAAAGCCATATCTGTACTGCTTTTGGGTCATCCAGAAATGTCATATTCCTCTGACTCAGCTCTTAACCAGAGCCTGGCTAGGTGTGACCCTGCCAGGCTGGATTAATGACCTTCCTCCCCAAACTGAAGCATCAGAGGCCTAGCCCTTCACGGCAAGCATTCCAAGGGCGAAGGTCTCCTCTCCAAAAGGGAGAGAAGGTGGGTGGAGCTACAGGTTATCCATCAGCAGCTGTCACCTGGTGCCAGGCACCAAGCTGCTCTGGAGAGAAGGCAGCAAGGGGGGAAGGGGCTTTTCAGAGACCATGTGGCATGAGACCCCTGGACGATGCCATTTTGAACTATCCCAGAGGCCTGGGCAGGAAGGAGGGAGCAGGGGCAGAGAGGTGATGTGTCGCTGCCTGATAGGGCAAGCAGATCCTTCCTACCAGCCCCCTCCAAATTCTTTTAAAAAGGTCTTGCACAGGAAGAGGAGCTCTCTCTGGGGTGCGGTCTGCTGAGGAAGACTGGTGCTGGAGCCTGGCGCCATGGGCAGTTGGAAGGAAGAACCCCCTGACTGTCCCAGGTCCCTGAAGTGCACCAGGAGGGGAGTCCAGGACCAGTGAGCAGAAGCCTGGGCCTCTGCGCAAGGAGAGGAGAGGCCCAGAGGGAGAGCCAGGTGAAAGGCTGGCGCAGGGAGCCAGTGAAGACAGCTCCCTGCTGAGTTCACCCTCTTGGAGGCCAGGAGGGCGAAGGAAAGTGCTCCAGATGGCTAGAGCTGGTCATCCGGAGCAAGAAGAGGCCAAAATGGTGAAAATTGGTTGCCAAGAAACACCCCCCAGAAGGTAGGCAACCTTTGACCTCTAATTAGACCGACGACGAAGCGCGTGGGGCTCCGCCGCCGGTCTCAAATATGCCCCCGAGGTAGGTCAGGTCCCGGGGGCTGCCCCCAGAAGAAGTAAAGTCTGGGAGCGCCGTTGCGCTCCCCGTGAAATTGCCCATGAGGGGTGCCAGGAGCCCACCATGGCCCCCTTCGCGCCCCACTCGAAGAAAGCTTGGAGTCCTGGGACCCCCAACTCTGGGCCCCGGTGATGGTGGTGAAGAGGAGGGGGACGTGCCTTCGCGCATCCCCCCTTGCGGCTGAAGACAAGCCGGGGAGCACCGTCGCGCTCCCCGTGAAGATTTTCCAGGGGCCTGGGACCCCAACTCCGGGCCCCGACGAGAAGGCATAAGTCGGGGAGTGTCGTCACGCTCCCCATAAAAATGGCCCGGGGGGGCCCGGGATCTCCAACTCCAGGCCCCCGTGTGGTGGAGAAGGAGGGGGGGAGTGCAGCCTCACTCCCCCACAGCAGCAGGAAGGAGGGGGGAGTGCCATTGCACTCCCCCGGGGACCCGCCGAAGGAGAAGCCGCCTCCGTGTCTGCCCGCCAGAGCGATCAGACCAAAACGGACACTCCGGCTCCCGCGGCCACACACGAGGGTGCGGGCCGGGCGGGGAGCCAGCGGGAGCCACCGGGGGTGGGCTCCCCAGGTGGCTCACCAACACTTGGGGGCAAGATGAGGTGCAAGGGGTCCGGGTGGGACCGGGCCCCCGAAAGGCCGCAGGAGCAGCCGGGGTGGGCTCCCCGAGCTGCAATCACTCACCTGGCGTGAGGGGTCCGGGTGTGACCAGGCCCCCACCGGCCTGAAGATGTGGCGTGAGGCTGCCAGCAGTGAATCACGGCTCTCCCCAGAGCAGCGGGGGAGCCGCTGCTATTATATTCACGGGCAGGAAGAGAAACGGCCCATAATGCCTTGCAGGCCCAGACCGGCCTGCAAGGAAAGCGGATGGTGCTCTGCATTGGTGGCCCCAGGAGGACGGGGTCCCCATTAAGTGCCTACAAAGGTGCAGGGGGAGCTGCAGGATCTACGCAGTCTCCCCAGCACAAATAGGAGAAGTCCCTCCCTAAGTCTCTGGGGGACTTAAAAGAAACAACCCCTCAAGGGCTCAGCCTGCAGTCAACAGCAACCTGGGGCTGGAACTTTTGTTCTACAGATGGGGGTGTGTTAGGGACTGCACCAAGGTATGGAGGGCTGAGCTGGGGATGTCTGGAGAAGGGCATCCCCTGGAGGTGAAGAGGTGCAATTGCATGAGAAGTGAATTTACCAATGTTATTTCTTTTGAGGGACTGAAAGTCACATGTGTAATGTGAAGTCATAAGCAAAGTGGGGTTATGTTGCTGGACATTCCTGCTAGGGTGTCTGGCTGTATATGCTTAATCCTATGATTATAACTGTGATGCTTTTTAGGGGCTTTTATTGCAATGCACTATAATGGTTATCAGCCATGATAAGTTCTGTCATTCTAAGTGATGCCCAAACATGTAATCTTGCTACTGCGTTAGGTGAAGCACAACCCAGACTGTTAGCCACCAAGATGTAGAGGTGTATACTGTAGGGTCAGTAGGAGATGCTCAGTCAGGGTTATGTGTCACCAGGGCAGGTGTGCCCATTTTAAATGCTTGTTGAGATAATGGGGTGGGTCGCCACTGGGATGGTGCCAGTGGGCAAGGCCCTCACTCCAGGTTATGTTCAACCCACTGCATTAGGGGGCAAGATGATGTGCATACATGGGAGTGGTGGTACTAGACCCCACCATTGAACGTTATGCAATGTCGCAAAGTAATTCCAACAGCTTATGTATACTTGTAAATTGCTGCATAGTGTTGAGTAGTGTGTGTGTTTAATAAATGTATTCTTCCTTTTATAAAGCAAAGTACAGACTGGACAATCAATTATTGAGTGTTATTTCTGCGTACTGATAAATGGCGATTACTAGCCCACACCACCTCCCTTGAGTAAGCCTTAGACTGCTCTGCAACGTTACCCTCTGAGAGTCAAGCGCTACAATGGGGTTTTTGGTTCCCAGTGAAGGACAAATGTAGTCATGTTATTTGTGCAGGCCTCACAGATACTGCCTCGTTTTCCAACAAATAACACTATCTCACTGTAGGGGATTGGATGATATGTTGAAAGGGGTGAGAGCCCACTTCAAAGTATAATCATAATCCTTGTCAGGGTGAACCACTAACATCACTAATTAAGCCTGTGTTTAACCCTCTGGTAGCTTGGCACAAAGCAGCCAGGCTTTACTTAGAGGCAATGTGCAAAGTATTTACAAAGCATTGAAACAGTAATAAAGTAAAAACACAATACAAGAAAAACCCAAACCAATGTAAAACAAAGAGAATATTTGACTAAATATAATGAATGTGAAAAGACAAAAATCCAATAAGTAGAACAGGAGTTATGAATTTTTAAAGTTTAAGGTTCAAAATAGTGCCAAAAAGAGTTACAAGTCAACCACGGTCATTATAATACATGTGGTATTACGAAAGGAAAAATCACAAGACTACTAGGGGTGGGTGGTGAGGGCTTTGCAAATTACTTTTGAAATAGCCACCTCAGCATAGACCTGTGACTGCAACGTGGCACTGCAGAATGAATCTGCTATTTGAAAAGCAATTTTCAAAGCCCTGGCCTCCAAAGTAGTCTTGCAATGCTTCCTTGTGCAATATCACACACATCGTAACAATTAAGCTCATTCCTATTGCCCTGACAGTGAAGAACTTTTTCAGGTATTCACTACATTAACTATCTACCACTCTTAGTTCTCAGGATGGTCTTGCATAGTCATACAAGAGAAAACAGAAATGTCAACACTTATTCCACTGTTTTTATTTAGTCACTCAAAAATGGGACATATCCTACACTACAGTGATTTGCTCTCCAGGAATGTTCCTTGTATTAAGAATGGATTATGCACTTCCGTCTCAGTTAATCGATGTATGGAAAGATATACAACTAACATGCTGGATAGATATATGCTTCTTTCTGTTTAAAGAACCACTTGTTATCCCTTGCTTTAATACAGACCAATTGATTGTAATTACATTGCTGGTACAACTGTATTTTCATTATTTATTGATCTCTTCTCTGCATTAATCCAAAATATCAAACAATGGATTGATTTCTGTGAATTTTGTTCAGGGCGTTATATATCTCTAAATGCATAAATATTTAACAATAGCATTTTGTTGTAAGTGATACCCTTGCTGGTCAGTTGCTCTACTTTATACTAGTACTCAAAACCACAAGGGTTATTGGGTTGTCTTCCTCTTTTCATACTATGTGCATTTAGGGCCTACCTTAGGAGTTACTTCTAAGTATTGGAAAAGGTTTAGGTCTGGCAAAAGGTTGATTATGCCAGGTCGAATTGACAGATTTAAACTGCCCACACAGGCAGCATGGCAGATCTGTAGATATTTTATACAGTGCTACTTTAGTGGGTGGCACAATAAATGCAGCAATCCACTAGTAGCATTTAAGCTATGGCCCCTGAGTACATGTTGTAACGTATAGTAGGGACTTACAACTAAATTAAATGCACCAAAAAAGTATATGCCAATGTTATCATGTTTAGAACAGAGAGCACAAACACTTTGCTGCTGGTTAGCAGAAGCTAAGTGGTCAGAGACCTATGGCCAAGGAAAATTTGGTCAAGTATAGGAAACTAAAATCTGGGGGGAATACCACACAAAAGCTGGTCATTTCCAACTCTCAGTCACAGACTTACTCAGTAACTCACCCGTAGAAGGGTTTAGTTAGACTTTCACAAAGGCGCTCATGCATCTCACAGTCACTAATTCAATGCACATTCAACTTTACTTTAACGTGCACACTCATTAACATGTTCAATTACTCATTCACATCTGCCTATTTATAAAGCGTACTCACAAATCAAACATATAATCACCTAATTCACACACATGCATTCACACTGTTGAATCGCACACTAACACATGAAAAACACTCACACTTCTTACACCTACACTCTTTTGCAGTCACAATCCTTTCAATTATCTCCAGTCAATCACAAACACACATACATATACATACACCTGTTGACACTGGTGTGCACATTCAATGTCACTAAACTGTGCATTCAAACACTTACATATTCACTTCTATGCACATACACTTTTAAAGCCCCTCTCACCCAGCCGCCAGTTACCCCATCGACATTGTTCTGACCTTCTCATACACCTGCACTTTGTGTGAGCTGCGGAAGTCCCAGGCCCGGTCTCCCTTCTTCTGTTGTCCCATCCTCTTCTCCTCCAGCACTATTATCATTATTTTGAACATCATGAGTTGGTGTCACAGTTTACGTTAGTGTAAGTCTGTGTGTGTCACATGTGACGGTGGGTCACAATGTGTTGTGTTATTCAGTGCATCAATTTGTCTGTATCACCATGTGAATGTTAGTTTGAAAAAGTGTATCACTGCATGCACTAAAGTTAATGCGCACAACAAACTAAATGTCATATAATCTGTGGATTAATGTCTGCCTGGCTTGAATGGACTAATACATGCACATAATGGCATGGGAAATGTTGTTTGCAACTGGTATCACTTTACAGCTAAACCAATTGGCTTTGCCATTGCTTGTTTTCATTCGGACCCCATTTTTTTAGGCTTTTGCTGTATCTCCAGCCTACTAACTAAGCATAGCTCAATGTCCTCTGTTAAAATGTTGCATGTAATATTTCCAAATTGTCAACAATGATTCTCTTATGTGACTGCTGTTTGTGTGAACGTTCCGTGCAGAAGTGCCAAAAGTGCAGTTGAGCCAGGCAGTAGCAAATAGCCTGAAAGCTATACACATTTTTGACAACAAAATACCTCCTTATTGAACCCTATATGGGCATTAAAATGTTGAAGCCAAGAAATTATTTTCGACTTTTGGGACAATGGCTGCTATCTTGGTTTTAACACTTTGACGGAAATATGGGTTTGTGCCACAGGTTAGCAAGTGGAAATGTGATAGCCTGGATTTATAGTATTTGAAGTATTCCTTATCTAGTACCAGATTTCATACAGTATGTGTATTGGTGATCTGGGAGGTACTTCTTATTTTACTTGCCGAGTATAGAGATCAGGTCACTTGAGGTGGCACTCGTCTTGCTGAACCTACCTCCTGCCTCCTTTTTCTTTTTTCCCCTTTTTTGCTTTCTTTGATTTGTTACCCCTTTCACTGCCAGTCCTTTTTCCCACCCTGGGCTAAACCCTTTTTTGGCTATTTATGGTAGTTCACGCTTAGGCCGCATAACATTTTGTCCATATAAGGTATCCATTCTTAATTTGAGTCCTTTTTTCCCAACATCCTGGGGATTCTAAAGGTATCCAGGGTTTGTGGATTCCCCTAGAGGAGACTGAAAAATTAGCCAAAATACAGCTAAATTTGGGTTTTTTTGGGAAACAAGTGCTGTAGAAGAAAGTGTCTGTTTTTTCCCCTGCAAATGGCTTCAACAAAGGGTATGCGGTGCTAAAATCACCATCTTCCCAGCTTTAAGGAACAAGCAGACTTGAATCAGAAAAACACATTTTTCAACACAGTTTTGGCATTTTATTGGGGCACAGCCCTTTTTTCCCCAATTTTTATGTGTTCAACCCCCTTCCAACTAGTGGTAAAATTGAAACCCATGGTGGATCCTGGAAAGTTCTACATTTCTGAAAAGTAGACAAAATTCTGAATTCAGCAAGGGGTCATATGTGTATATCCTTCAAGGTTTTCCCGGGCGCTTGGACACGCGATGGGCCGCAGGACGGAAGCTCCCACCCCACCCACCGGAGCCCTGGCCCCATTCCATGCAGCCTCCCCTGGCCAGCGGGACACCTGTCCCATGCCCTTTGTAACATGGCAGGCTAGAGGAGGGAGACCCGGACTAGAGCGCCCACCCCATGGACGAGCGGGGGCCTATGACCATTCAGATCCTCTTAAACCAGCCACACAGCATCCCCTTTACAACAACGTGGGCCGGAGAAGGGAACCTTGGACCCTGGTTGGCTCACGGACCCAGGCTTGCTGGCTCCCTGACCCTGCAGAGCCCTGTCCTGTTCGCTCTGTGGCTCGGAAGTCTTCACAAGGGCCACGGTCAGGTGTTTCCAACCAAGCAGCCCACAGTCATCAAATAGGCACAACTATGCCTGATCGAACAGAGTCCGGTCTGGACCTTCCCCAGGCAGGCCCCCTGTCTGTGACAGCGGAGCCCATTTCCCTCTGTCACATGCTTGGTGGCATGGAGGGCTGACGCATGGAGCCTGGACCCTGCCGGAGCACTGACTGAGGGGCCGACCACAGCCTCCATCCCTGCCAAAGAAGGGGGGAGGGCTTCCCAGGCCTGCTGCTTCACCTTTTCCAGGCCCCACTCATTCTTAGGAGAATGCTGAGCCTTGTGCCGGGCCTGCCTATGATACCTCCTGGGTGGCACGGGTCATTGACAGTTGCTGCCATTCAAGACTAGGCCCAGGCATCTGCTGAGGGCTTCTCGGAGCTCTCCCCGGCTCGTGTTCCAGCTCCGCACCCTGGGGGCTCAGCCTTAATGCAGGGCTGGACTCCGCTCTTTACCCCAAACCCAGTACAAGAGCAAGAGAGTCCTTCTCGGGCCTGCAGCCACCCATCCTTGGGTACTGATGTCCATGCCAACCATACCGTGGGCTCAGGGTGCTGCCTTAGGTGGGTGCCTTCCACAATCCTGGAGCCCGGGGAGCCAAAGAGGGTTAAGGCCAGGCCACATCCTCTCCCAATGGGCCTGACTGGGAAACCCATTTCTCTCTACCATTAGGCCCCCACAAAGTGGGGGCCTACAAAACCCTGGTAGTGGGACAAAATTTGGAGTTAGCCCGGTCGGATGGCCATCTGGTCGCACAGCATGGTGACAAGATGGCCCAAGATGACCCAGCGGGCAGGTGGCCCATGACGACTAGACCCAGGACCCAGTCACATGGAAGTCCAACCATGACATGAGTGGCCATGCACTCTGAGGCCAGTGCTCGGGAGGCTGCTTCCCTGGTCTGCTTTCCTCCCAGCAGCTTGTGCAGGGGGTCCAGCCATCTGGTCACCCTGCAAGGGATCATGCCCCAATCCCTGCACCTGGCAGAACAGGGACAAGAGGGGGAGGCCCCTGTGCTGGTCGGCATGTGGTAGAGGCAGCCTCCCACATGTCCACATTTCCCCCTCCTCGTCCCTCCTGCCGGTCTGATGGCAAAAGGACCCACCCCCAGGTGTGATGGAGGGGGTCCACAGGCACCCACGGATGGAGACAAAAGCTTGGCTCAGAGGATGACTTTCAATAGATCACCGCAAGGTAGCTGATCTGCTGCTTTTGAAACCCTGACCCAGAATCAGGTCATCTACGAATGATTTAGCACCGGGTGCCCCACGAACATGCAGTGCACTTAGGGCGATTGAGGCAGCCCCCTTCTCTCCACACTCTGGTCCCCAAGCGAGTGGCTCTACGCACCGACCCAAGAGGTTGGCTATCCCAGGCCAACTGAGGCTCCGCACCACTGCGGTATTGTTACGGTTTAGGGGGGATTCTCACTTAGAGGCATTCAGTCATAATCCCACAGATGGTAGCTTCACCCCATTGGCTTCTCAGCCAAGCACATGCACCAAATGTCTGAATCTGTGGTCCCTCTCGTACTGAGCAGGACTACTAGTGCAACACCACATCATCA
Source organism: Calotriton arnoldi (assembly GCA_963921515.1). NCBI lineage: Eukaryota > Metazoa > Chordata > Amphibia > Caudata > Salamandridae > Calotriton > Calotriton arnoldi. Next base: position 1,236,514 of record CAWUFW010004181.1, read on the forward strand.
GTAGGGTAAAACAAACCTGTCTCCTGATGGTCTAAACCCAGCTCAGTGAGTGAATAATTTAGCACTTGGGGAATTCTGCTTCATAATGATAGGAAGAGCAGGCATTGAAGGATCAATAAGCGACTTTGCTATGAACGCTTTGCCGCCGCAAGCCAGTTATCCCTGTGGTAACTTTTCTGACACTTCCTGCTTGAAAACCAAAATTCAGAAGGAATGTAAGGCCCCGCTTTCACGGTCTCTATTCATACTGAAAATCGAGATCAAGCGAGCTTTTGCCCTTCTGCTCTGCTGGAGGTTTCTGTCCTCCCTGAGCTTGCCTGAGGACACCTGCGTTATAATTTGACAGGTGTGCTGCCCTGGTCAAACTCCCCACCTACCACTGTCCCTGAAGCAGGTTGTGCCCGGGGAGTGCCGAGCGCTTGGAGCCAGAAGTGAGATCCCCACGGGGTTCGCCCCCTGCCTCACTGTGTAAGTGAAAAAATGATAAGAGTAGTGGTATTTCACCGGCCCGAGGGCCTCTGACTTTTCCCACACCTCTCATGTCTCAGTGCAAGACTAGAGTCAAGCCCAATAGGGACTTCTTTCCCCGCTGCTTCTTTCAAGCCAAGCCCCTTCCCTGGGCTGTGGTTTCGCTAGATAGTAGGCAGGGACAGTGGAAATCTTGTTCATCCATTCATGCGCTTATCCAATTAGATGACGAGGCATTTGGCTATCTGTACCACCACACGGTGGCTCATTTTGGGTTATTATTGCTGCCCATCAGTGTCAAATCGGTCTTGCTTCCAACAACACAACATTTGTTCCGGAGTACAGCCACATTTAAAGCTATCCTCACAGGAACTGGGATCACGTATAGGATAGAGATAGTACACCCTCCAGTACTATTCTAACAATATAAATTGTCTACGAACAGTCCTGAGAAAATTAAGGTATGATGAGCAGGACATTAATAATCAATATGTGATATGTATTGATTATGTGTAGGCAATTACTTGAGATCTGTTCTGAACTCAAAATATATCAATTATCATGATGTACACTTGTACATCTAAATTCACATACACACACACCTATAATAATAATTCTAAAGCTTGTGGCTAGACATTCTTAATACTAAATATATATTTAAATCCAAACATGTTAACTGTGATCAATTTTATATGCAAACTCTAAATGTGCAACTATATATATTTAAAAATCAACAAATAAACATTCTTAAAGCAATATACTATCAAGAATGAAATCTGTATGGTGCAAAACAGTGTACATCTGAGCGTTGAGTTTAGCAGCTAACTGCCCATGAATACTTGGCACATTTTAAGAGTGTCCATTAAAGTAGTCAGGCAAACATTCTTTTTAAATGGGAAAGACATTTGTAAACCAAGATCAGCCAGAGCAACATCATTACTTTGAGGCCAAATACCCCGACATCCTACAATAAAACCATAAAATTTCATAGTGGAACAGCTGGTGAGATTTTTGATTTCCTGTGATAAATCCTAATAATATTTAACTTTACTCTCAAATATTAGTTCAAGGGAAATTTGTGAGTTTTCATATCGAATTGAGGCATCAATCAATACAATAGTACCATCTTTGGTAAATACTACATCTGGTTTTACTTTTCATAGTTCACCTTGACTTTTTTTGGCATGAGGTTCCCTATACGTCATCCAACGAAATCTTTTTGCTCTAGCAATGAGCGATTCCAAAATTTTGTTATGCACTTTTGATCCTTATGTCCTTGGTTATTAGGACATGTACCGGAAATGTGAGCAATTGTTTCACAAATATTCTTACAATACTGCAAGTAGCAAATGTTCGATTTCTTCCTCTAGTGATGGTTTCTCTGGTGTACATAACATTTGCTCGTGCAGCTTTGTATTGGTTTTCCTTTAGCTTTTTGTGTTTGCTAATCCAGATTTTGAAGTTGGATTATTTGCTAGATAGTTAATACCATTATCCTGAACATGGAGATTTTTCCATTTCTCAAATTCCTCTTTTCTCCAATCATAAGCTGCTAACAATTGCAACTCATGGCTCAGGAATTTACTGTCTAGAATGTTAAGTTTGTGGGTTTTGATGATATTATCGATCTTTTTATTTATTATTTCTCCTGCATACATGTAGGAGTGAGCAATGTACAAATCTGGAGTTTCTGTGAGGTATAGTAGATTGTTAATTTTGCTGAGTCCGATTGTTGTACATAGCTTTGGTACACTGGGGCCCCCATACGATCTTTTGGAGAAGACGAACCCATTGCATGTGTATGCTTGTAGGTGTAGGAAGTGTTTGACATATTTCTTTATTGTTTGATGCAGAATGTTTAGAGGTTTTGTGTTTTCAAATTGCCATGGTTTGCAGTTATGCACTTGGCTTTTGTCTTTGTTGTGACATATGTAGAATCATTGCGTTTTTTTCACATTTAGTTTTAAACCTGTTGCTTCACAAAATTTCACAATGATTTTTAGATTAGTACTCATTCTTTCCCAGGTACTGAGTACTGCTATATCATCAGCAAAGGCTAGGGTGGTGATCTGTTAAATAAGACCATCTGAGCCGAATGTGAAGCCCTTTGACGTTTTTCTGAAGATCACATATTAGGGGATCCATGGCAATGTTAAACAGCAGTGGGGATATCAAGTCACCTTGTTTTACTCCAGATTTCATTGTTATTTCTAGTGTAGATTCAATTATTGTTGCGCTTGAAAGATGCTGTTGAGTCTGTATCCAAGTCTTTTATTACATCTCTGATGTATGAAGGAACTCTGTGCCTTTCGAGACTCCGTGGAATGTGACCGTCAAAAGCCTTGGAGATGTCTATGAACACCACTGCAAGTGAGTCTTTGTTTTTTCGTGCCCCTTTTATAATATTCCGAACAAGAGGCTGATTTTCGAGACAACCTCTCATCTTCAGGAAGCCTTTTTGTCTTCCATTTAGATTGACAAATGAGGTAAGTCTTTTGGTCAAGTTTTTGTAATTTGCTTCATGAATGCTATACTTATATTGGTCTCCAGTTGCTTTTTTTCTTTAGTTCACTGATCGGTACATTCTTCGGGATTAGCATAGACCGATTTTTCTTTATACATTCTGGGACTCTTCTCATAGTTAACCAAGTCAATAGTATTTTGGGCAGCAGCCTTGGTTGTTTATTGTTTATTGTGAACATTGTTCAGATCATTTAGGCCAAGCTTGTCAGGCCCCACTGCTTTATTTAGGCTAGATTCTTCGAAAGCTGCAGATATTTCAAGTTGTGTAATTTCTTAGCATGGTCTTTCAACATCCCATTCTTCCAGTATCCTATCAATAGGGATGAATTTGGAGTTTTTCTTGCTCTCTTTTTCTATAATATCTTTGTGGTATTGAGAGACATCATCAGCACTGATTTGGCAAGTGGCATCTTCTGCACTATCAGTGATTATCTTGGCAATTTTCTTCTTGTCTTTCATAAATATTGCCTGGTATTCCTTACAGCTTCCTTTTGCATATCTTTTCTTATGCTTTCTATTGAGCCTTACATTTTTCTTGACTTTGTTTGGTATTTTGATTTAAACTGAGGCATTCTGATGCTCCTGGGTTCACTTGTAAGTTCATTGCGATTGACTGGTATAGAACTTATATTGCTTGTGTTTTCTGAAATATGTCATCATTTCATTCATCAGGTCCATAGCAGCATTGGGATGCTTTGCATTTTGGTAGTATTTCTGAACTTCTGAAATTCTGTCATTGAGATCATCAAAGTTTCTGATTTTTGGCTCACACTTTCTGTTGATAAAGTCTTTCGACTTTCTCTTATTGTTTCCACTGATACTTCAGGTTAATCGTTGGAGTCACTTTCAGTGTTGTTGGATGCTTGCAGTACATCCTTTGCCGTTTTTCAACTTCTATCGCTTGTATCCCTTCATTTTTCTGCAATTTGTTTCCTGTTTTTATTGTCAAAACTCGGAATGATGAGCGTATTTATATTTCTTTTGTTTTCGTATATTTTTCCCAATTCAACTAGCAGCAGTAGCTCTTCTTGTGACCACTATTTGGATTGTTTGCTGCTTGCTAGAACTGCAAGTCTAGCATCATTTTGCGCTATTGGATGTGCATGACGAGAATGTTGTGACATTACAATTTTTGTTCCGAATCTGAGGTCACAAATGCTACATAAAAATTGTAGCTCTCCTTTTTTTGTTCTTCCTTTGCATTTTGCATAGTGGCTTGCAATGTTGTGAAATTCGGCTTCCTTGTCACATATGAATATCTTTTCAGGTAAAATCCCCTATGTTTATTTGAGAAATGCTTTCTAAGCTCTTTGAAAGTCCCCATTATGTCTCCACAAAGATCTCAGTTATATTTGTCATTGGAACATTTCCAGTAAGTGATTTTTTTAGTGAACTTACTTTTCTTGGTATTGAGTCTATGGTTGACCTCATAACATCAGGTAGATTATCAAGTCTTGATACAATATTGTCACTCTTGGTTGAGGAGGCCACAAATTCAATGGTTTCACTGAGGTCTATGGTTACCCCATCTTCTGTTATTATGAAGGGTGAAGAGGGTGACATATTGTGATCTGAATCGTTTGTATTTGTTGTGTTGTTAGAATTGGGTGTTGGATTGATAAAATCAGTAAGGTGGTTAACAATTTGTGCAAAAGACAGCATCTCCTTTCGTCATCTTAACGGGGTTAGTAATCACCAGAAACTATCCCATCTAGAATTGCGATTGTTTGCTTTGCCATTTCTCAGTATCATGCTCACGGCCATGATAGAACCTTGTTTGGCCTATCTCTATAGACTTCTCTTTAAAGAGTATAGTGGTATAGAGACAGTTACCAGTGGGATCACTTGGAGGTAAAGGCCACTATGACTGAGAAGAGGTTAAGAGAGTCATAGTTACTCCAGCTGTTTACCCGCATTTCATTGAATTTCTTCACTTTGACAATCAGAGCACTGGGCAGAAATCACATTGCGTCATCACCCGCCTCAGGCCTTCGCAATGCTATGTTTTAATTAGACTGTCTGATTCCCCTGGTATGCATTAGTTCTAAGTCAGCTGCTATGTGTAGGTTGAGGCAGAATGCCGGACATGCACCCCGGGGAGGGCCATGGGGAGATGCGACCACCACAGAGGGGCGATTCACAGGAAGGGCCCAGCTCGTGTCTAGATTAGGAGCGGCACAGAGGGCGGAGCCTCATTCAGCCGCGGTGTGCGCCCAGCCCAGCTTTCTGCCCCACCAAGTCCGCCCCAGCTCTTAGAGCCAATCCTAATGCCGAAATTATGGCTTTGACTTGCTGACTTCCCTTACCTACATTTTTCTAGCATGCCAGAGGCTGTTCACCTTGGAGACCTTCTGCAGATATAGGTATGGCCCGGAGCGAGATATACACCATCTCTCCTGAATTTTCAAGGACCAGCGAGAGCTCACCTGACGCCGCCAGAACTGCAACGCTTTCCAAGACTCGGCCCCTCTCTCGGGGAAAATCCATTCCAGGGCACCCTGCCCTTCACAAAGAAAAGATAACTCTTCCCCAGGCTTCCCAGGGATCATTTGCGTTACCACACTGGTAACAGACTGATGGGGATACTTATAGAAAATTGCGACAGGAAGGCCACAAGGTTACAGAAGGAGATAGAAGCATTAGAACTTGAAATCAAATCTTTAAATCTTCCAGAGGCAACAGAAAAAAACTATAGTATCTTAAAGGATGTCATGCAACGCCATCTATTGGAAATTAAACAAAGAAAAACAAAAAAGTTAAGGAGAGATGAATTCGACTACCTAAATGGTAGAATTTTTACATTTGCAAAAAAATATGTTTATCTAGTAACAAGAGATGACCTAAATAAAGCTAAGGAAGGAGCATCTATTAGTTCGAGTTCCACATCCATAGATACACCAGTCACCAGTGGAGGAGAATCAGAGCGAGGGGAAGGCTCAATAGACCCAGCAAGTAGTGAGAACCGTTTTTTGCGGGAGGTTCAAAGAATCAAGAGGCAACAGGGAACAAAACAGGTGCCCAACGCCAGGCCCAAGACAAGGAGGGGAAAAGAGGGGTTAGCAGGGGAAGAAAGACCTGGGATGAGAACGAGGTCATGGAATCAGAAAAAGTAGATGATGTCAACGTGGTGAATCTGTCGACGAAATGTTTATCTAATGATGATGTGTCTCTTTTGAAAAAAGGACTGGGATTTTGCCCTAAAAATACTGGTAATATTTGTGAGTTTAAAATCGATCTTTACAAGTCTGTGAGACGTATAAAAATTAAAAAACATTTCATGATGCATAATGAAGTGAATAAAGAAACTAGCAAACAATATCGGAGGCACCAGTTGAGTGAACTTTCCATTCAAGATATAATGGATACTAGATTATTGTTATCACTGACAGAATGTGAGGATGAGGTTGTAACTGCAGATATTGTTATGAGGGATCTGAATGTGGTGAGTGATGTATCGATATCAAGCGGACTTAAAGAAAAATCCAAATGGACACCAACTTTACACACAGGGAACAATATTGATATCTTTCATAAATTGGTGCTCGCAGATCTAGACAAGTATAATGACAAAAAACAGCGACCCCTGAATGTTACTGACAACTTGACATATGGGGAGAGGCAGTCTTTAAGAAACTTAAGGCGGGACAACAGCATTACCATTAAAGAGGCAGATAAGGGGGAGAACATTGTAATTATGGAGAGCACAGACTACGAAATGGAGATTTTATCTCAATTAAATGACAGCGAATGTTACGAACTACTTCCTTTAAATCCCATTTGGAAATTAACTGACCATATCAATCGACATCTCAAACAGTGGCACAGTATGGGCCTATTAGACGATGAAGAGATGTGGACAGACCTAGGTACCCCTGCATTTACACGATCCCCAAGATCCACAAAAACCTCCCATTTCCACCTGGGAGGCCCATAATATAGGGCAACGAGGGTCCCACTGAAAGACTGTCTGAATACGGGACATTTTTTTAAAACCCATGGTGAGCAATTTACCATCGTTTGTTCGTGACACCAAACATGTTCTAGGAACCTTGACTGACCTCACGTGGGACGATAACATGAGCTTAGTGACTCTGGACATGACAGCTATATACACGAGCATTAAGAGAGATTATAGACTTAGGGCTATCAGAAAGATTCTGAGTACTAGATCAGCGAGTGCATGGGAACATACGGAGATGTTAATCAGTATGATAGAACTGATTTTAGACAATAATGGGGCATATTAGCAAGACCGGCGATAAAATTATCGCTGTTTTAGCGGCAGGAAACTGCCGCTAAAACGGCGATAATGGGCTTGCTAATATGCGTTATGGAATTCCAATAGAAGCCCAGGTTAGATGTCCTGCACATCTAACCTAGGCTTCTATTGGAATTCTATAACGCATATTAGCAAGCTCATTATCGCCGTTTTAGCGGCAGTTTCCTGCCGCTAAAACGGCGATAATTTTAACGTGGGTCTTGCTAATATGCCCCTATGTCTTCCTATTTAAAGAGAAGTGGTACAGACAGAAACAGGGAGTGGCCATGGGCTCCAGATTTTCGCCCTCCTATGCCAACCTTTTCATGGGTTGGCTGGAGGAGGAGTGGATCTGGAGTACCATGGGCATGAAATGGAATGATTCAATTCTATTTTGGGGGCGGTACATCGATGACTGCCTGATGGTATGGACAGGAGACACTGACAAACTGGTTGACTTTGTTGAGCATTTGAATAGTAATGATTTTAATATCAGATTCACCCATGAATACAGCAAGGAGAAAATTAAATTTTTAGATACAGAATTGTACATAAGGGATAATCAGATTCATAGTCGGTTATTCCGCAAGACTACAGCATGTAACTCAGTCTTACACGCGTTCAGCTCGCACCCCTCACACCAGATTAAGGCAATCCCATATGGGAAGTTAATCAGGGCAAGACGTAACTGTAGTTACGATCCTGAATTTGAAGAATGTGCTGATACCATGATGGCACGCTTCAAAAAGAGGGGATATGACAAACATACCTTAGAGAGAGCCAGATCTAGGATTAGGAAAGTTAAGAGATGAGAGACTTGAAAGAACGGACCGATAATAAGAAAACTGATGACAAAATAAGGATGGCTACCAATTACAATACTCTATCTAGAGTACTTGTGAAAAGTCTGAACAGACACTGGCACATTCTTAAAGAGGACATATCCTTGAGGGGATCTATCAACACAAGACCGGATATAACGTACAGGAGAGGCACATGTCTGAGAAACATGTTGAGTCACAGTTACCCTACACCTAGAACTAACACGAATTGGCTAACACCACATACTGTGGGATTTTATGAATGTGGACATAGTGTGGCAAGCAACAAGAAAATGGACTTCAGAGATCCAGGTGACAAACTTTACAAAATTATGACCAATATCAACTGCAACACCAAATATGTGGTCTATCTAATTGAATGTAGATGCAGCAAAAAATATGTCAGGAGCACAATCAGAACTTTACGGGAGAGGATTGGGGAACACATGAGGGCAGTGAAACAGGACAACCACAGATACCCCATTGCCTCACACATTACACAATGTACCTCCCAAGGTAGGAACAAAGATTTCTTATTCTATGGGATTGACCAGACTTTGAGACATCCACGAGGTGGTAACAGAGAATTGATGCTGCGAAGGAATGAGGCCTCTTGGATTCTAAAGTTACCTACGACTGAGCTGGGTCTGAATGTGGATCAGGAGTTGCACTACTTCTTAGGGATATAATGGATAAAGGCAGCATTGAACCTTGCTGTAGTACAGCACTGAATGAATGAGATTCTCTTTTGCATCATGAATAATAAATGTGTCGTCTATATACTCACACTGTATGAAGGAATTGTAGTTATTACGTATCAGATAGGATGCAACATATAGTCACTGATACTTATGATGAGACTTTCAATTGGGTGAAATGGGGCAATTCGAATTTAAGGTTAAAACTTCAACATTACATATTTTTCCCCCCACCATTGACTGGCATCCATGACAATGTAATAGGGGGCTATGGGGTTTCAAGTACCACCACCCCTCACATGATTGAGTTTATCCGTCTAAGACCAGATCTAAGTTGCCCAACATGGCTGTTGGTATACACACATGCACTATCTTGATTAAGACTGGTGCAATATTTGTGACGTAATGATTGACTACTGTGGTAGAATTTGGATGGAATTGGCATAACAAGGGAATAGGCAAGATGAGAATATGTGGACGTATTTACAGTATGGTGAGGTTTGTCTTAAATGGTTTCTACTACACTCCAAAATGACGTCTAGAGTTGACAACGCATTTAACTGGATAACAAGCTATGGTTTGGATACTAGGGAATCATAATGTGTCCTTTGGAATATTCACATTCGTTTAGGGTATTTTGGATCCAGGGGCAGTACCAAGTAGGAACAGTACTCACTTCCTAGTAATGGATTCAGTGCAATGCGGCTGTTTTATTGGTCATGAGCATTCATAAAATTATTTAAATGGTCTTGGAGTATTTCTATTGGTGAGAATTTGGGGGACGGACTATACGAATACAGGCGAAATTTTATTAACAAGGCATTGAACGGGAAATAAGTTATGAGACCGTGGAATAATCTGTAGAGGACTGATTAGTGTATTAGTGTACATTCCAAGATGGCGCTGGTATTTCACTAGAACTTTAAAGCATGTTATGGTGATGGTCACGTGATTGATGACAGCAGCATAAGAGTGCCGGCATCCGAGCACTCTGTCTCGTACTCGAGAAATCGGCGTGTGGACTTAGGACATTTGCAGTGAAACCCAGACGGTAAGAAGGGGAGATGTGTTTGGATTCCTCCAGAGGAGGTAATTAGGGTGTGGCCTGACTTGCGTGGCGAATGGCATAGATAGGATAATGACGGGAGATACCTGACGACTAATATGCGGGTATTTCTATGTCTTATTTACTGATAGCTCTAAGGATGGGGTGTATTGAGTATTTATTCAAGCAAACTTAAAAACCTAAAAATTTAAGTATCAAAACTCGATAGTTCCAGTACAGGGCATTTGCAATACATAGGGGCCGATTCCGATTCGGGACGGAAAAAATACCGACCGACTCGGTACGGGAATTTAGTCCGACCGACTCGGACCGGCGCCGTACGACCCGGGTAGTACGATGAAATGCATGTGAAATCCGACCGACTCGGACGGAATACAAAACGACCGACCGAGCCGGACGTAAACAAGCCATCCGGCCGGGAAATCACGCGAAACGAACCGACTGACACGCACCCGGATTGAACCCGAATGAAACGTACCCGCGAACTCCGACCCGCGTAGTATGATGCTGTGCGTGCAAAACACGACCGACTCGCCCGGAGTACAAGCCGTACGACCGACACGCATACAAAACCCAGCCGAAGCAACCCAATACTCCGCGACCGACTCGTACGCCGCATTTGAAACCTAGCTGACACACAGCGGGAACGAGTCGGACAAGATCGCACCAGACAACTGCAGCGTCCTACTCGGACACAAGAACGACTCCTACATGCACCAAAAACACCAAGGAATTTTTTTTAAAAAAAAGGGCCAAACAAGCAACCACAAAGCCAATAAATACAGGGAGGGAAAAAAAAATGGAACAAGGACACACCGCCAACTCCACCTACATAAAGGCCACAAATCCCTACCATGATCCTTTGCAAATTCCACTGACCTGCCAGCACAGAACACCATCACACAGCAACCACAGACACACTCACAGCTCATACATCACACAAGCCACACACCATTACCACACCTACAAATAGCACCCTCACACACACCCAGCTAAACCTACACTCACACCCCCCCACTTGCACACACACACACACATCAATCACCACCACCACCACCCATCACCATGGCCCCAAAGAAGAATCATAAGTTCCTAGACAGTGAATTGGAAGTCATGGTAGATGAGATCCTCAGTGTAGAGCCACAGTTGTTTGGTACATTGGTACAACAGACCCCCATGTCGCAGAAAACCAAGATGTGGGCGAGGACTGTCGACAGGGTGAACACACAATCACCATGTTTGCGCACAAAGGAAGACATCCAGAACAGGTGGTATGATGTGCGCAGGAGGGTCCGGGACCTACTCAAAAAGGACTACCTCCTCAGCCAGCACACCGGCAGTGGCCCTCATGCAAAACCAGTATACCTCAGGCCCTGGGAGGAGAAGGTGCGGGCCATCCTACCACCAGTGAGCGTATACAGACTAACAGACATCCCAGAGCCTGGTGAGTACACAACTAATATACACAATATGGTGTGACAACACACACACATCACAGTCAAGGGGATAGGCAAACCATGCACCCTTAGCAAATACACAGCAACCAAAAGATATTCATCCCAAGATGTGAATGCTAGTCAGACAAACACAATACCTGCCATCTCATAGTGATATGTAACTGTGTCATGACATGTACAAACCTAACAACAAAAACAGCAAGGCAGTGGCACAAATAGAACCAACAAACACTCCCAGATATTTACCCACCACTAGAACACCACCTCACAGGGAAGCTCACTGAAAGGAAGGAATTCGGTGTATGCTGGTGAAGTCAGTGTAGCCAATAGCATGATGGGAGTGGTAGTCACAGATATTGGTCACACCCACAATTGGCCCATCAACACCACTCTGAACCATGCTCACATCACAGGGAGTGGAAAACAACTGACAAGATGGCTGACACTGGGTACTGCTGTGGGGAGCACAAGGCCCTGATGGGAACTGGGCACCAACAAACAACAGGACCACACTGTCAGCCATCTTGCCATTGCTGTCACACTCACACACTGTGAAGTCCACTCAAAAGGAAGGAAGTATGGGCATGCTGGGAAGGGGGTGTAGGCAATAGCATGATGGGAGTTGTAGGCACAGATATTGGTCAGCCTCACAATTGGCCCATCAACACCACTCTGAACCATGCTCACATCACAGGGAGTGGAAAACAACTGACAAGATGGCTGACACTGGGTACTTCTGGGGGGAGCACAAGGCCCTGCTGGGAACTGTGCAATAACCAACAGCAGGACACCACTGACTGACATCCTGAAAGACAACTTGCACTCCCTGCAATGGAAGCACGTTCCATGGTGGGATATCTGGCTGGGTGGGAAGGAGGACACACAGCACTGACCATAGTTACAAGCACCTCCCCTCACACACCCCTCAACACTAACTCCACATAACCCACCTGGGAGAATGCAATGCCTCACATCCTAACTGAAGATCCCACAAAGAACCACCACCCTGGGTTATGCTGTGTGAAGCACAGGGACACTCTTGGGACTTGTAGCCAAACAACTGCCAGGACAACACTCCCAGCCATCCTGTCAGCACAGGCACCCCACCCCACAGGGAAGCAGAGTCAAAAGGAAGGAAGGATGGGCATGCTGGGAAGGGGGGTGGAGGCAATAGCATGATGGGAGTGGTAGTCACAGATATTGGTCAGCCTCACAATTGGCCCATCAACACCATCCTGAACCATGCTCACATCACAGGGAGTGGAAAAGGACTCACAAGATGGCTGACACTGGGTACTGCTGGGGGGAGCACAAGGCCCTGCTGGGAACTGTGCAACAACCAACAGCAGGACACCACTGACTGACATCCTGAAAGACAACTTGCACTCCCTGCAATGGAAGCACGTTCCATGGTGGGATATCTGGCTGGGTGGGAAGGAGGACTCACAGCACTGACCATAGTTACAAGCACCTCCCCTCACACACCCCCTCAACACTAACTCCACATAACCCACCTGAGAGAATGCAATGCCTCACATCCTAACTGAAGATCCCACAAAGAACCACCACCCTGGGTTATGCTGTGTGAAGCACAGGGACACTCTTGGGACTTGTAGCCAAACAACTGCCAGGACAACACTCCCAGCCATCCTGTTAGCACAGGCACCCCACCCCACAGGGAAGCAGAGTCAAAAGGAAGGAAGGATGGGCATGCTGGGAAGGGGGGTGGAGGCAATAGCATGATGGGAGTGGTAGTCACAGATATTGGTCAGCCTCACAATTGGCCCATCAACACCACCCTGAACCCTGCTCACATCACAGGGAGTGGAAAAGGACTCACAAGATGGCTGACACTGGGTACTGCTGGAGGGAGCACAAGGCCCTGCTGGGAACTGTGCAACAACCAACAGCAGGACACCACTGACTGACATCCTGAAAGACAACTTGCACTCCCTGCAATGGAAGCACGTTCTATGGTGGGATATCTGGCTGGGTGGGAAGGAGGACTCACAGCACTGACCATAGTTACAAGCACCTCCCCTCACAAACCCCCTCAACACTAACTCCACATAACCCACCTGGGAGAATGCAATGCCTCCCATCCTAACTGAAGATCCCACAAAGAACCACCACCCTGGGTTATGCTGTGTGAAGCACAGGGACACTCTTGGGACTTGTAGCCAAACAACTGCCAGGACAACACTCCCAGCCATCCTGTCAGCACAGGCACCCCACCCCACAGGGAAGCAGAGTCAAAAGGAAGGAATGATGGGCATGCTGGGAAGGGGGGTGGAGGCAATAGCATGATGGGAGTGGTAGTCACAGATATTGGTCAGCCTCACAATTGGCCCATCAACACCACCCTGAACCATGCTCACATCACAGGGAGTGGAAAAGGACTCACAAGATGGCTGACACTGGGTACTGCTGGGGGGAGCACAATGCCCTGCTGGGAACTGTGCAACAACCAACAGCAGGACACCACTGACTGACATCCTGAAAGACAACTTGCACTCCCTGCAATGGAAGCACGCTTCATGGTGGGATAACTGGGCTGGGGGGAGAAGGAGGCCCGGATGGCAAGCAAATACCACCAATGCTGGTCATGCACACACCTCAACATTCACATTGACATGCCACAGGTTGGCAGGACAATGTGCTACACCAATATCACTCTCTGACTGTCACAATTTAGGAGAATGCAATGTCCAGGCCCACATCCAGAGGTAGAGTCACAACTGTCAGGTGTTTGAACAATTGATGCCAGTAGAAACATAACATACAATCTGTGTCTCTCCCCAAAACAGGTGATGATGGGGACACAGCAGCAGACGAGGAGGAGTCCCTGTCCCAGGCTCCGGGGAACACTGAGCTCACTGGTGTGGATCAGCCTCTGCACTCCTTGGATGGCGAAGAACCAGCTGGACCCTCCGGTGTGAGTCATCATGCAGCACCAGCAGGACCAACATCTGCACCCCCTGCACCCACCCCTCCAACAACTGCCAACACACAGGCCACCCCTGCCAACACGGACAGACCAAGGACCACAGATGACAACAGCGCAGGGACCCAGACCCAAACTGGAGCTGGTGACAACGAGCCCAGGAACAACACCCAAGTGGGCCCACGGTCACCTGTGCGTGCCACCGCAGGTCCTGCACGTGTCGCCAGGGGTGGTGGGAGGGGTGGTAGACATAGGTCGCTCTTTGCAGAGGGGTCTGGACTGCATGATGACCCACAACTGGCACGCATCGCGGATGCGTACCAGACTAGCACCGGAGAGGTCAGCCAGGTAGTGGGGATCCTCAAGGACATACAACAGCAGCAGGCTGCCCATCATGCCCGCTTGGACTCCCACATGTCCCGTGTCGAGACACACATGTCACATGTCGAGACACACATGTCACATGTCGAGACACACATGTCTGGCATGGAGTCCAAGTGGGACACATTGGAACAACTGACAGCGGTGCATAGGGACATACTGACATGCCTCCGCCAGATCAGCACCAACATGGCCTCACCTCCCTGTGTGCCCACAACATCTGCTGCTGAAACAACTGTAAATGCCACAGGGAGGGAGGAGGACTCTGGCAGAGAGTCCCCTGCACCGCCGCAGCCTGCACCTTAGGGTCCCCCCCCAAGAAGACCCTACTAGGAGGCCAAACTGAGAGGCCGATGGCCATCTACATCCCACAGGAAGCCAACACCTGTTCTGGAACTTTTCCTCTGTGTGCAAACTGCACGCCCTGTCGAGGCCAACCCAACTCTCCCACATGACATGGGGAGCTATAGTTGGCCAAATTTATCAGATGACTGTGGACTTTACTCTGGACATTTCAGCTACCAAGACTTCCGAATCACATGGGAACTTTGGATTCCAATATCTATGTACAGCACCCACCATCCTGTGCACCATCCTCACACCTGTATGTAAATAAACTCACCAATACACCATATCTGCCTCTGTTGTGATTCCAACGTGCTTTCTGTCATGGAGATGGTGATCAGAAAAATGACACTGTGCATGCCAACTGCTACAGCAAGTCCAACACCGTCATGTCAGTCATGGCGACGTGACACATATGAGGGAGACACACTACTAGGGCCACACAACACATACACACCAGGGCCATCAGACTCATCACCTATACTGATGTTGCAACTAAATACAGTGGAATGCACAGACACGCCACCTATTCACAGTCTGTGTCAACTAGACTACAGGTGCAGTAAGCAAATGTCAGTCAGATGTGTGACTACAGACAATGCACATCCCAAAGTGAAGCACAGGTTTATTACACATTTGCAACATGTTGTTTCCACTACAAATGCTAGCTAATCCAACCTGGCTGTGGCCACAAAGTCAAAAAGTGCAGAAGATAGAAAGTCCAGGGGTGTGTGGCACATCACCTGTAGGGAAACGACTGCTTCCACCTTGGAAGTTGAATCATGGATTCGTGGGATCCAAGTTGATCAAACAACTCCGGCAGCACCCTGTGAAGGACAGACATGACACACAGTCAAAACCACTGAAGAACAGCACAGAACGGCAATACTCATGTCTAATACATGTCACGAGATAACTACACAAAACCAAGTTAGCATGTCAACACTGTTGGGCAGTACAGACCACCTGCAAGGACACATCGCTGCACGCATCCAGTCAAGTAGCACATGGCCACACTCAAACAGCACCAGAGCACCACACACACATATCATGCTAACTCAAATCATTGACATTACAACCCTCTGGAGACTCACATTCAGCTGAAGAAGTTGGTGCTGAGCTGTGTGCGGACATCACCATCATCATCATCTTCACTGGCATCGTGACCCAGGCCAGGATCTTCCACAGGTGGCGGACGTTGGTCATCGTCATCCAGGATGAGAGGCAACTCCTTCCGCACTGCCAGGTTGTGTAGCATGCAGCAGACGATGACAATCTTGCACACCTTTGCTGGGGCATATGGAAGGGCCCCTCCTGTCTTGTCCAGGCAGCGGAAGCGGCTCTTCAGGAGACCAAAGGTCCGCTCAATCACCCTCCTCGTCCGACCTTGTGCCTCATTGTAGCGCATCTGGGCTGGTGTCACAGGGTTCCTGAGGGGCGTCAACAACCACGGCATGTTGGGGTATCCCGAGTCACCTACAGACAGACAATTGCACATTAGCCGATTTGAAAATGTGTGCGGAAAACAACATAGCAGAACACACACAATGGTACAAAGTCAGTACACACCAACAAGCCAGGCACGCTGGTTCGGCATCTGTGACATCATCCTCGGGATGCGACTACTCCTCATCATGTAGGCATCGTGTGCCGAACCGGGGAAACGGGCACACACATGTGTGATGGTCATATCTGCAAGACATACCACCAGAGCATTGATCGAATGGTAATGTTTACGGTTCCGGTATGCCTGCTCATGTGCCTGTGGTGGTATCAAAGCCACATGTGTCCCATCAATGGAGCCAATTACATGTGGCAACCTCCCCAGGGCATAGAAGTCACTCTTGACATCAGTGAGTCGTTGACGTGTTGGGAAATAGATGTACTGGTTCAGGTATCTCAACCTTGCCCCCAAAACATTGCGTAGCACACGGCTGAACATAGTCTGTGACATCCCACTGGCAGTCGCCACAGTGTGTTGAAAGGTACCGGTGGCAAAGAAGTGTAGGGCTGCCATCACCTTCACCTTGGGGGTCAGCGCTGTAGGATACGGACGGCCAGGCTGAAAATGTGGGTCCAACCGCACTGCCAAATCCTCAATCAGCTGCCTGGTGAAGCAGTACCGTCGGATGCTGTCACATTCCACCATCGTTGCCAGGTCTGGGAATGGTCGATGGACAGCAGGAGTCCTGCAGTGCATAGGTGAAGAAAGCAAGATTGTCAGTCACCCCACCTAAGTGCCGTTCGCCATACTCAATTTCACATGATACATCATTAACAAACACAAGTACTTGATGTGTGTGTCGTTCTGTTTGGACATATATGGCACCTACATGGACATCATCTAACATCTGTGTTCAACAAGTGTTGACAACAGGTTCCAGGGTGTGCTATGGGAAACCATTAGGCTGTGTCACAGTACCCATTTACTGCTCTCACGTTCCACACACATACCACAGTGACATGTCTGGACAGATGCTCCACAGGCATCACAGCTCATTGACAGGTAGATTCCCAGGGACCCTGTCTTGCCACATGGACACTGGCATGACATGGCGTATCATGTACACGTCAGAAAAACAAACATGACACCCACAGGTAGTGGCCCCTGTAGCCTCTGCAGGACAGACATGGACGTCTGTGACACACACACACAACATCAAAGTTCATGCACAAACCACGTGGATGTGGAGACTGTCTCCCATTGTGCACATGGAGTCAGAGACATGTGAAACACAACATGCACACAGACTGTGGAGGGACATCACTATTGTGGCAATGGGCCACCCTGTGACGTACATGCCTTCCCACATGTGAGCCTGGGGGTATGTGACATGTCATACACATACACAACCTGGAAATGTGACCATGACACATGCTCCAAAATGAAAAGTTGCACACCACAGTGGTCAGGTGCACAACACACAAAGGACCCTGTCCCCATGAACACGTGCACAGCCTGGGTGTGTCTGCCCCCAAGTGCCACCCCAAAAACCACATGTTCACCCACATACACAGATAAGGTTATGCTGCCACACATGCCTTAGATACAGTGTGGACTGGGTGTGGTGTTGTAGGTGTGCCCCTGAGTCCCTGGAAAGTATATGTGGCTGGCATAGGTTCACCAGTGACCAGCATGGTGACATATGCGTGTGACCTGTCCAGGGACGCGTTGTAGAGCAATGGACCGATCGGTGTGCCCGCACGGCCCATTGCATTGGATGTGAGCGGGTACGCGTTCTATCCCGGGTACGCGTTGTACAGCAATGGACCGATCGGTGTGCCCGCACGGCCCATTGCATTGGATGTGAGCGGGTACGCGTTGTAGAGCAATGGACCGATCGGTGTGCCCGCACGGCCCATTGCATTGGATGTGAGCGGGTACGCGTTGTATCCCGGGTACGCGTTGTACAGCAATGGACCGATCGGTGTGCCTGCACGGCCCATTGCATTGGATGTGAGCGGGTACGCGTTGTATCCTGGGTACGCGTTGTAGAGCAATGGACCGATCGGTGTGCCCGCACGGCCCATTGCATTGGATGTGAGCGGGTACGCATTGTATCCCGGGTACGCGCTTGTTCAGCAATGGACCGATCGGTGTGCCCGCACGGCCCATTGCATTGAATGTGAGAGGGTACGCGTTGTATCCCGGGTACGCGTTGTACAGCAATGGACCGATCGGTGTGCCCGCACGGCCCATTGCATTGGATGTGAGCGGGTACGCGTTGTATCCCGGGTACGCGTTGTAGAGCAATGGACCGATCGGTGTGCCCGCACGGCCCATTGCATTGGATGTGAGCGGGTACGCGTTGTATCCCGGGACACGTTGTAGAGCAATGGACCGATCGGTGTGCCCGCACGGCCCATTGCATTGGATGTGAGCGGGTACGCGTTGTATCCCGGGTACGCGTTGTACAGCAATGGACCGATCGGTGTGCCCGCACGGCCCATTGCATTGGATGTGAGCGGGTACGCATTGTATCCCGGGTACGCGTTGTACAGCAATGGACCGATCGGTGCACACGCATTGGCTGGGGCCTGGCATGGCAACGGATGCGTTTTCCAAGCTTCAACGAGTCTGATGCAGTGAATTCAGTTGGCCAGCCACAACAATGTTGCAAATTCATGGGTGTCATGAAGTTGAATTTTTGAAGGATGCTGTGGGCGTGTATTGGTGCTGCAATTCCATGGATTGGTCAGATTCAGAAGATGCAAACGACTTGGACCTATCACTTTGGACACATGAGACAGTATCTGCCTCTGCAGCACACATATAATGCTGGCTGTTTCCCTGAGGGCTCACTTGCCTGCACTACATGCTCCAGGACGACATCTGCCACTACACTGCTGCTGTCCCTGCATTCTCTGGCTACTGCAATGGCACGTTCTGTGGAGAGAGCCCCAGCCTTCACCCATGAGGAGAACCAGGCCCTGGTGGACAACCTCCTTCCACAGTACAGCAAGCTGTATGGGACACCAGGGGAGCAGGTGAGTGTGCTGTCCACTGCCTTACTAATTGTGCATGTTGTCTGACTAGAAGGATTTACAGTGTGCACACCACTGGCTAGCATGCTCACTGAGTAGTTCGCACCCCCCAAAGTGTGTAGTCACATGCACTGAACAGGTACAGTGCAGTAACAGTGCATTCCAACAAGGTTTACTTCCCATGCAATGATACCATGTAGTAACTGCTGGCAAACTGTCCATAGCCCTCGTTGCACTGCCTGTGTTCATCATATGCCCCTGTGATTGAGACATGTATTTACAACTGTGTGATGCACGGATATGTTGCATGTGTAGTAATGGCCTTTTCACTTTGTCATCCTCACAGGTTGATGCCCACCAGAAGCAGGAGATCTGGCTGGCCATCGTCCGGGCAGTAAGATCCGTGGGGGTCTACAAGCGCCGGATCCGCAACTGCCAGAAGAGGTGGCAGGACCTTCGTGGCTGGACCCGGAGGATCGGAAGGGTCCAGCTGAAGCTGTCGCCTCCTCGCAGGAGGGGCGGACACCGGACCCTGACCCCCACATGCTCCGGATCCTGGCGGTGGTCTTCCCGGACCTGGATGGGCAGCTGAAGGCCAGACAGCAGCAAGGAGGGGGTGAGTCAAAGACTGCACTGTGAACTCTGTCTAACATGCTATGTGCCCTCCTCTGGCCTGGTTAAACTTCCCCAGTACATCAGTCTTGTTGTCCAGTACCCATGTCCCTCTATTGTGACATGCCCACTCCTCATCTGATACGAAGGTGTGCTCCTTACGCTCAGGATAATTGTGTCACTCGGGTACAGGGTCCTTGCATTTTGCTTTGGTCAAGGTGGGTGACAGCTTTTGTTCCCGTGACATTTTGTTGGCCTTCATGGGTGGGTCAATTGCTCACACAATGCCTGAGTCATGCAATGTAGTCTGGGTGTAACTTTGATATGTGGTCCACTTGCAGATCAGAATCACCACATGTCCCTGGGGTATTTGGCACACCCCCATGCTGCGGGTGGGTACAATGTTTGGGCCTCAGGAGTATGTATGTCAAGTGTGTCACACATGCTTAGCCACCTGCCTACTGACCAATGCTCATCCCTCTTGCAGGTGGAGCTGGACAGTCATGCCTACTACAGGGCATACAATACACTCTGTACTCCCACTCCCGTGTATCAGCTGACATGTTGTGCTCAGTGAAATATTCCCTCAGGTGTCTGCCTCTGTGTCGTTGTGCTGTGACTACGTTGTCGGGACTCCTGTGATGTTTATCAGTTAGGGGTCAGCATGCCATCTGCTATTGGACCATGTGAGACAAGACTTCTGTGACTTATAGGTGTTTGATCACTTGACTGTGCAGACAGGTGTATTCGACTGTGACTTTCAGGCAGATGTTCATCATTCACAGCACACTGAGGTGCTCTGGTTCATAGAGTTGTGTTTCATGTCTCCCATTTGTCTAATTGGTGTGCAGTGGACAAATACAGGTTCAGATTATGTGGTTAGTGGGGGGTGGACATGTGCATTTGTCAGTTACATTACTTGCCTTCCCCATGTCCTAGGATTGTGACACAGTGCAGACTGTTGTTGGCTGGCTGCCATGGCCATGTGACTGGAGACAGTGATGTATGACTTTGCAGGCATTCCTGTGTCATGGCTTTCAATTTCCTAAGAGTGATCCTGCAGGGGAGTGACATGTGCAACATGCACCCCATTGTGGCATTGACTATCCGGACATGGGTGCTTCATGGTGTCTGGTGCTGGTATGCATCTCATGCATTTCTATTTAGACTCTGCCCGTCCATTTATCCAGACACCTGCACTGACTCAGTGGCAAGAGATGTGACGTGGGCATGTTCACATACTTCACCGTGTTCTCAGCAATGTCCAACAACTGTGTAGGTGGTGCATGTGTCCACACTGGGGTATTACCATCAGACAGGCACCAGACAGATGGGTGCAAGGGCAGGAGGGGTATCTGTTCCATGGTTGACCATCAGACTGACAATTGGCTTTTCCTAATCTGTGTGAGGACTTTTAGCAATGTTCAGCTGTGGATGCCAGGTCTTACTCTGTAATGTGCTGTACTCACTGTGGTGTGTGCGGTCAGTGCAGGTGTCTGATGTTTGTCTGTTTCCCTAATTGTTTGCAGATACATCCACGGCCACAGGAGGGGACAGCTCCATGGACCAGGAGGAGCGGCAGAGCCAGACTGGGTCAACAGCCGACGAGTGGTCGGAGGGACCCAGTGGCACGGAGGGCAAGGGGAGCCACACCGAGGAGTCCTTAGCACCATCCACCTCAGCTGAGGACCACAGCAGCTCAGAGGATGACTCCCTTGTGGAGGTGGGTGTCAGCAGCCACCAAACACCAGCTAATCTGTCTGGCCCCGCCACCACCACCACCGCCCTCCCATTGGCTCCCATTCCAGAGGTCCGTGGAGGCTCCCGTGTCCGGGAGCGTGTCTCCTTTGTGCCAGGCACCGCACCCCCTGCCCCTGTGTCCCCTGCTGCCCTGAGTGAGGAATCTGTGTACCTGCTTCGGCAGCTCCATGTAGGGCAGACAGCAATGCTGAGTGTCCTCCATGCACACACCACTCTGTTGACACAGCTGGTGTTGTTCATGGAGGGCATCTCGACGGGTATGTCTGCCCTACAGAGGAGCAATAGGTCCATGTAGTCCTCCCTGACGGCAGCAGTGTCCCTCCTCCAACAGTCCCTCGCCCCTCCTACCTCTGCCCATCCACACTTCCTGGCACCCTACCTGTCCCAAGCACATGCACACCTGCACAAACACCCAGACACACAGACACGAGCAGCACAGACACACCCAAAACCAAGGCAAGACGTGCACACAAGCATCCTCAGGGGACTGATACCACACACACAGGGGATGGGGAACTGACACACACACATGCAAGCACAGTCCCTCCGCAATCCTCAAGATCCTCTCCCTCCAAGACCCCTTCCCTTGCCTCACCTGCAACCCCACCTGATAAGCAGCTCTTCCCCAGTGACCTCGGCCTCTTCCCCTCCAATCCCGCTGATCCAGCATACCGGGGGAAGAGGAAGTCCACCCACACAGAGGAGAGTGCCCCTCGCCCCCGGACACCCTCCCCCAGGCGCAGGCAGAGTGAGCCCCCCACCCGCAAGTCCCCCCGGTCCCGGAAGAGCAAGACCCCGCCACCGCCTTGCAAGTCAACCACCCAGTCTCTCACCTCCATCCCCCAGGCCACCACTCCACAGGTTCCACCGCCACACCCTGCCCCAGGTTCCCCCACACACTGATACCGCATCCCCAAACTGCTTTGGCCCTCCCCCTGCCACTTGCTCTTCCACCCCCAAACCAGACGCTCTGCCTGTTTGTGCCACTGGTGTGGAGACCGTGTCCCCCCTCTGTCCTGCCCAGCTCTTCTGCCCCCTTCCACTACCTTGGAGTCATGCACTGCGGTGGAGTCCACAACCACCCCGTCTGACTCGGGCACTGCACTGGGGACCCAGTCCACTCCATCTGACCAGCCCACTGCAGTGGTTGCAGCACCAACACCATCTGACTTGAGCCCTGCGGTGGTGCCAGCCCCCCCTGAGTCAGACACCTCCACTGCAGTTGCCGGTGACACTCCTGCACCCACCTCCCCTTCACTGCCTCCTTCTGGCATCCCCTGATCCTGTCCCTGCGGTGCCTGGCCTGCCCCTCGTATGCCCCTCCAAGGGGGATGTCCCCTGTCCGTACCTGTGCAGGCAAGCAATTGTTGACAAGTTGTCACACATCACCCTGTTGGGACTGTATATTTGGACTGGCCATTGGCCTTAGTTTATTTTGGACTTTTGATTTGAGTTGCACACTTGCCGAATAAAGCCTACTTTTGTTTACTTGTGGTTAATCTTTGGAGGTACATGATGTAGATGTGTAGAATCATGCATTTGCTGTTGTAATAGTGTTCAGATCAGGTAAATGAAGTTTTGCTGTGATGGGCTCCATGTGGTCCATGGGATATGTGTCCTAATCTAGTCTGGATCTATAGCATCCTTTGCTGCAGTCTGAGTGTGTAATGTTCAGCATTTGACACAGGGATGTACGTTTAGCATTTGTAGATTACCATCTTTGTCCTACACTGATGCACATCTGGTGGGCTTACCATTGTCCAATGTTCCTAGTACCCTGACTGTGTGCCCGTCTCCAATGGAAATGCAGTTTAGTACATCAAATTTGGAGGACTCATCTGTGTACACAGTGCAAGTTGCTTGACACGTGTCTTGGGTGTATGCAGATGACTGACGTGACACTCCTGTGCCCAGGCTGATATGAGCAGAGCCTTCAGTGTGTTGTAGTTGTTAACTCACTGACCGAGTGTTCTGCTGACATGTTTGAGTCGTGCACAGACAAGGTTTGGCACAGCTGACCTTCCACAGGAGTGGAGTGCCCTCATGGCAGTGCGTGATTCCGTGATATAGGCTGTGCCCGTATTGTGTGTTGTGTAGGCATGTCTGTGCGTGTTCCCTTCTCCTTTTCCTACACAGGCTGTGTCCCTACGGATGATCCTGTTTGTGATGCTTGCTGAGTTGTTCTGTGTTCATCCAGCATCTTGGACCTGGTTTCTCCGGGATGTGGGTGCATGGCAAACTAATGTTCATGAGGTTGTCATCCCTAGTTGTCTTTGTTGTCAGGGCTGGGGATGTGGGCAAACGCAGATGGGACACAGTCAGGATTCCTCTTGGCACTTGTTGGTTACACAAGTAATGTGATTTTCTGTTTGTGTATGCTTTCAGTGATTGTGACACGTTGTGTGTGTGACTGCTGCCACTCCTCAGGGTCAGAGCTGCAATGTTGGAAGTTGTCTATGTGTGTCCTTTGTGGGTCAGCTTGGCTTCTTCATTGGTGTGTGACTATGGCCAGGATCCCATTGTTTGGGGTGGATTTCACGTCATGCCCATGTACGGCATACTGTGCAGTGTGTCAGACATTCACAAGTCTTGTTGACTGGCCATGTGTGATGGGTTTCTGCACCTTATTTCCCCCCACCACCCCTGGGATTGTCATGGGTGCATGTGCAATGTCAGCAGTCCATGTGAGCTTCACTGCTGCACATTGGTGGACATCAAGGTGTGTGGCGTTGAGTGTGTGCAAATGTGAGTTGTTGCACGGCTGGGGCACTACCTCCATATTGTCCTTGGCTGGCATTATTAAAACAGCAAGGCAGCGACCGAAACTTTTTAAAAATGTTTGTCTTTTCTCCCTGCTTACTAATCCATCTAAAATCCTGAAGGAGTATGTAGTACAGGAGTTTTGTAACCATCTTCAAACATTTGGGGGGCATATTTACTAATCTTTGACACAATGCAAGGAAGGCCAGCAACGCTGCTGCACTGCATTGCATGAAAGGAAGAAAGCAGAAATGCTCCATATTCACAAAGATATGGAACATTCTGCTCTCTCCTTGCACTGGTGCACTGTGTGCTGCCTGACGCCAGTGCAGGCAGCCTTGCTCCATAGTGCACAGGTGCCTGCATTACGAGCAGAATTGTTTTTGTGCAGGAATTTTGTAACCATCTGCAAACATCAGGGGGCATATTTATTAATCTTTCAGATAATGCAGTGCAGCAAGCAAAGCTGCTGCACTGCATTGCATTAGAGGAAGAGAGCAGAAATGCTCCATATTTACGAAGATATGAAGCATTTCTGCTCTCTCCTTGCACTGGTGCACTGTGTGCTGCCTAATGCTAACGCAGGTACACTCACTCCAAAGTGCACGGGGCTGCATTAAGAGCAGAATTCTTTTTGTGCAGGAATGTGTGTTGCAGAATACAGCACACGTGGAAAGAGGAAATAACGAGGAGAAATTAAGATTTTTTTCCTCATTACTCCTCACTGGGGAAGGCATAGCATTTTGACACATTCCCAGATTTACTAGCTTTAGTAAATTTGGGAATGAGTCCAAATCCATGTGTGAATGTATAAAAACGTCCATGCTCCACCCATGGAACGCATCCTAAGTTGAAATGTAACGTATTGCAGGGCAAGCCACTGCATTGCATTGCATTTATTTAGAAAGTCATGCAATCCACGCAATTCGGCCCTAGAGTGGCTTTGTAAATTTGGACTAGCATTTTGCACTGTGGCATCCCCAAAAAGTGGTGCCACCATGAAGCAATATTCTAGCAAATCTGGGCCCCGATTTTTTAGTTGCAAGCCGGATTTTACCTGGGTCACTGCGCAGGATCTGTGATTTTGTTCTACTGCAATAGGCAACATAATACTAAGCAATGACAGGGGACAGAGCTCTGTCTTGGCACTATTAGATCTGTCTGTGACCTTCGATATGGTCAACAATAAGATCTTAGGTGATCGACTGGAGCTGCTGGAATCAGGGGCACTAGACTGCAGTGGATGACTTCTTTTCTTGACGATCGAGCGTAAGCCCTCCAGTTGGGACGTTCACTTGAGCTGTTACACATACAACTTGTGGAGTTCTTCAGGATTCTTCCCTTTCACCATATCTATTTAATGTGTACATAAATCCTTTAATTAAAGAGTTGGCCTTTAGGGGCTGTAAGCTGTATAGTCAGGCTGATGATTACACTTTTTCGCCACAACAGCACTGAAACATCTCACCCAGAATTTCAGAAAATCATGAAGTTCATATGGAACTAGATAGGTAATATTCAGTTAAAACTGAATGCAGAAAAAACCCACTGGCTACAAAATCTGCAATCCACCTATGGTGAGGATATCTTCAAAACATTTAGGTATATTAGTTGATAGCCAGCTGTCTATGACCCCCCAAATAGGGACAGTGGTTTCTAAATGTATCGATTTGTTAAAAGCAATTAGGAAACTAGCCCCCCTCCTATAGTCAGAGGCCTTAAAATCGATCGTAATGGCAATTGTTATGTCAAGATTGGATTACTTGAATTCCATTTATTTAGGATTGACAAACAATGCAATTCATAGGCTACAGGTGAGCCCAAATGCACTGCCCCATTATCTATAACCTACCCAGAAGTTCACTTGTAATACTAACATTGAGGCAATGGCCGGTGAAACAAAGGATTCTGTTTAAGACCTCTGTATTACCTTTGAGGCTACCAGTGGCTTGGGCCCTCATTTTCTGAAGAAGAAAATAAAAAAATATATCCCCGCAGAACATGCCGATCTACCATACCAAAGTACCTAGCCATTCCTAGATCCTCAAGGAAAGTCATGCGCGACCAGAGCTTTTCCTTTCAGACATTCATCTAATGGAATGCCCTCCTGGATGATCTCTGATTGGAAACTGAGTTGTTCCTGTTTCAGAAGAAGTTAAAAACTTGGTTAGTCAGACAGCCATACAACCTTCAGGGGCACAATCCCTTTGGCCCATGGATCAGTTTTGTCAATCTCTCCTAGTTACTTCAGCAACAAGAAACCATTGGTGAACATGATATTTACAAGTATGCTTACATAAGATAACATACTATAACTTTCCAGGGTGCGAAATTTTAATTTCTCCCACTTGGAGCATTTACCGCCAGAATTAACATCTTTACTGAGGCCTTGTTCGACCCTATCCGATGTTTTGGATCCCTCTTCAGATACAGCCTCCTACCTTGCCCCAATGAAAGACTAATTTCCGAGGTAAAACCTCTGAGTGACTCAGACCTCATTGGTGTATCCGACCCATAATCCATCATGTTTGGCCTGAAATCATGCCTAGGTCCTGGTCCATCATGACCATTGAGTACCATTGGTGCTTTGTACTTTTTGGTGCTATTTTTACATACAATCTTGGAAAATCCATATCTCAGGTTCCCCTTATTGGATCTTTGCCATTTGTATCATGTTGTTCATTAAATTATTCACTATTTGTTTATAAATTGCCGTGGAATTTTAATTGTGTTGTGGTTTTTACTTTTTGACTGTGTTTGTACTTCTAAATGCTTTATACATTTTCTTAAGTTAAGCCTACCTGCTCTGTGCCATTGCTACCAGGGTAAGCTCAGCTTCAAATTACTGAAACCTTTAACTGGACATAGCAAGATAGTAACCTTATTATTTGTGATGGGCTAATGCACGCAGACTCAATTTTTCCATGTCTGTGTATCCATGTTTTACCATAATAAAGTCAGAGGTATTGGCTTTACTGGATTGTGTGCACTTAGACATGTGTACGTGTGTGGCTATGTGTGTAAACATTTATGTGTATATGTATATGTCTTTGGGGCCTACTTACAAAGGTAAATTCAGTCACCCGCTCAGGTTTTTTATTGATTTTATCTTATGGCCACCAGGATTTCACAAGGAGATTCCTGGCAGGCGTAAGCTTTTTATGAGTGCGTGCGTGAGAACACCGCTATGAGTGCAGAGCTCTCCAAATCCATAAATCCCACGCAAAGGGGTGGGAATACAGCCATTCCTGGCTGGTTAGCTTTGGATGTTTATGGACATCCACACACACTTCAATTTGTAGGCATTTACAAACTACTATCATTCACCTTTCCAGCCTGGTAAGAGTCAGATTTGAATGCCAGCACAATGTTGGAGTAAATACATAGTCAAGGGAGGAAAGGGAAATGAAACACTTCCCAGATTCGGAGGGAATGCAGGAGAAAAGGTGTCGCACGAGGAAAAAAATATTTTCTTCGTGGACAAAAAAGAAAGCGCTCCTCTATGTGATGTTTGCTACATAGAATTCCATTCAGCAGGAATGGAATCCCAACTGGAAAATCCCATTACTTTCCAGGTATCTGTATGGAAATTTTAGTGAACTCCAAAAAGAAGTAAATCTATACTGTGATGGGGAATGCAAATTTACTGAATCAGGAAATAAAACTTGAAAAAGACTGCTAGGGTGAAAAAAGATGATTAGCTTACATAAAAAATGCATGTATGAAATACAGAATTTACTGTGTGATGATCAAGTGTACATGTGAGATAAAATATGTCCTTATGCATTGTAAGGCCAGCACTTCACCAGAGTTGAAACATTACATAAGATGAAAGAGACATACACTTCTCAGTGGCACTAAAGCCCACTCTACATGTATTTTAAAGGGTTTTCAAAAATAGGTATTACAGACAGCTGGTTGGTCAAGCTACAATTAAAATCTGCACCCTACTCAACATGGATGATTAACAGAATGCAGAACAACACTAATTGTTACAGGATACTAAGCCTAAGATGTTGAGGGTTCCAGACTTTAGAAAATGAACAGCATTCTAAAATAATTCTGCTTTGAATGGGACATCGGGACCTCACATTTCAACAAATAATATTTACAGGGAAATGAGGTAAAAATTTAAAACACAACACAGAGGAGTATCTTTCTCTGTAAGAGTTGTCATCTTGCACCACAATGATAAAATTGAAATGGGGTTATGGGTGGCCACTGGGAACCAAAAGCAGTCCTTCCTCCTCCATCATCTCTCACTCCTTCACTCTTTTCCTCTCTTTTTCCTTTTCTTTCTCTCTCTCGCTCTCTCTCTCCTAAAGCATGTGCTCTTCCTGCTGCAAATACCTGGGGGTGCTGCGGCCCTCTGCCTCCAAAACCAGACTCTTATGACTATTTTTAATAGGCTTTATGGATTTAGGCCCAGATCGCTATACTGGGGTGAATGTTTGACATTGTTCAGCATTCTGTCTAATTATTATTATTTTTGTATTTGTCACCTCAAGTGGGAGAGGGTATACCCAGATGTGGGTCCTGTGCTCTCCATGCCACTGAAGTCAAGCTAGCCTGGCTGATGAGGGGTGATAACCCAAAACCAGTCCCAGGATGCTTGTTTCCAGTCCAGGGAGGACCTGATCTTGCAGTTCGGGGTGGACTGTTTGCAACGGGAGCATATGGCTCGGTTTAAACTGGAATGGCATAGGGAGCAAAAGAACGATGGATTTAGTCCCAGATCTCTGTACTGGGGTGAATGTTTGACATTGTTTAGCATTCTGTCCATCAATTATTCTTCTTACTTTGAACAAGCATCCTGGCCCCATGGCCCACCTAACCAGAGACAAGGGTAGCTGTAGAAATCATACTGTAAATGTTGGTTTTCTGTGGCCCCAAAATACATTATAACATTCTGGAATTTAAATGTAAAAATTATATTTCATAATAATTTTGTAAAAAAATAACTTATGTGGACACGCTGTGAGAGAGCATGGAAAAGATATAGGAACATGGAGAGTATCACCATCAATACAAGAGTTGCCTATCCTAAGACTGATATAAGAAAGCATCATCTATCCCCTCAATATTTTGATACACTTATTCAGTACTGGGATATTATTTACACATTTGACTTCGAGTGGGTAATTTGTATTCCAAGACCTCTAGTACACTCCATCACACCTTAGTTACCAAATGATATACTGTTCATTAGAAGGATCAAGTTTGGATAAATTCAATTAATATGTGGAGTTTTTAAAAGATAGAAACTACATGCATTGTTTGTGGAAGGGCTTAAACACTCTTATTTGTATCAATCGTTATATCTTCTACAAAAGGAAAATCATTTATGATCATTTGCACTCTGAAAACTGGAAAGTTGTGTGATTAGCGAATAGGCAGTATATATTTTTCATATGTAATGTGAATGGCATGAGGGAAAGCAGGAATCCCAAATACATCCCCATTAAACAGAAAAGGAAGGAGGTGTGTTACTATTAAGAGAGATTACTGCCTGTAGTATGATGTCAAGACTCAATCAATAAACATATCCAGAATTCTTCTGAAGGACAGTGCAGAGCAAACTATTTACTCATTTCAGATGAACATGATGCAGGAAATCTATATTTTTACTAAGCCTGGGCAAAATGTTAGTTATGTCAGAGCAAACAAAGTAATTTTGTGTTAACCTTGGCAAATACTGAGAATTACGCAATTACACCTGTTCACGTATTTCTGAGCAATTTCGTGCACAAATGCCTACCCAAGAGCACAGGAACAGAGCGCAAGCAGCATTTGGTTGCTGCTGTTCCTGTTCTGTTGCATTTAGTGCTGTTTTTTTAGCGCAAAATGCATCCCAGGTCCATTTTGGATGCAATGGTCGATTTTGGATGCAATGGTGCATTTTGCACTAAGAACCTAGCGCAAAATGCAGAGTTATGCTCCTTGCGTATTTCTGCGTAATCTTGCATAAGTTTGCTAAGATATGGTGCAACTATGCTACAGCAAATTTCGTGAGTTATGTCCATTGTTGGACCTGGCTCTTTTTGCAGGGTTATCCCCACATTTTTTGTCTTCCTCCTCCTATTTCTCTGACCTTTGTTTTGTTGGCTTTAGGACTCTGGGCACTTTATCTCTACTAATCAGTGCTAAAGTGCAAGTGCTGTCTTACCTAAAACGTGGTATGATTGGTTTACATCTGTTTGGCATATTTGATTTACAAGTAAGTCCTTTGTAAAGAGGTATACCATACACCCAGGGCCTGTAAAATAAATGCAACTAGTGGGCCTGCAGCACTGCTTGTGCCCCTCACAGACATAGTCTTTCAAACCTGTCTCAGGCTTACCATTGCAGGGCCTGCATGCACAGTTTGCTGCCACTTTGACTTGCCATTGAAAACTACTTGCCAAGCCTTAAACTCCCCTTTTATTGCACATAGGTCACCCCTAATGTAGGCCCTAGGTAGCACTATGCGCAGGGTGCTGTGTAAGTAAAGGATAGGACACGTACCATTATATTTGGCATGTCCCGGTAGTGACAAACAGCCTATTTTGTTTTTCACTACTGTGAGGCCAACTCCTCTCATAGACTAGCATTGGGAAGTCCCTTAAATACTTTAAAGTGGTAATTACTGATCAGAAAGGAATGTCGTTGTCAAGTTTGGTATGTTTAGAATGGTAGTGACAAATTCTGCTTACTGGTGTAGTTAGATTTTACATTACTATTTTAGAAATGCCACTTCTAGAAAGTGGCAGTTTCTCTGTGCTAATGACTCTTTGCTCTTTGCAGCCTGACTCCAATCCACGTCTAGGCCTGGGTGACAGCTACAATTGGTGCATACTTTCCAGACAGCCACAACACAGGACGGGCTGGATTGTGACAAACATTACATCTGCATTCATCTGCATACTTATGGTCTTCCTGGTCTCGGAGAGGGAGAGGACTTTCACACTTTGCATTTGTATCGGTTGTGTCCTGCCCTCACACAAAGGGCCGAATTACCCTCTACTGATCTCTGGAGCCTGGGCTGGGTTGAAAGTGATTGTTGCACTTCTAAAGGTTCCTTTGATATCCTCCCTTGAACAAATGCAATTTTATGTTTAAGTACAGACCTCTGACCCCATGATTTTAATCACTGCTTGGGACTTGTAGCATGATGCTGCTGGCTCTACATGCTGCACATTGCTAGGGGACTGTTGTGCTGCCAGGAGGAATCGCCATTAGGACTGCCAACCGTGTTGTGCTGGCCTACTGCCTGTTGGGCTGCTGGAGGGACTGCCACTCTGCTATGGACCTGTTTGTGCTGCCCTGCCTGCCCGCCACTCCCTGTGCACCACCCAAGTGTTCTACCAGGAGCCCAGCAAGTTAGGAGCACTATGTACTGCTCCTGGCTTCCCCAAGAACAGCACATGTGGAACACTCCCTACTTTTCACAAGAGAGCAGAGTATGTTACACCCCCTGGTATCCAGCATGTGGTAAGCACTGCACAAGGCTCCAAAGATAGCACGTGGCAAGCACTTCCTGCTCTTTAGAAGTGGTGTGGGCATCCTTTCTCCTCAGTGCAGCCCCCCTAGCAAGGGGAACCATGACAGACAACAACTTGCAAATAAGTGTAAGGCCCCCACTCCCTACAGCACTCACCGCCTGAGAATCTGGTTTAACAGGCACTACAGATTACCGCTAAAGAGGCGCACAGCCTCAAAAGAGTTTCCTGGGCAGTACATTTTCATCTCTCCGCCCTCTGGCTGCCGGAGCAACCTGAAGGCCACCAAGGGCCAGCATGGCACCCAAAGAATTAAAGTGCCGGGCACCGCCTACGTCAGAGTTGGCCAACCTCACCCCCCGGATGGGCATGTGTGTTGCACAGACCGCTAAACACGAGTCCCGACATTGCAGCAGAGGATTCCACGAGCTTCGCCCAGTCTTCCCCAAAATGTACTGCGGGGATGACAAGGAGGCACCGTCGTCCTGCATTCCTTCAAGGGTGGCACGGCCCCTTCTAAGAAAAGGGAATGGCTGTGTTATTTTTTTTTCAGCAGCTGCACCATGC
This sequence comes from Calotriton arnoldi, assembly GCA_963921515.1. Lineage (NCBI taxonomy): Eukaryota > Metazoa > Chordata > Amphibia > Caudata > Salamandridae > Calotriton > Calotriton arnoldi. Next base: position 1,269,138 of record CAWUFW010004181.1, read on the forward strand.
GCTCATGGGCAGCTGCATTAGTCTACTGAACGTGGAGGGGACTGGACATGTTCTTCCCGCGTGGCCCTGCACTCTGTGTTTCCTCCCTTCTGCCTTTGGGATGGGCTGTCGAGGTATTGCTGTGGCTCTATTCAGTCGGGAAAACATCAGGAGCAGACCCCGAGAATGGCACAAGGCTGTACAATGAGACATGGCTGCGGGAGGATTGTCTATCACATTACTGTATATCATCTAGGAGGCACGCAAGTGCTCTTGTGCCCCACTGTAACGTGTTATGACCCTTACGATATTTCTCCTAGACCTGCATGATGAAGGTGCCTAATAGGGCAGGAATGCCTTCCCTTGTTCTAAGCACTGTGGGAAACCACTGCATCTCCTAGGATAGCACAGAAAGTATCCATTGGGTCTATGTAATTATGGTGGTATTTTGTGATGTAAGTACTACTTGTGATATGTGGTGTTTGTGTTATGCCTCTGGCCTAACTTCTGATTTTCATGCCCTGATGTTATAATGTATGTTGTTTTGATTCTTGCACGGTCAGGATAATGAGTACTATAGCAGGATTTGCAGAGTATGCACAGTATTTATGATTCATGTCATTTTGGTATGAGTTCAGATATAAAATACTATATATTTTTACATAATCCTGTGTGGTGTCTCTTATGTAGTGTGTTCTTTGTTTTTCTGTGTGAGTGTGTTGCGCAAACGCTTTACACATTACCTTTGATGATAAGCCTGCCTGCTCTGCGCCAAGCTACCAGAGGGTGAGCACAGGTTATCTTTGCTGTTTAACTTACTTGTTCTTGCTAGAGTGGTAGTTTCTGCCTGACTTAGGTGCATATCCTAGCCAACCAGGAACACCATTTCTAACACCCATTCCTACTTTTTACTGAGTTTGCCTTTACAGTTTTTAAGTTTGTGTATCTTGTATTTTGAGCTATGTGTGGTTGGAGCTTGGAAGACAACTACAAACTGCATTTGCCCTTTCCAAAACATGCAAACTGCTATGATAATTATATTGGTATATAATTTGACCTTTCTGTAGGTCAGCAGTAATGTGTGCAAAGGATGCAAGCCACATAAAAGGCTAATTCCAAAGGTGAGAATACTTTTTCTACTTACATTTGGAATAAAACCTGCAGTATGGCTTCCAGTATAGAATATGTTAAGCCAGTGCCTGGGTGTCCATGATGTTTTTGAACTTTAAGTAACAAATGTGCCATTTTGTAAGAAAGTTGCCATGTGAATTTTACAAGTTATGCAGACCAGTTTAGTGTGAAGTTTGTAAAGTAAAATACATATCCTATTAGTAGCCAAAACACTTTGGATTACTTTATGATCAAGCTCATTAAGGCTTCTGTTTATAGGAGTAGCCTGGCATGCACCTGATGATAATTCAAGCTCATTGTGTTAAGTTTTGGAAAACAAAAATTGGAGAATTGCCACGTACTATCATAGAATCTGATTTACAAAGCCATTGTCCACAAAACTTGCAGTTCACAAAATAACAGGGTTTGCAACCTCAAACTGATTCTCTTTAATGTAGTAAACCCAGGTTGCTGAACTGCATTATGGATTTTGAAAGGTATAATAAATCGCTATTTAAAAAGGGTATGCTTAGCGTGTACCTTCTAAATAGCAATGTTTTGCACCTGAAATCCAATCTCAAACATTGAAAAGTTAATGATGTCTGGGTTGGGGTGGTTACATATTCACAAAAGGGAAGGGGTCCCGTTAAGGCCCCTTCCCATTTGCAAATGTAAAAAAGGAGCTTGTTCAGCAGTACGCAATGGCTCAGGGGACCACTGCCAATTCTCATAAAACTAAAAAAATATAAACTTTCTATTAAATGCAGCCCCATTTCCTTTAAGAAAAACCAGCTGCATTTTAAAAAAAAGTTAACTTTATTCAAATGTGATGATATGCATTGTGGTCTTCTGACTCCAGCAGACCAGCATCTAATTGTAGTGGACCTCAATTTGTCATCTACCTAAGGAATATTGATGAGGTATGTCAGATTTCAAACCATTATAATTCAGAATTTTGTGAACCCACCTATTAGTACATAAGTTGGTTCACAAAATTAATTTAACAAATGGAAATTTCATAGATCAAGACCTTGGTTTGCTTCTCTGACCATAGAATAAAAGAAGAAACAATTGCCAGAGCCAGGATCAAGAGACAGTTTAAATCACTTAGTGAGGTTACATTCCAGATTTTACTGCACAGGGTCCTTGAGACGGCACAGAAGGGGCTAAAATATGCTATATCTGATTCCAGAATTTTTGGCTTTTTTAAAAACTTTGGGGCATATTAGCAAGAACCTCGTTAAAATTATCGCTGTTTTAGCGGCAGGAAACTGCCGCTAAAACGGCGATAATGGGCTTGGTAATATGAGCTATAGAATTCCAATAGAAGCCCAGGTTAGATGTGCAGGACATCTAACCTGGGCTTCTATTGGAATTCTATAACGCATATTAGCAAGCCCATTATCGCCGTTTTAGCGGCAGTTTCCTGCCGCTAAAACGGCGATAATTTTAACGAGGTTCTTGCTAATATGCCCCTCTATTTATTAGTGGTTGCAGACTTCACATGAAAACAAGTTCAGAGGTTCACATATATTTTGGTGTGTAGACTTCGGTCAGGTGCATCATTGGTTCACATATTAGGTAATTTCCCTGGGAAAAATATTAACATTCCATAGTAACTTCTAGTCTCCTTCCACACTCCACAGCTCTACTGTCGCTATCACCATGTTGGTCTACATCCATTTGTGTTAACCTCACTCATCCCCCATAATGTAACCAACAGGCAATATCTCAGTGACCACTGTGCGCTCAGTTTTGTATCAATTGTTCTTACCCCATTCAAGGAAATACACCCCTCCTAGTGGTGCTTGGAGGTATAGCCACAGAGTTTTCCCTCAGAATGTCTATTCCAGTGCAGGCCTTCCCACCGATGCATGTCCCTGGTCTTCCCACTCCCTCCCTGTGAAAGCAGCCAAGATAGATGCCCAGTCATCTGTGATTGGACTGCGATGCAGACCCCTACTTTCTTCCTCTCTCAATGCAGAATCCTCCACCCATGCCCAGCATTCAACCTCCTTTCTCCACCTGCAGTGGGGTGGGCCTCCTGATGATTGCCAGTGCATGGCCAGGACCTGTCTAGCCAACACTACTGTTAAGTTCAAGAACCTGGTTACCACCTTCGACAACCTCAGGGTGGGGGTCAGTCCCAAGAGACATATACCGATCCCCATCCACACAGGTCTGTCCAATCTAGAGTGTGCTCCTGGTCAGACACCACCTCCCGCCACTACCATGAGGCCAATGGGTATGGCCAAGTCATGTGTATTTTTGACGGCATCTGGTACACTACATCAGTGACATTTCTGGTCAGGTGTGCCCTGCAATGTGTTGAGGTGGTGTGGTGCAACGTACCTCATATGGAGAAAGTTGCACTGGGTGTAATGAATTTGGGTATTATGAGATGCAGTGTGGACATTTTCCAGGGGGTTAATTCCTCCTATTGGTTCTATTAATCTGGATCAGCACCATGTGGTCCCAGCTCTTCTCTGTAGCAGCCTGCTAGCCAATGGGCCAGGCACAGCACCTGCTCCACAACGAGGTACAACTCGAAGTTTTGGACTGCCAGGCCCCCCTCCCTCATCGGATGCAGGAGGATACACAAAAATATCTACATCTCCCTCCATTACATTCGAGCTCTCGTACCAGAGTGTCTAATGACCAGAACCAAAACATGGGGATACAAAGAGGAAGCCTCACAGAAATGTAAAGCAACCTGGGCAAGACGATCATTTTTGTGAGTGCTACCCATGCCCTCAGAGGAAGCTGCAGCATACGCCAGGAATCCACACTACACCTCAGGGAACAAAGTGCTCTACCCAGGTTACTACTCCTGCTGTCCATAGCTCTTTAACCCAGAGGTAACCGAATGTCCTAGGCTCCCAGAGGACACTGCAGTCTCGAATTGCCGGAGGCAGGTTCTCTCTGTCTCCACACACAGGGAAGACACAAGACTTCTCCCAGTTAATGCAGAGGCCTGTCACTTCTCCCAGCTGACACAGCATCAAGACTCCCAAGGGTATACCCAAATCTGCATCTTGTAAAAATAAGAGCATGTCATCTGCGTTCAGGGAGATAGTGTGTTCCCCATCATGCAGCGGTATGTCCCTACCCGGCCCCATTGGCGAATAACACCAGCAAAAGTCTCAATGGGAAAGGCGGACAGTGGGGGGCATAGGGCACACCCCTGTCTAGTGCCAGCATGTGTCTTGAAGGGCTCCAATATGTTTGGCCTGGTCTTCACCTGGGCTTGTGCCCCGCTTTAGAGCAGTGCCATGCATTTAGCCCAACCAGGGCCTAGGTTCATGCATTGCATCGCTGCTTACATGGACTGTCAAAGGCCTTGCGTAGATTATCTGAGTGGACAACCACCTCCGAGAGGGTCTCCAAGGGGACTTCCTCCAGGAGATAAAACCATTCTGCTCCTTGTGGACCAATATGTGCAAATGAGTCTGTAGGCAGGTGGCCACGACCTTGCTGAGTATTTTGTAGCCAATGGTCAAAATCAACAGAGGATGATGAGAGGAAGTCTACTCTAGATTTTTCCAGGGTTTTGGCAAGGAGATCAGTAAAGCTTTTCAGCATAACAGAGGCGAAGGGACCACCTACCAAGCCTCCTTATACAGTCCCGACAGGCAGGTCGCGAGGAAGGGGCCGAACGTCTGATAGAACTCCATGGGGAGACCATCCACTCCAGGAGTCTTCCCGGTCGCTAAGACCTTGATGCACCCTCTAATTTTGTGCTCCATAATGGGGAGTTCTCATGTGAAATCATCAGGGACGTTGGAAAGGGTCCCCTCTGCTGAAAAACTGTCAAAGTGACATCAGATGCTAGGCGTGAGCAGCCATATAAGGCTCTCTAACACTGTACAAACCCGTCATGAATGTCAGACTGTGTTTGTAGTGGTGTGCCATCAGCAACCGTAAGTGTGTGTACTACAGGAGGTTGGCACTATGAGGAGATGTGCCAAGCCAACAACCTCCTTGTGGTGTGTCCCCCCATATGCAACTTAGCCTTGTATTCCTTGTAGTAGAAGAGGACCTGCCATTGTACCATGTCAGCATGTTGCTTCCATGTCTCCTGGAGCTCGGGGCTCCAGGGGGGTCTAGTAGCAATGCAGCTTCCAGATTCTGTAACTTGGTCTCCAAGTTAGTGAGTTCAGTTTCTAGGGATTTACAGACCCCGATCTGTGTATCCATGCAGTGACCCCAGATCACCACCTTAAATTTCTCCCAAACCGTTGGTATTGACACTGTAGTGTGGTTGTGCTGGAGGAATCCCTAATGGCATCCAGCAGTGAGTCCCTGAAGACTGGGTCATGCAGCAACTCCAATCAAAGTCTCCGTGCGTGAATCAAGGTTGATCTCCTCCTCCACCCCAAGTGCATCAGTATCCTACTACAGGGGGGAATACCAATATCCTATCAAGACGAACATGCAGATCATGCACCCGGGAATTAAATGAATACTCCCGGACCTGCCCATGACGGAGTTTCCAGAGGTCCAGAAGCCCCCCGTTGTCCATCCACTTCCAGAAGTGGTTGGCCATCCTCCGAACAGGGGAGTCAAGGAGCGGTAGGGAGGACCTGTTCAGTGACACATCCGCTATGAAGTTAAAGTCACCCCCAAGTACTCTAGCCACTGGCAGAGATGCACTCAAATGTGGCGCTAGTGACTCCAGGTATGTAGACTGATTGGGAACGTATATGCAACCCAACTCGATGGGTCTCCCGTCCAGGGTCCCCTAAAGGAGTATAAATCTGTCTTCCTCATCTATGTGTTGGGTTGCACAGTGAAACGGAACCCCTGCCCAGATCCATATGAATGTGCCCCCGGCAAAAGCAGAGTAGCCGGTCATGAAGACCTAACCCCTTAGCCTCTCATGGAAGTGTGCGGTTTCAGACCCCGCCAAGTGTGTCTCCTGAGGCAATGCGATATCAACACCTCTCTGTTTCAAGTGAGAATATATCTAATGACGCTTGCGGGTGGTGTGCATAGCCTTAACATTCTAGGTGAGAATAGTATAACAAGGTACTAGCGAGACCATTAGGGGAGGTTGTGTAGTAGGTGGTGCCCTGCTGGCCAATCCAGCATGCTCCAGTCTGTGGCCGCAGTCAGCATCTGTGTGGGAGAGAAGAGCAGTGCATACTAAACACAAGAGAGGGGCCCTTGAAGAATTTGTGACAGTAGCCCGGTGTGCCTAGTGAACATAAACAAGAAAACCCCACCACCTCAGGGCACACCAACAACAGTCAGGTGCCAAAATCCCAACAAACCAGTAACCTGAGTGTCACAATATGCCATTAACAGAAGCACTCTGCAACTGCGATGAGGGGCGTCGCAGCTGCAGAGCAGTGAAAGATTCACTTGCCTTCAGCGAAACGCCATCCTGTGGCCTCATGAAGACAAATTAGCTGATTAGAGAGGATCACACTGTCCTATCCCATTGATTAATTTAGATGCTAAAATATATATTCTAAAATGGTTGCCATATGATTAACTAAGGTTATGAAGAAGTCAGAATCAAAGCAACAACATGGCTTCAGACCGAGCTGGGATACTACTGCACATATACATTTGGCCATCACACTGTTTGATGATGCTGAAGTAAGCCTCTTGCCAATATTTAGGGACTGTTATGGCACGGATGGGAGTAGGTCCGGAATTTAATACACTCTTTCAATGGTTCTAAATGGCCACCACTTCTAGAACTTTTTTTAAGGGGGTGATATCAGATATGATCTCAATCTGTAGGAGCTTGATGCAAGGCTGCTTCTCAACCCGGCTATTAGTTTCTTTTTTTGGAACCCTATGTGCGACACACTATAGTCCCTAATGGTATACAGCTGGTGGATTTTAATTAAAGTAGCAGCATACACAGATAGTGTTGTGATTGTTTTCCGATGATGTTGAAAAAGATGTTCCAATAATAGAAGGCGCTGTAAAGCAACTAAGAGATATTTCTGGGTATCACTTAAATGTCTCCAAGACTCAGATAATTATTAATTACAATACATCCTGGAAAGACCCTCACATTGCATCTAGTCCTGCATGTTGTGAAACCAGAACAACAATCAAGATAGCTTATATGGTAAAAATCAATTATGAACTCATTCTGAAATCGAGATTCACAGTGAACCATGAAAAATGAAAAATATCTCATGGTTCCCTGTGAAGTATACATTTCATAGTTATAATGATAGTTTAGAAGCCACCCTCCAAATCTATTATTTGTTCTTGTGCTACTAAATGTAGAGCAAAATTAGGAAATGTTTTTGTAATAATGCTGAAAGAAATGTGAATTATGCGGCACATTCTCTAGCAGTGTTATTTTCATCTTTTTAATCCAGGAATACACTTTTTTGTAAAATCTGCAATTTTCGCTAATTAATTATGTGGTAAATCAAGTAAATTCAATATCATGTGGCAAATTCTGCAGCCACAGAATCTCCTAAATCCTCTGGCACTCCCTACTGTTCATTGTTTTATTAACAATTCATTCCTGAAAGGCAACCTGCATATTCAAATTTCAATGAGTGAACGCTGATATCTGTAGACCCAAAGCCGAGTCTGTGGACCCTTAGACACAAAGCCTCTTAATTGGCTAGTTACAATAGGAAAAACAAGCATTTTCAATGCAATAGGTCTCGCATTTGCGAGAGTTAGAGCTATTGGCACTGTAAATGATAATGTCTTTTACCCATGTGCTTTTGTTTGAAGTGTTGTGGATGTCTGTGGTGTGGAGTGGAATTATGTGGGTTGGATTGAAATTATTCGTTGTGGAATTGTGCAGGGTGGTTTTGTGTGGTGTGTAGTGCATTTGTGTGGTGGAATTATGTGGCATGGCGAATAGATAGGTTTGAGAGGTGCAGAGAATAGATAGACAGGAAGACAGAGAGGGATAGGTAGTTTGTGCACAAAGTGGTGAATGAACTCCAGACAGAGGAGCAGAAAGAGTGTGTGAGAAAGAGAGGAAGAAGGGGAGAGCAGGCTACAGATGTATAAAGAGGGAGCCCCCATATACGTAGACGACACCCCAAGAAGGGGAGGAGAGTATGGGATTGAAGAACAAAAACATTGAAAAGGCACAGGAAAATATTGTGCTCAAAGACCTTAAGTGAACCACATGAGAGAGGTGGGAAGAGTGCGTGAGAGAGTGAGAGATAGCATGAGAGAGCGAGAGATAGACAAGTGGGAGAGGCACCTGTGGGCTGGGGGGATACAAAAGCTGGACTAGTGAACAGCCTGAGGAGGTACAGGAAGGCAGCATGTGTGAGCAGGCAGTATAGAAAGGAGATGGAGAGTGAGGGAGGGATGAGAGGGGGCAGTGGAATTACGGGATGAGATCAAACTTCAAATCATACTTGAGGTGGGCGAGCCACGGTCTGGAAGCTCGAGCCAGATGCCTGTCTCTGGTTCAGCTCCAGGCCCAGCTTTCATGTGGCTTCTGCCTCCCCCCCTCACTCTACCCTCACCCAGAGCTGAAAGCAAAGCAGTAAAAATTGAGGTAAAAAGGAGAGACTAATAAATCCCCATTTAGTGGCTGATATGTTGAAAGTGAAACCAGAAAAAAAGGGATTAATCTTGGCTTCCCAGTTTAACCAAATTGTGTGATCTTGGGCAAATATTTTCCCCCTATCCTTTTTCATTACCGCATATAAAAGAAATACTTGAGTTCGGAACACAAGCTGTACAAAAAAGTAATGCGTTTGATTTAATAGACTAGAATGTTGCACTATTTATATGATCTGGGTGATTTACAGGGTGCATGTGACAGCTGACTTGACTCATGGTTTACTAATGGCATTGTTGCCAGGGTAAGAGAAGGAACGGTTCAAAGTTCATGTCACTTTTATTAAGTACCTCTCACTGCAGTGATATAATGAACCTTATTAATGTCAAAGCTTCCATATGTTAGAGTTATACAATTTTAGAGATTTTATTATAATTTACGCAAGGTTTGTGGCCAGGTTTCCATGGAAATATTTCCAGGGCTAGATCGTACTTGGTTTCGTAGAGACAAGCTATACCCTGTGCCTTGGCTCGGCTCATCCTGTTAATGTTGGGAGAGGATGTGGTCTCACGGCTAGACTGCTGACTTTGGAGCTAGGAAACCAAGGTTCAAGCCTCGTGGTTGACTCCACATCCTGTGATTCTGGGCAAATCACTTAATCTCCCTGTGCCTATCAAAAAAATGAATGTGTCCTTGTGTACCGTAACTGGTGCTCATGTAAAGCGATCCAATACCTCCTGGTCGAGTTCGTGCTATATAAATCTGCGAGAGAAAAAAAATTATTGGCTCGCCCACCTCTGAAACACACTACTGTGAACTAGAAGTGTGCACACTTGTTTCAGCTTAGAGAAGGTGATCTTACTTGAGACCAGCGTTAGTAGATACAAAAACATCCTGGAACTGAATAACAGCAACAAAACACCACCTACTCCTAACCAAGCAATGTATAATAGATTACTTTCACTATGTTCTATTTATTCCTTATTTATGCCTACATTTTTTGCGTTTCCACCACCAGGCGAAAGAAACAAACTGACATTGCACCTCAAAGTCTTTGATATCTGCAACGGGACAGGATAGAGCATGGTCCACGCAGGGGCAAGAAGCAGCAAGCTGCGTGAGCTCCTGTATGAAGCACAGGGTGAGGAGCCAGACACATCTGTCACACCAGAGGCTCGCCTGAGAAGGGGTTGGAGCCCAAGTCTGGCATGTGGCATATGCCATGACATATTCCACAGTGTGCCACATTTTTTGGATATGTTGTTTGAGGTATAATTGTGTTATAAACCCACCAGAAGTGCTAGTGGGTTAATTTAAAGATATATCTTTTATCTGAGTTGAATTAACAAAAACATAATAAAAAACTACAAATACATAAGTTATGGGCCTTGAACCCTTGTCAAGAGTACTCATTATCCCTGTTAGCTACCACTGTACCATTTGTTTTGCTTGATGAGTTCAGTGGCCCAAAACCTTCTTGTCATAGAAAGAGTGTGGTGGTCCTTCTTCTATTTCCATGCAGTTTTGCTTTTACATGCCACAAATCCACACTTCAATCAATCACACTTGATTTTCATGCTTTATAAACAAATAGCCCTTCCTTTCTTTCACTCTGGCACTTGCCCCATGCATTTCTTTTTCTTACACAATCATCCCCAAATTCCCATACCACAAAGTAAGGGATTTCTTTCATAGCAAACCTTAATGGAAACAAAATGATGGAATTTATAAAGCGCCGGAATCCCCCCAAAGGGGTATCTCTGTGCTATAGAAACGGGTATTCTAGGCAAGAGAGATCAGTTACTGTAGAGTTCTGTTTTCAGGAGTTTTCTGAAATGTTGAAGGTCCTGGCACTTACGTAGATGTACAGCTAGCAAGTTCCAGTACCCTGGGGCGAGGTAGGAGAAAGCTCTGCCCCCACACGAAGTTTCCTGTAGCGTGGGATCACAAGAAAAGCCTTTTCCCTTGAGCGAAGAGATCTGCTGGGCTGGTAACTCTTAAGTCTTTCCGCGAGATAACCAGGACCACTACCGTTGAGAGTTTTATGGACTAGACAACAAATTTTGAATTTGATTCTTTGGCGGATGGGCAGCCAGTGAAGGATTGTCAGCAATGGCAGGATGGAGGTTCTGGGGGGCATATTGAGTGCCAAACGAGCAACCGCATTCTGAACCACCTGCAGTCTATTCAGCAAGGATACGTCTGCGGCTGCAAGAAGGGCATTACAATAGTCGAGGCGACTGATTACCAGAGCTTGAATCAGGGTCCTACGAACAGATAAAGGAAGAAAATGGAACACTCTACGGAGGAGGCTCAACGTGTGGAAGCAAGTACCTATGGTGGCCATTACTTGGTCTCTCATGTTGTCCAAGGAGAATCTGATATAGTCTTTAACGCCTATAAGGGTGGTTTCAGTGGAGTGATTAGGTCTGAAGCCATACTGAGAGGGATCGAGGCAGCTTTGTGCTTCCATGTACTCCATGAGCTTAGTGTTGATATATCTTTCCAGACGTTTACTCATAAGTGGAAGGAGTGAGATAGGACGGTAGTTGGCTAGCTCCGTTGTGGGTGCATGTGCCTTCTTATGGATAGGAAGCACTTGCGCCACCTTCCATTCAAGAGGAAGTTTCCCTTCGCTCAAAGAAACATTTAATATGGTACATATGGAGGGGGCTAGTTGTGTAGCTAATAGGGCAAACAAATTGGCTGCCATAATATCGAGGGGAGAGCCCGATTTGGCTGTTTTCAACATCTCTTCCACTTTTGATACCTGCAAAGCAGGGAAACTTTCTAAGCAGGTATCCTTCTCCCTCAGAGATATGGACAATAGGGCACTAATATCCAGAGGTTCAGGGTCACTTGGAAATGTATCATATATTTTGTTAATTTTTTCCTCAAAATATTCAGCAATGTTATCGCATAATGTTTGAGAGGGGGGAATCAGATTGATACATGCAGTTGGATTGGTTAAGGAATTGAGGACTTTATATAGTTCTTTCGTGGAGTTGCCTGCTTGGTTTAACCTAAAGGTAATATGGACTTTCCGTGCTTTTTTAAATATTCTTGTGATACAGTGCTAAGGTAGCTTTATAAATTATTTTCTCCTCCACAGTTTGTGATTTACGCCATATCTTTTCCAATTTTTTGCAGTTAGCCTTTTCCCTACGAAGCTCAGGAGGATACCAAGCTGCGTGCTTTCTTTGGGGATTGACGTGCTGTTGTTTTAGCGGCGCAAGAATATCTGTGGCAGATTTTATGGCCTCATGGAAAGTATTTAACCTTGTGTTAATGTCCCATGTGCTTCTAATGTGGGGGGAATAAAACTTACCACAAAAGCATCTTGTGTGATCTTGTGCCATTGTCTTCTAAGATTGTGAATGGTATTAGTGTGGGTGCAGATATCCTGAGTGCCAGTGATCTGAAAATTAATCAAAAAATTATCTGACCAGGTCACTGGGCAGGGCGATTCAGCAAATATACGGGGTGAGTTAGAAAAGCTAAATGTCCAGGGTATGCCCGGCTGAGTGAGTAGGGCCATCATTAATCTTTGACAATCCTAGGGAGGCCATATCAGCAAGGAAGTGAGAAGAGTCAATATTTGCGCTATCTTCACTGTGAATATTAAAGTCCCCCAGCACCAAGAATTCCTTGGAAGAGATAGCATGGGGAGCAATTATTTCCATCAGTTTTGTAGAAAAATCCTTAAGTGGGCCTGGAGGACGGTAAATAAGCGCGCCCTTCCAACAATCCTGGGGCATGCATTTGATCTTAAAAATACAGATTTCTATATTATCGTCTGAGGCGACGTCAATGATGAAAACTTTCAACGCTTCTTTGTACAGAATGGCAATGCCTCCGCCCACTTTATGCTCCCTATCCAGTCTTAAAATACGATAATTTTCTGGAAGAGCTAAAGTAATGGCCCGTAATGAGGATGGTTTAAGCCAGGTCTCCGTGAGAAAACTTAAATCCGGGGATTCAGAGTTCATTAGATCCCATAGTTCAGTAGTATGTTTAGGCAAGGCTCTAACGTTGGCTAAGAAACCTCTCCAGTTATGAGCGGAGCTAAGGGCCGCAGGAGTGCCTAAATACAAGGGAGTGTCTGCTGCTAACCTGGTCTTATCGGGGTTATTCTGACGCACATGTTGATCCAAGGGCACCTGACCCACTTTAAGGCTTTGAAAGTGGCAATGTTTACATGTGAACGGTCCCTCCAGATTAGAGAAGGGTATGGTTCTGTAGCATGTATCAGTGGCATTAGCGGGCTGTCTAACCCGTATTAGTGCAGTAGCTGACTAGATGCACCTGGGAGGGAAGGCTGGGGCACACGAGGCAGGTTATCTGTCCCCTGGCGACAGCTGGTTGTGGACGGGCGCAGACTGGCTTGCCTTTGGTGTGCCTTCGGTGCGCCCGCTGCGCGTCCGAGGAGTCATCCTACTTAAATACAGGGGACTCCGGGACGACTAGCCCATCAACCCCTCAATTCCGAACTAACCGGAAGCAGAAAGGGCTGCAGTAGACTCGCTTGCTCTCGCCACTCAAATGGGAGCAAACCTGTGATGGACCGGAGAGCGAGCGGAGGGCAAGCAGTGAAGTATAAAACAAGATCGGGGACAGTACAACAGAGGAGTTTACAAATAAGTGTAGCACACGCCATTAAAATTACATTAAAATGAACGCTAAAACTAGTAATTAAGTCAAATCTAGCAAGTACCAAAGTTACTTGCCTGCATTTCCGCTGCACGTCCACGCAGTCATCCTACTTAAATACAGGAGACTCCGAGACGACTAGCCCGTCAACCCTGCAATTCTGACCTAACCAGAAGCAGAAATGGCTGCAGTAGACTCGCTCGCTCTCTCCACTCAAATGGGAGAAAACCCATTGTGAACCGTGGAGCGAGCGGAAGGAGGCCAAGAAAAGCACTGACCAGATGGGTCTGAATAGGCAGAGTGCAAGCTCGGGGACAGTACAACAGAGGAGTTTACAAATAAATGTAGCACACACCGTTAAAATTAAATTAAAATGAAAGCTAAAACCAGTAATTAAGCCAAATCTAGCAAGTACCGAAGTTACTTGCCTGCATTTCCTTGCCCCCCTTCCATATGCCACAGCATGTCACAAATGTCCGACATGCTAAAGAGGCCACAAATCTCCCAGACACTGCTAGGGGGTGATTTACAAAGGGATATCTTTCATTTGAGTAAAATAGAAAAGAAATGGAAAAGAATATAAAAATTGATTTTCCCTAGCTGGGGTTTGAACGCTTGTCAAAAAACACACATAGCCCTGATAGCTACCACTGTACCATCTGTTTGGCTGGAACTGGGGCGCTGGAATCTGTCTTTGTCCAAAGCCTTTTTGTCATGGAAAGAGTGTGGTGGTTCTACTAATATTTCCATGTTGTTTTGCTTTTACATGCCACTAATCCACACTTTCTTTTCATACTTTTTAAACAAATAGCCCTCTCTTTCTTTCACTCTGGCACTTGCCCCATGCATTTCTTTTCCTTACACAATCATCCACAAAGTCTCATTCAACAAATGAAGGGTTTCTTTCATAGCAAACCTTGCCCCCCTTCCACATGCCACAGCATGTCAAAAATGTCTGACATGCACTCGCATGACTAAAGAGGCCATAAATCTCCCAGACACTGCAGGGGGTGATTTACAAAGTGGCAGCTTTCATTTGTGTAAAATAGAAAAAAAAATGAAAAGAATATAAAAATTGGTTTTCCCCAGCTGGGGTTTGAACCCTTGTCAAAAGACACACATAGCCCTGATAGCTACCACTGTACCATCTGTTTGGCTGGAACTGTTGCTGACCAGAAGCCTTTTTATCAAGGAAAGAGTGTGCTGTCCTTTTGTTATTTCCATGCTGTTTTGCTTTTACATGCCACAAATCCACACTTGCTTTTAATACTTTATAAACAAATAGCCCTTCCTTTCTTTTACTCTGGCACTTGCCCCATGCATTTCTTTTTCTTATACAATCATCCCCAAATTCTCATTCCACAAAATAAGGGATTTCTTTCATAACAAACCTTGCCCCCTTCCACATGCCACCGCATGTCACAAATGTTTGATCTGCACTGGCTTGACTAAAGAGGCCACAAATCTCCCAGACACTGCTAGGGGGTGATTTAGAAAGTGACAGCTTTCATTTGTGTAAAATAGAAAAAAATTGAAAAGAATATAAAAACCAATTGATTCCAGCTAGGGTTTGAATCCTTGTCAAAAAAAGCATGCATAGCCACTTTAACTACCATTGTACCATCTGCGTTGCTGGAATTTACATATGCGCAAAGCCTTTTTGTCATGGAACGAGGGTGGTGGTCCTACTTCTATTTCCATGTTGTTTTGCTTGTACATGCCACAAATCCACACTTGATTTTCATGCTTTATAAACAAATAGCCCTTCCTTTCTTTTACTCTGGCACTTGACCCATGCATTTCTTTTTCTTACACAATGATCCCCAAATTCCCATTCCACAAAATAAAGGATTTCTTTCATAGCAAACCTTGCCCCCCCTTCCACATGCCGCAGCATGTCACAAATGTCTGACATGCACTGACTTGACTGAAGAGGCCATGAATCTCCCAGTCACGTCTAAGGGGTGAATTTCAAAGGGACAGCTTTCATTTGTGTAAAATAGAAAAGAAATTTAAAAGAATATAAAAAACGAATTTCCCCATCTGGGGTTTAAACCCTTGTCAAAAAGCACTCATAGCTGCTGTGAGCTACCACTGCACCATAATAATAAGCAAGCTTATAAAGCGCATGGTTACACTCACTAGTGTGATGCCGCGCTGCTGCTAGACCTCGTCAGGAACAATAATGTGACATAGCTTAGAGGAAACCTATGAGCGGAAGAGCCATGTTTTCAGTTTTTTCAGAAAAATTATTTCAGAAGGTTCCTTCCGGAGAGCGAGAGCGAGGTCATTCCAGTGTTTAGCGGCTAGATAGCGGAAGGATCGGCCACCCATTCTTGCTCTTTTGATAACCGGGGTTTTGACCTGTCCAGTCCCCGAAGATCTTAGATGTCGGGATGGAGTGTAGGGGGACAGTAGGTTGTGTAGATAACTTGGCCCTTTCCCCTGCAGAATACAGTGACTAACACACAGGGCCTTAAAAAGTATTCTCTCCCTCACTGGGAGCCAGTGAAGGGCAGCGAGGGCATTCTTGGAGGAAGCTCTCGTGGGCAGCATCAGAACAAGGCGGGCCGCCGCGTTCTGAATGCATTGAAGTCTCTTCAGACACTTACTACTAGCTCCCAGGTATAAAGCATTTACGTAGTCCAGGTGGGAAGTTAAAAGCGCATGGACTAGGGTTTTCCTTGCTGCCACGGAAAGCATGTCTAAGGTTTTCCAAAGCCTTTTCATTATTCCAAAACACTTCCAGGCCACAATTCTAGTGTGATTCTCAAAGGACAGCTTGGAGTCCAGCCACATCCCCAAGTTCTTGACCTGATTACTGTGGGAGGGGGTCGGGCCCAGAGTCTGCGGCCAACAGGATGAGGACCAGATCGCGGGAGAATTTCCCACCACTAGAACGTCAGTTTTGCTGCCATTTAATTTTAAACAGTTATTCGTCATCCAGGATGCCAGCTCCTGTAGGCAAGAAGAAAAATTGGTGGCTGCCTCTTCATGGGATTGTGACAGTGAGACCACCAGTTGCGTGTCATCCGCCCACCTCTGCCAGTGGGGCTATATAGAGATTAAAAAGGGTGGGGCTTAATATAGAGCCCTGGGGGACCCCTTGAGCAAGCGCCATGCTTTTGGAATAATGAGGTCGCTGAGACACCTGAAAGCTTCGATCCTGTAAAAGGACCCCAGCCACTCTAGGGCCAGTTTATCCAGCCCGCCTTTTCTGAGGCGCTGTAGGATTAGTGGGTGAGCTACAGTGTCGAATGCGGCACTGAGGTCCAAGAGGACCAAAGCAACCATCTGGCCCTCATCTACCTGTCTGCGAATAGTTTCTGTTGACAGGAGCAGTGCCGACTTAGTTGCTCGAAAACCCGATTGCGTAGGGTGCAATAGGCTGTGTCGGTTTATGAAATGAAATGAATTTGTACTTGTAAAGCGCACTGATACCCCAACTGGGGTTTCCTGGCGCTGTATGCATACCGCTGTGGAACCCTTCCTGGCTTTTTCCTGTGAAATGTCCACTCCTGGGCACCCCCAAGGTGAAGCCAGGCATCCCAGCGCTGTTGGGGCCGTTGTGGAGATTAAGCAAGCTATTGCCCAGAGTTGCAGAGTGGGACCCATGATTAGAATAGGCACCGAGGCGAGAATTATCAGGTCCAAGGAAATTGAGCCCAAGACCCGCCGAGGCGGGAATTGAACCCTGGTCCCGGGCCAGATCTCTGCATCAGGGTCTGCTGCTCTAACCATTGAGCCACACTTCTCCACCTGTGGGCCGTCAATTGCATATTGACCACTTTTTTGGCTATTTTCGCAAAATATGGCAGGAGTGAGACCGGTCGAAGGTTCTCCAGCTGACTCTCACTCACATTCGGCTTTTTTTTATGGGGAGGACAATCGCTTCATTTCATCTTTTAGGGACTACTCCCGACTCAAAGGAGATTTCAAGGAGGTGCCTAATATAAGGTACTAGGATCTCCAGGCTGTCTCTCAGAACTTTAGGAGTAGTGGGGTCCCTAGCTGAACCGGATTTAATACTTAAGGCTATGCCTTTGAGGTCGTCACAGGAGGGGAGATCAAATCTGGAGAGGTAGTCTGCCTCCGCCACGTTGGTCCTCCCCTCGCTATCGGAACTCCCATTACGTGCCTCATCCGGGAATGTAGTATAGATCCTTGCTATCTTCTCTGCAAAGAAGTCTGCCACCAGATTGCAAGAATCAACAGATCCGCTTTTGGAAGCCGTAGTTTGAAAATTGTGAAAAGTTCTCTAGAAGAGTTCTCAGCTTGCCCTATCCTATCATTGTAGTAGGCGGCACAAGTTTTTCTTATGAGGGAGTGATAGTGCTTTAGACTGGTTTTGTATTCAACTTTCCTGTGATCTGAAAAGTCTTTCCTCCATACTGGTTCTAACCGCTTGCAGGAAGTCTTTGCTGTCCTGAGTACTTCATTAAACCATGGGGCCGATTTTAACTGTCTCCCCGGCGCCCTAGAGGACCATGGGGCTACTCTGTCTAGTGCCTCTGTAATCCGTTCATCTAATAAGCTACAGGCAGACTCAATGTCCTTGCCTCCCGGTGGACCGCCCTGCTGGAGTGCGCGATTGAAGTTTGCTGCTGAGAACCTAGCCCACTTCCTATGCAGCGTCTCTGCACCTATCGTCTTTGGCATAGGGGTGTTAGGTACCAGGGCACTAAAGGGAACCAAATAATGATCAGTCCAAGGAATTGTAATGGGGTGTTCAATTACTAGATCCCCCCAGTTGGCAAAAACCGGGTCTAGTAGGTGGCCTAGTTGGTGGGTCGGGCGAGCAGATTGCAACACCAGCTGCATGGCGGCCAATTCCTGACAGAGCTCTTGCGCGCCGCTATTAGCCATCTCATCAAAGTGTAGGTTCATGTCCCCCAACACAAGCTCTTTATTATACCGAAGTGCAGGTTGTATCACCTGTTCCATTAGGCTCGATGCAAACTGGGTGGTGGGACCTGGTGGTCTGTAGATTAAAAATCCTTTTATAATATAGTTTGCGGCAACTGTGATCATAAAAAAGCCAGCTTCGCTCGCAGCGATGTTAGCTAACTCTAAAGTGCATTGAACCGATAGCTTATGAATGATGGCTATCCCTCCCCCCCTGTTTTTTTGTCGATCCAGTCTAGCATCTGTTTTGCTTGAGCATTTTTTGACCCAAAGCCTTTTTATCATGGAAAGAGTGTGGTGGTCCTTCTTCTATTTCCATGTTGTTTTGCTTTTACATGCCACAAATCCACACTTGCTTTTCATACTTTATAAATAAATAACCCTTACTTTCTTTCACTTCTGCACTTGCCCCATACATTTCTTTTTCTTACACAATCATCCCCAAAGTCTCACTCCACAAATTAAGGGATTTCTTTCATAACAAACCTTGCCCCCATTCCACATGCCATGGCATGTCACAAATGTCCGACATGCACTGGGTCGACTAAAGAGGCCACAAATCTCCCAGACAATGCTAGGGGGTGATTTACAAAGGGACAGCTTTCATTTGTGTAAAATAGAAAAAAAATTGAAAAGAATATAAAAAACAATTTTCCCCAGCTGGGGTTTGAACCCTTGTCAAAAACCACATATAGGCCCTCTTAGCTACCACTGTACCATCTGTTTTGCCATAAGCTATTTTGACCCAAAGCCTTTTTATCATTAAAAGAGTGTGCTGGTCCTTTTTTATTTCCATGTTATTTTGCATTTACATGCCACAAATCCACACTTGCTTTTCATGTTTTAAAAGTTGCTGGATTCAACCTTGGTGTTATTGAATGTGAACTCCTTACCCTCAATAGTGAATTTGCAAACAATGTAATTACCGCATTTGGCATGCACAATCAAAGGTTCCAGCCCCCAGTGTGCATTCAGCGTACCTGTCTGTTTAATACTAGGTAGTGCTGCTCTTACCAAGTGGTCTTTTATATTCTTGCTCTTGCGAAAGGCAAAGAGTGGGCGGTCAATTGACAAACTACCAGCATTAAGGATATCCCAATGTTTCAAAATGCTTTTACGCAGTGCATTCGAGACTGGAGAGAAGGTCGTGACACATACCAGTCGATTTTGGGAGGTCTTGGGTTTTGGAGATAGAAGGCAATCCCTGGGACAATACCAGGCTCTTTTTGTGAGGTGCGTACAAGTCTGCGTGGGTAACCGTGGGCTAGAAGTTTTTTGGAGAGAAATGTGCCTCTACCTACCTCCACCTATCCCGGGCCACAATCTATCCCCTATCATGCCCCTAATTGTGGTAAGCTGTGCCCCTTGCTTTCATTGGTCAATTACTGGCAGCTTCAATTCACTTGAGTTAATTCCCATCCTTCCTTTCAATAGCGGCAAGACACCCGTGTCTGACCTTCGGATTAGGTTATCTCGTCCCAGGCGCTACCACTGGTGCCTCTGTGCTTGCCTTATGCTATTATGCAGGGTAAGTGACGCTGCTACCACTGTAACCAACGTGCATGCGGTAATAGCACCCGTTGCCTTTATGTAATTGCGATCACTCCCAAATGTCCTTGACGTACCACTTAAGGTCTTGCTCCCTATGTCACATTGTGAATTCCGTCTTAACGGTTAACGTTTTTTCACCTGGCATATGCAATTTTTCTACACCTAGTACACGACGCCTGATGGATGCTTTTACCACTCATTTCTTCATTGGTACTATGTTCTAGAGGGTTTGTTCAACCATCTTTATGTTTTATTCATGAATTTTCCTTTTTTCTTTTTTCTACCCTTCATTAATGTTTTACAGGCTTAATTTATCTCAGGCATGTGATAATTACGTCCTGATGATGATCCCAATATTGTTGTTGAGATCGAAACGTCGTTGACCTTATGCACACCAGAACCACAATTGAATTAACTACTGTCATGTAATGGTGTCACTACTTATTGTTTACTTGTTACATTTTCATTTATAAGTACAAGTACGTCTTTTTTCCTGCCTGAGCCTTGTTCAGTATTTTTGTTTATTATTTTTTGTCTTCTGCTATATGTGTTGCATTGGACGCAGGACTGTGTCCCACTTTATTCATGTTCTTGTGATTTTGAACATCATTAAAATTCTCTGTCCGGCTGGACAGCCTTAATATAGCGCTGATTTCAGGCCTATATTCATTGTTTGCTTTGTTGATCTCCCTAGTCAGGGACTATTGTGCTACTATAACGAACTATTACCCATGGTCCCTGACCATTACAATTGGGTTCCCTTGTTGCTTTAAACACATTAAGACAAGGTAAGCAGAAGCATGGGCCTGGATCAGGGGCTGTGGGGACCTGAAGATTACTGTTCAAAACCTTCCAAATCACCATGTAATTTCTGTGTAATATGTCAATGTCCTAAATGTGATCCTATCAAAGACACTTTTGTAAAACAAAAACTGAAATGTGCTGATCAGTGCTTAATTTAAGTCTGTGGCACGAGGTAGGGCATAAAGTCACTCTCTTTTTGGAGAAAGGGAAAATATGTTTAATTGGGCTTTGCCCAAGAGAGAAATGTGAAAAACCAAGGAAGGAAGAGAAAGACAGGAAATAGTGAGAAAGTAGAAATGAAATGGAACTTGCAAGAGCGAGATAAAGAATCATGAAGTGTATGTTGGTAGATGAAACAGACATGACTTACAGTCGTCAAAATCACTATAGTATGAAGAAAAGCTTTGGCATTCTAGTTGCTTAGCAAGTATGCTTACATAGACATACACAGATGATGAGACATGGGTGCTCATTCAGCGTAATAAAGTATGACTACCGAACACAATTGGCGTTTACTTCAGCTGCAGTATGATGATACATGGTGATGTACAGAAAAGCTTAAGGAGAGCACTAGTAGCAGTGCATAATTTGTAAAATACTGAGTGCTGGTACCCGCAACTTTTTATGAGAAGCCTGTGGGATATGCAATTAAAAGTTGGTGCATGGAATACCAAAGCTAGTAGTCTTAAAACTCATGATACATCTTTATTTCACTGACAGACATATACCTGCCCATTTATTTTACTCTTTCCTATCCTGCTTTCCCCCTTTTGTGATGTTGTTCTCATCTTTCTCTTACTACATCTTTCCGCTTTTTTTCCCTCTTTTGCCCTCTTAAAATGACAGATGTGGAAAAATAAGTGCTGGTCCCCAAAAATAAGTGCTTGTGCCCCACACCGGCAACCACGGCTCAATTTAAGCACTGACTGGTAGAAGGATAATCTTCCTTCGGGTATTAGACAACTATCATGTGGCAATGAACGATTGAGGAAAAGCAGCTCTCAAAAAGCAATTGTTCTGTAGTATACTTCCCATACATAGAACTTTATGGTATCTTACATTGTTAAGGATGACACACAACAGTAGTTAGGCAGGTTTAGTATCTTATGGTGACACACTTTGTAGTACATGGGCACGGATTTTATAATCATTCACATTCATGATAAAGTGTGCGAATAACACACAATATAGGAATAATTGCACAAATTGGTATTTTCCTAGCACTTGGATTCTACTTCCTATTTGACTTGTTAAATCTAGCTTGGCTGATTATTTCTACCATGAGTTACGATTCTTGTCAACATATTTATGTAATTGTTTACAAGTTTACATGGTACATTCATGTTGGAGCTTGTAATACTAAAGCAGCGCATAAAGATTCACTCAAATCCTGCCTTGTTTAGAAATACAATTTCTGAACATCAACTCTTTCGCAATACATGCAACATAAATGAGTATAAATAAGTTTCACAGCTTGTTTTTTTCTTTGGTTAGAGTTGAAATACTAACAGTGCAAAAAAGGCCTCGAGCTTGAGCTGAAATTCACAGGGGACAGGGGTGTTAAGAAACACAGTGTTAGAAATGAGGTTTCTATTTGGCAGTGGTTTGCACCCTGTCCAAGTAGGGACCCTCACTCTAGTTAGGGTAGGGTGATTACACACCTAAGATAACCCCTGCTCACCCCCGTGGTAGTTTGGCGCGAGCAGTCAGACTTATATCAGAGGCAATGTGTAAAGCATTTGTACATACAAACACAGTAACACAGTGAAAACACTACGAAAGGACACCACACCAGTTTAGAAAAATAACCAATATTTATCTGAATAAAACACCAAAAATCCTGCATACACAAGTAAAGATATCACTTTTAAAAGGTTCAAATTCGTTCAGTCCATAGGAAACTATGGATAACTCAATTTAGGCACAAAGTACCTGTGATGGGCTAAAATCAAAGCCGAAAACAGACGCAGGGGAGGTGAAGCGTCATAAAAGCAAAGCATTGCATTGCTTCCTTACTGCCAGGGGAGGTGATGCGTCAGTTCCTTACTGCCAGGGGAGATGATGCGTCAGTTTCTAACTGTAGCACAGGGGAGATAATGCATTGGTTGCTTACCGTCAGTGGAGGTGATGCATTGGTTCCTTACTGTTAGGGGAGATGATGTTTCGAACTCCGGATACATGGCCTTGGTTCCTTTCTGCTGGGCCACATCGATGAAGAACTTGGCTCATAGGGATGATGCATTGAAAATCAAGACACGCTGTGTTGATGTGGAGGAGCAGGCAGTGCATCGATATAATAGCCGCGAAGCAGGTGATGCGTCGATTCCTGTAGCCGCACAGCAGGGCCCGAGTCAGAGCGTGTACCACGGACTTCTGTTATAGGGTGCTTGGGATTCGGATTGCGGAGATCCTTCAGCCGCACGGTAGGCACTGCATCGATTCTTTGGCTGCACATCAGTGATGCGCTGGTTTTTCAACCGCATGGCGGTGCTGCATTGGAAGAGCAGCTGTTGAGAGTCGATGCGTGGATTTTCTAGTTTCTTAGAGGCCAAACCACCTCCAAATGGCCCAAAACTCGAATTTGTACCCCTTCCCAGGTTAGAAAGAACTCCCAGCAGAGGAGTTCAGGGGCTGCAAATGAAGTCTTTGATGACCCTGAGACTTCTTAACAGGAGGCAAGCACGCATAAGCCTTTGGAGAACCTTGGAAAGCAGGATGTAGAAAGAAAAGTCCAGTCCTTTCACTCCCAGGACAGAAGCAGCCAACAGAATTTCAGTTCCTCCTAAAAGCATCCTGCTCCTTTTCCTGGAAGACTGTCCTCTTAGTCCAGTAGTGTTCTGAAGTTATGGTGTCACAGCTCCAGTACTTCTGCCAGTTTCTACCTTTGAAGTAGGCTAAATTCAAAGGAAAGTCTTTGTTGTGCACAGGACCCTGTCTTACTCTGACCTGGCTCCAGACACACTACAGGAGAATGGAGACAGCTTTGTATGGGAACATGCACAGTCCTTTTCAGGTGTCATTGACAACTCCTTTCACCACCCTAGCTCAGGAAGACCTATCAGCCTGGTGATGGGCCATCAGCATATGCAGGGCAAACCTCAACTCCCTTTGTTTGACTGTCTAGAGTGAATGCACAAACAGCCCAACTGTCACCCTTGCTCAGACGTGGATTCCACATACAGGAAGAGTCACAAAATGGTAAAGCAAGAAAATGACCGCGTTCTAAAAGTGGCATTTTCAAACACGCAATTTAAAAACCAACTTCACTAAAAGATGTATTTTTAAATTGTTAGTTCAGGGACCCCAAACTCAAAATCTTTATCTATTCCCAATGGAAAGTTTCACTTGTAAGAGGTTAGAAGGCATTGTCAATGGTAACCTATGTGAGAGAAAGTCCTTGCAATATTGAAAAAGAAA
The DNA here is from genome assembly GCA_963921515.1 of Calotriton arnoldi. Lineage (NCBI taxonomy): Eukaryota > Metazoa > Chordata > Amphibia > Caudata > Salamandridae > Calotriton > Calotriton arnoldi. The sequence goes on from CAWUFW010004181.1 coordinate 1,293,064, forward strand.
TTAGCAGTATTTCAGTATCAGGACATGTAAAACACTCCAATTCATGTCCCATCTTTCATCTACACTGCACCCTGCTCATTGGGCTACCTCGGGCCTACCTTAGGGGTGTCTTACATGTAGTAAAAGGGAAGGTTTGGGCCTGGCAAGTGGGTACTCTTGCCAGGTCGACATGGCAGCTCTAAATAGCACACACAGACACTGCAGTGGCAGGTCTGAAACATGGTTGCAGGCCTACTCATGTTGGTGGCACAATTAGTGGTGCAGGCCCACTGGTAGCATTAGATTTACAAGCCCTGGGCATACACAGTGCATTTTAATAGGAACTTACCAGTAATCAAATATGCCAATCACGGATAACCAATCACAGATACAATTTTACACAGGGAGCACTTGCACTTTAGCACGGGTCAGCAGTGGTAAAGTGCCCAGAGTCCTAAGACCAGCAAAAACGAAGTCAGAAAAACACTGGAGGAAGGCAAAAAGTTGAGGGATAACCCTGCAAATAGGGCAGTCCCACACACAGTGACTATGGAATTAATTTACAAACTTGCATTTATTCATGATAAAGAAACATGAACAAATCCTGAAGAAGTGCGAATCATTTCTTGATATACGTGGATTCAAGAATAGACAGTGTTAAAAATGTGGTTACTGGTTGACCGCGATGTAGCGCGGGGCTGCTACAGGGACCCCGTTAGGCCCACTGAACATAGTACCTTAATTCCTGGTGTGCATTCTGCGTGGCTTTGTTTTGTGAGGCTTCACATTGTCTGAAGTCGGTTCCGATGAAGCCGTGCAGCGATGCTTTGCAGGGCTTTGCATCGCTCTACACTGATTCTAATGAGGCTGGCAGCTGTATGGTAAGGAATTGTGGGGGTTTGTTTCCCTTTGCGTTCGTTCTGATGGAGACCACAGCTGGGCTGGTAGAATTCCTTCAGGTACACTCCCAAGGAACCAGGACAGGGGTGCCACCACATGATGCGCAAGACTCACAGCAAGCAGAGTATAGGTCCTTCAAGGTCATCTCTGTCCCTGAGGCTATGATTAGGAGGTCAGCCAACTACCCCTTAGAATCACTCTAGTGGTCTTGCGTTCAAGATGTAGATCCAGACATTCTCTCAGGCAGCAGAGCAACAGACACCATGGCAGCTCGGCAACAGAGTAGCAGTCCTTCTTGCAGAGCAGCACCGCAGTCTTTCTGAGCTTTTCACAAGTCCAGAGGTTTACTGAAGAGTTGGGTCTGAGGGTTCAATATTTATATCTGGTGCCCACTATGAAGTAGGAAATGGTTCTAGAGAATTCCCTTTTGTAGTCCTTGAATTCTCTGCCTCTCCTGGCTCCAAACTGGCTGCACGAACAATGCAGTGATGACAAGTACTTTGGGGTCGATTACGATCCCGTTCGGAAGGGCTCTGAATCGGATTTGGGTTTGCTGAATCCGATTCGGAACCCTTGTTTCCGACCAAATTGTAAACAGTTCTGAACGATTGATTACGATGCCCGGAAACCGTCAGAGCTGTCCGAATCGGTTCCGAAAGGCATTCTGACAGGTTGAGCCTTTCGGAGCCGATTCGTACAGCTCTATGGACATGGTTTCCAAGCGAGCGATTACGATGAGCGATTCGGACAGCCGTTCCGATTCGGTTTGCCCATAACAAGATGGCTGTTGGAATCTGTCAACCTAGGTGCACAAATACCTTTGGGAAAAGGGTCCTTATTCTCTGTGTAAATTACAGCTATACAGTAACCTCACTGAACATAAACCTTTGCAAGTATATTGTTCTTTCATAGGTCATTGAGAAGGAGACAGTAGCCTCAGTTCCCAAAGAGACTGGTCTGAACACTGAACAGTTAACGCAAAAAGAAGATACAGTAGGAGCAGACCAAAGTGTTGTCAAAAAAAGCGAGACAGGAAAGAGCCTAGTTCGAGGAATCAATGGCACAGAATGCATTGCAGCAAAAGTGATTGTCTGCCCATACCAAGAGAGTGCTGATTTAAAAAGAAAGTAAGTTAAGTCATGTCTGTTAATAATAGAACTACATATTATATAAATATTAGTTTGTGACAGTGAGAAGTACTAGGATGTCTTCAAAAATCAGAAATCTGCAACTAATATAATAAATATTTTTACAGGGAAAGTAATGCAAATGAATCTAGAGTGATGTTGTTTCATGTTATAAATAAATAGTAACTGTCCTCAGCTGGAAAAATATGAGAGCATGCTCCAATTTATTTTATTGACAATGTGTTTATGTTGTGCTGAGGTTTGAGAAATGAAGACAATGTTAATAAGTAGCTCTTGCCTGGAAAAGTGATGCAAAAGATGCACATTGTATTTAACATTTTTAAATTTCACTGTTGTAAATTTGTTCTAGCGATATATTTGCATGAGCAGGGCACTATATCCCAAAGAACAAAAACTAGAATGGATAAAGTGTGAAAAGTGCAAACAGTGGTTACATTCTGACTGTGCAGATGTGCCAATGACAGCACAGTTTTTGGACACACCATTTTATTGCGGATGCCACAAAGAATTTCCACTTGCATTGGACAGGTAAATATGCAGTTTAATATTGAATATAAGCATTTATTTGACCTGCTTCTTGAAAGGGAAGGTGCAAAACTATAAGCCACAGTAAACTTGGATGATAGATAAGGCAGTTTGTACTGCATATCTCCACATTTATATTTTAAGAAAGATTCAAGTGATACCTTTACTGTTCCTGTTACCCTATTTGCATGGGGGAATCCATAATAAATGATTAGGTGTAGATATATCTTGCTATATAATTGAACACCCACAATTGTGAAATTATGAGCAGTCGAAACTTTTGAAAAGCGAATTGTCATACTTGAAATTTCCATCATTTGAAGGCCAATAGAAAGTCACAAGGTGAGGTTAAAGGAGGAGCATTCTGATACTTAGGGCCCGATTACGATGCAGTTAGGAAATCTTCCCAATCGAATTGGTTTGGAAATGGTTTCCGATCGACTAGTATCGGGAGAGTCCGACCGACCAAGTATGATGCATCCGGATGCTTCCAGATATGATTTGGTTGGACTCCCATTGACTTCTATGGGAGCCTATGTTTCTAACCGCATTGTAATCTGGCCATCGGTCGGGAAGACACGTTCCCGATCCGATTCGGAAGGAGCAAATGCCGTTAGGAGGCCTTCCTAACCGCATCGTAATTGGGCCCTAGGTGGGAATGCTTTCCTAACCGCATCGTAATCGGGCCCTTAGTTGAGGTTTAGAGGTAGGATGTTCTACTAAGAGACAAATATGCCACTAGTCGAGGAGAAAACCTGTAGGCAATACATTTCCTACATTTCCGCAAACTGAAATGGTTGGGCATATAAATTATTTGAAATTCAGACGGTATTCCAGAATTACTGATATGAATCTGCAACTGCCATAATTTATATTGAGTAGTCTTAGATTTCTGCATAGCTTTGAGAATTGTTAGTCCAGAATTCACAATAAACTAGTATTTATGAGATGACAGTTCAAGCTTTTATCAGCAATATAGCACTATGTACTTAACAAGTAAAAAACTATTGGGGCTTATTTACAAGCCCCTTGCGCCGCCGGTACGTTATTTTTCCCATTTTAGAAGTGACGCACCGGAGGCGCAAGGGCCTTGTAAATAAGCCCCATTATGTTTAAATTTAGTCACACAATTAGTGAAATTGTTGGATAAAAATGCACCAGAAGAAATTTAGAAAGTATGATTCTGCAGAATGCATTGTATTTAATGGTTTCCAATTGTTAAATTAAGGTCATAAATGAAAACATTTAAAAGAGTTTTTAAGGGTTAGGTATTACTGTATTTTATTATGCTGAATAAGTATTCCTTAAAAGAGTCATACATAGACATTAATTACATTCAATGGTTATGTTTTTCTAATGAAAAGGTAAAATTGTCAGACAATCAATTAATATGCAAATATTAATTTTTAGACTAAGAAAAAACCTGGAAGACAGAGGCATCGTGAATTTACTTACTGAAGATGAGATAAAGGCTTGTATCAAATATTAATGAGTATTTCTATGAATTTTCCCTTTTGTGTGTTTAAAACATATATTCATTAATACAAATGTACTGAAAGAAAATACCTTCATCATATTAATTTAATGTGTTCAAGAGCCATGACATACAGGAGGTTGCTTGCTGTTTGAAGATTAGTGAAAACATGGAAAAATCTTAACTTTATTAGTTTCTGTCCTCTTGAAAAACATTTTGTTAATAAGGACATCATTTATTAAGTATTTATATCCCTTCTAGCCATTTGTCAACTTCTTTTAAAAAGCTTGATCTCCTTAATTACATAGTTTTGTCATATTAATTCTTTACGACGTTAACTATGTTCTCCGGCTGAATGAAATATACTAAAACTTATGGTCCGGGTTCATGAAACCTAGGTGTGAATTAATAGCAGAACATATGGATAAGGGGTAATATAAACATGTAGATGACTTTAAAAAAATCTAGGTCAGAGATATGTGAAGAAATAAATATTTTACTAAATAAGGAAATAATGTGAAGTACTTTGGTGAATGTATTCATCAAAAAAGAGCATATATCTGACTCATGAAGTAAGAAAAAATGTACAACAAGACACATATTGACTAAAGTTTAATGCAAGCCCATGTTCATCACTTACAGGTCTATTTACAAACTGCATTTATTAGTATTACTATAGTACTATTAATAATCTATAAAATGCTATTTACAAACCTACTTGCAGACTGTACACCTCGCCCTATCCTATTTTTATCTGTGTGGAGATCTCCGTCCAACTGAGTCTCTGCATCCATAGGTATATGTTAAAGTAGTAAATATGGAGGTTTTTGAGGGGAGGGGCTGGAAAAAAGGGAACCGTTATGACTAAAGTGAATGGGTTTGGGGAATAATGAGGTGTTTAGGGAGGGTCAAGGAGTGTGAGTGAGGGGGTTAGGAACCCACAAAAGAGTAAGACTATTTCTATTAAAAAATCACTTATGTAGTTACTACAGCCCAAAAGGGCCCCACACCAGTAGGAAATCAGCCCAGCTCAGAGATGAATTAAGCTCAGAACCACCCATGGTCAACAAATGATAATGCAACACCCTCCCATAGAAAATAAAAGTAATAGAAATTTAAACTGAAACCCCATAGGAAATAATCTTACATTAAGATAAATTAAAAGAAACAGTTACAAATTTAAATAAATAAGTTTTGATTTGAAAGCTGTCATGTAAAAATTGTACTTTGTATCTAATTATAAAATATGTTATTACATTTTTTCATGTAAAAATTCATGTGACAATAATTATTATTAAACTTAAATTAAATTACTTACAATTAATTCTGTACATCCTCTTTAATAACTAATAATGTGCAAAAAATGTTTCTTCTACATTTGGTAGGAATTAATTTTTTTAATTTAAAAATCCCAAAAGTTGTTTCAATTTATTTTTATTTAGATTAATTACAGCTTTAATTCAGAAGTAAGTTAGTAATTCAATAGCTATTTTTCCTTTAGTTCCACATTTAAAATAAATATTTAAAGCTATTTTTCATTAATATTTAACATGAATATGTCTCTGAAATGTTTTGGTGATCCATTTCAGTAAACTTCAAAAATATAAAATTAGGATGCAAAGTATAGACACCATATCCCATTAACTAGCTCAGGTCTGTAGAAAGGACTTATAGAGTTATATTTATTGTCTAAGATGATGTGAGAATTGAACATGGCTCTCTAGGAGTAGTTAATGTGGTAGAAATTGGGTTACGGGTTGGCAAAGGTATGCGCACTGTCCATGGAGTAACCACATTCCTAGTCAGGGTAAGTCAGAAACACACTGCGAAATTAACCTGCGCTCAACCTCTGGTGGCTTGGCACAGAGCAGTCAGGCCTAACTTAAGAGGCAATGTGTAAATTATTTGTGCACCACATGGAACAGTAACACAGTGAAAACCCATCAAAAAAATCCACACCCGTTAAGAAAAATAAAGACTAAGTCGATGGATAAAACATGATCAAAGCAAGATCAAAACAACAAAAATCAAATCAGTAGAAGTCAAGACATTAATTTTTAAAGATTAAATGCAAGAATAGCACTTAGAAGCAGTTATTGCCTAAAGAGTTATTTGGTCGCGCCAGACCGACTGCGATGGAGCCCGGGCCAGATACAGGGACCCACCTGGACCTACTGAACAAAAGTATCTTAGTCCTTGGTTTGCATCGATGAAGATGTGGGGTGCAGCCGAGCGATGTGTCAGTGATCTCCACGCAGTTGTGGTGTTGCAACGCATATCTCCATGCAATTGCGGTGAAGCGTCAGTTCCTTGAGTGAGATGCCAGGTCTGAAGTGTAGCGGTTCTGAGTGCAATGCGCTGGGGTTTCTCCACTCTGTAAAGATGATGTATCAATCTTCTCCACACAGTGGCAGAGATGCTTTGGTTCCAAAGTGGTGGTGCGGGAGGCGATGGCGATGCACTGACCTGGCTTCACCACAGCAGTAATGCATCAATCCCAAGCTCGCTACAGGGGATGTGTTGGTTCTGATCAGTGCAACTGCATCGATGCAAGGGTTCTGGTCGTTGCAGTACTTTATGCTCACTTCTAAGAGCCCTGGACTGGGTTGGCCACTTAGCAAAGCAAGACTTGCAGCAAGCACAGTCCAGGTGCTGTTTATTGGTTGAAGAGAAGTCTTTGATATCCCTTAGACTTCAGAAACAGGAGGCAAGCCAACAAGCCCTCGGAGACACTTAGGCTCATGGATGTACAGATGTAGATCCAGTCCTCCTCACTCCCAGGCAAAAGGACATCAGGCCAACACAACAAAGCAGTTCAGCAAAGTGGCAGTCCCTCCAACAGCAGCACAGTAGTCCTTTTTAATGATAGAATGTCCTCAGTTCTAGAAGTGTTCTGGGTTGGTGGAGTCACCACTTATACTCTGTTGGTACTTAGAAGTGGGGAGACTTCAAATAGATGGCTTTTGAAGTGCACAAGTCACTGCCTTTCCTGCCCTGGCTCCAGACTCACTAGATGCAGACCTTTGTGTGGGGACAGTGCATAGCCCTTTCAGGTTTAAGTGTCAGCACCTCGCTTTCATCCTGCCCAGGATTGGCCCTCAGGATGTGGATGACCTATCAGTCACACCCATGCTCCCTTTGTGTGTTGCTGTCTAGAGGTAATGCAGAAATCCAGCTGTCACCCACCCCAGACATGTATTCAGAGACAGGTAGAAGGTATCAAATGGTCACAGTAAAAAAGTTAAATTTTCAGAATTGCAATTTAAAATCCATCTTCACCATAAGTTGTGTTTTTAAATTGTGATTCCAGGGAGACCATAATTTGTGGTTCTTATCTCTTCCCGTTTGGAAATTTGAAATGTAATAAGCCAATCCTAACTTATCCTATGGGAGAGATATGCCTTGCAGTAGTGAAAAAAACAAATGTAAAAGTATTACACTAACAGAACATGTAAAACTAAAAACTAAATATTTCCTACTTTTGAAATACACTGAACCCTTCCCATGGGCTGTCCAGGGCCTACCGTACGGGTGACCTATGTGTAATAGGAAGGAAGCTTTGGGTCAGGCAAGTGGGTTAACTTGCCAGGTCAACATGGCAGTTTAAAACTGCACCTACAGGCTCTGCAGTGGCAAGCCTGAGACATGTTTAAAGGGCTACTTAAGTAGGTGATACAATCAGTGCTGCAGGCCCACTAGTAACATTTAATTGACATGACCTGGGCACTTGTCGTGCACTTTACTAGGGACTCATAAGTAAATTAAATATGCCAATTGTGGATAAGCCAATGTTGCCATGTTTTAAGTAAAGAACACCTGCACTTTAGCACTGTTTAGCACTGGTAAAGTGCCCAGGTTCATAAAGACATCAAAAACAAAGTCAGCAAAAACACGAGCTCTGATGGGAAAAAGGCCAAACATGTCAAGTCTAACAGTGACCATAGTTAAAAAGAACAGAAAGTAAGAGGAAGTGAAGGAAAGAAGATATATTCAACCCTAGCTTTTGTGAGGTTCTTGTTAAATAGTATTTTCTGGGCCCTGATTAGGTCCATTGAGCCCATCTCATGGTTCCATCATCGTTTTTGCCTTGGTAACAGGACACATATTTTCCCTTGGCCTGCTGATCTTCAGAAAGTACAAGGCCAAAACTCCTACATCTCTCTAATAGTGTTCCCAACAACATAGGCTTGCCAGACAACATGCAAGCACACACCTACAATAACTTAGGCACAAACCTACAAAGACACCAGCAGGCTGGCGCATACATATAAGCAAGCATAGAAACAAATTAGAATGACAAGCACAATAATATACATGCTGACTTACACTTATTACAGACACAGGTATATGTAGTAATGAGTCTCTACCTTAGCCTCATAAGCATTCAAGACTTACCTGCTGGACAAAAGTGGTAAATTCATGCTCCCAGAGTATGGTTCTTCTTTTTTCTACCTCTGTCCAAATTCCGCTCACCATCATCCCTTTTGCATGTTGCAAAGGCAACAGGTAACTGGAGGAGAAGGCTGTGGTACTTGTCAGATCAGCCACATTGTGAACATCTTCAGAAGGGGTCCAGAGAGCTGCAGCTCTCTGTCTCCTAAAATCTGCTGAACATGATCATGGACAAAAGAACACTGAGTTAGGTGAAGCTCGGGGAAGGGCCAGAGATAGGGAGATTTGGAATTGGAGGAGAATTTCCTTAGACTGGTCCCTTGAAACATCAAAAGACATCTGAACCTGAGATTATAGAGGAAGGATTCTTGCAATGGTGAGTACAGGAATAGACATGCATCAGTAGCATCCTTTAACTTTGTCCCTCCTAGATCCCACTTGCTCATGTAACTGTTGTGACAATTTAAAGAACCTGAGACTATATATTTATTCATTTGTAGAGCGCATGGTTACACCGCCCGGTGTGTCCCCGCGCTGAGACATAGCTAGTGAAACTACTGCTGCCCACTGCAAGACCCGTCGAGCTGTATTTTACACAGTTTTTGCGAACAGCCAAGTCTTCAGTTGTCTGCGAAAGATACTTTCGCTTGGTTCAGTTCTTATGTCAATTGGCATAGTGTTCCATATTTTTGCTGCTAGGTACCTGAAGGAGCGAGCCCCCATTCGTGCTCTGAATATTCTTGGAACTGTCACCAGTGCCTTCCCCAAGGATCTTAGACTGCGCCCTGGGGTGTGTTTAGTCAGTAGTGGTTGAAGGTATCTAGGACCCTTATTTGATAGGATGCGGTGACAATGGCACATTGCCTTGAACACGACTCTCTTTCCCACTGGCAACCAGTGAAGGGTTGTCAGGGCTTTCTTCGTGTTAGCGCTGCTTGGAAGGCTGAGAACCAAGCGTGCCGCCGCATTTTGTACCCTCTGCAGTTTGGATAGGCCTTTTTGGACGCGCCGAGGTATAATACATTCCCATAGTCCAGTTGGGAAGTAATTACTGCGTGTACTATGGTCTTTCTGGCATTATATGGTAGCAAGTCAATGACTTTCCTCAAGGTTTTCATAGCCCCATAGCATTTCCCAGCTACCTTCCGAATCTGATTGTCAAATGTCAGTTTGGCATCGAACCAGATTCCGAGGTTTTTCACCTCTGTTTTCGGGGTGGGGACTTGTCCCAGTGATTCTGGCCACCATGCGGATGACCATATTGTTGGCGTCTTGCCTACCACCATCACCTCCGTCTTATTCCCATTTAGCTTGAGGCAGTGGTTTGACATCCAGTCCGCCACCTCTTCTAAGCATTTGGAGAAGCGGATAGCTGCCTGATCCTTGTCTTGGGACAGCATTACAATTAGCTGCGTGTCATCCGCATATGACACTATCGACACCTTATGCTTCTCCACACATTCTGCCAGTGGTCCCACATAAAGATTAAAAAGGGTGGGGCTCAGAATTGATCCCTGTGGGACCCCCTGGGGCAGAGGGAAGCTTTCAGACAGATACGTCTGTTGTGCTACTTGGAAGCTCCGTTCGGAGAGAAACGATGTCATCCACTTCAGAGCGTTCCGCCTGATGCCACAGGCCTCTAGTCTTTGGAGAAGCAGTTGGTGTGAGATAGTGTCAAACGCCGCACTGAGATCTAACAGGATCAGTGCGGCCGTTTGCCCTTCATCGGCATATTTTCTCAACGTCTCTGTGGCCATCAGTAGTGCTGACTCTGTGGAATGCGCCATTCTAAAGCCTGACTGGGATGGATGCAATAAGTCATTAGTATTGATGTGGTCAACCAACTGTTTATTTGTGATTTTTTCAGCGATCTTAGCCACGAATGGTAGTAATGAGATTGGGCGTAGATTCTCTAATACTGTATATTCTAATGATGGTTTTTTCCTGAGTGGTTTGACGATGGCCTGTTTCCATTTGGTTGGGACCACCCCAGTTTGGAAGGAGCAGAGAATGAGTTCCGCGATATACGGCATGATCGTGTCTGCCCCTTCCATTACTCTCTCTGGTCGGGCAGGGTCTAAAGGGGAACCAGATTTTATTCCTTTTGCCATGTCTATGACTTCCTCAATTTCCTGTATCTTAAATTCATCCAGAGTTATTCCTGCAAAATTCCTATGACTTATTCCGCCTAACTTGGTGCCTTGTCGTATTTCTATTGGGAAGGTCTCGTATATTTTAGTTACTTTATTGGCAAAAATTCTGCCACCTTATTACAGCTCTCTTTGGAAGATATTATGGCCTTACTCTCTTCATGAGTTTTGAGAGACTTCAAAATTGTGAACATTTCTTTATGGGAATTGCTAGCACTTTCTATTTTATCCGTGTAAAATTCACATCTGATTTTTTTAATTAATGAATGATAGTCCTTCAGTTCCTTTTTATATTCTTCTTTGGACCTATTACAATAGTCTTTCCTCCAGGCTTGTTCTAATTTTTTACACTTTTTTTTGGCCTTCAGTAATTCATCATTGAACCATGGTGCTGTTTCTTTTTGTCTCTTAGGGATTCTAGTGCTCCATGGTGCCGTCTTATCTAGAGCATCCGTAATCCATGTCTCCACCTGATTATTGGCTACATTTATATTTTTATCCAGCGTGAGATTCTTCTCCCTAAGAGCTTGGGTGAAGGATGCGGAATTAAATTTATTCCACTTTCTGGTTGTGATTTCCTTCATTGGGTGTTGAGTCTTCCTTCTATGAGATGCCACTGTGAAAGGGACTAGGTAGTGATCCGACCACGGAACTGGCCAAGGCGCTCCTACTTCTATCTCACTAAAATTTGAGAAAATAGGGTCTAAAATGTGTCCCCCTTGGTGAGTTTGTGACTCTACTTTTTGTGTTAGATTCAATGTCAGCATGTCCTTGCATATAGCCCGTATTTCTTGGTTATGTGTGTCGTCAAAGTGTATATTTAAGTCCCCTAGCACCAGAAATTTTTTATATCTTAGGGCTGGATGTACTACCTTTTCTTCCAGGCTCGCCATAAACTGCGTTATTGGGCCCGGTGGGCAGTAGATTAGAAAGCCAGTTATGGTGTTATCTTCCGCCGTGGATAGTGTGAATGAGAATGCCTCACAGTTGTCTAGGCCTACTTGTTTGATTACGCACTTCATGTTGGCTTTATAGATTATGGCAATTCCCCCACCTATTTGGCCCTCCCTATCCTGCCTAACTAGCATATAATCGTTCGGGGTGGCGTCTAGTACATCCGGGGAAGAGTTCTCGTTCAGCCATGTCTCGGTCAGGAATAGAGCGTCCAATGATCTTTCCCTCAATAGATCATGGATCTCATACTTGTGTCTAGCCATTGACCTACAATTTAGTAAAGCTAATTGTAGCTTGGTCTCCTTACTATTTTGTGTTTTGAGCATGAGTGCTATATTGCAGTGCCTACATATTGGTGTCATGCTGTCTACATTTATTTTATGCCTGCATGCTGTGTCTGTGGGCTTTGACAATCTAAGTAATTCCTCCTTTGAGTATTTGATCCTGTCCTGTATCCCCCTAGGGCCAGGGTTTCTGGCCCCTGGGCCCGGTCGTGCGCGGACGGGCACAGACAAGCTTGCCTTCGGCGTGCCAGCGGCGCACCCGCTGCGCACGCCCGCTGCGCGGTCACGTGCACATTGGATTCTTGTAGGGGTATTCAGGCAGGAGGCTCCGCCTCTGCCCGCTAGACCGGAAGTGATGCCCTAGTGCCCTGTGACACGTTCTGCCCCGCCCTCCACACAACGGCACACAGCCGGGATGGACCGGGGCGGGCAGACTAACAAGGTAAGCAAGTGAAATAATCCTGTTTAAAACAGTAGGCTGCGCAAATTCTGCTAATAAAACTGGTATAATTACAGTTTTAAAAATTTAAAAACATGCAACAATCAGGGACTCTCAGCGCGCACACTCCGCAATCTCACTCGAGTGTCTCTGCGCGGCCGCAATCAACTTGGTCTCTTGTAGGGGTGATCAGGCGGGAGGCTCCGCCTCTGCCCGCTAGACCGGAAGTGATGCCCTAGTGCCCTGTGACACGTTCTGCCCCGCCCTCCACACAACGGCACACAGCCGGGATGGACCGGGGCGGGCAGACTAACGAGGTAAGCAAGTGAAATAATCCTGTTTAAAACAGTAGGCTGCGCAAATTCTTGTAATAAAACTGGTATAATTACAGTTTTAAAAATTTAAAAACACGCAACAATCAGGGACTCTCTGCGCGCACACTTCTCAATCTCACTCGAGTGTCTCTGCGCGGCCGCAATCACCTTGGTCTCTTGTAGGGGTGATAGATAGGATAGATCTGGAGGACTCTGCTAAGTAAATGTTTGCCTTAGAGCGAGTTATGGCAAAATAACCCTTATTAGTATCACCAGCCATTCTTCACCAGTGCCTTGCACAAACACATAATGAACATGCGAGATTGGGGTAGCATTGAAGACAAACAAATACAAAGTATGTGCCTCTGCCATGCTCTGCTCTTTAACTTCAAGGATCACCATATTAGGCTATCTGAACATATTGCCAATCTGTTTCTCATCCCTTCTCCATGAGTGAAGGGAACCACCCATAACAGACACATTGACAACATGTGCCAACTATGAACAGATTTCTTAAATAAATATATATCATTGTATAATGTTGGATTACTTTATGGGTGGGGTCATGTGCGGAGACCTGGCTTGCCTCTGCCTAAAGATAAGCTTAAAAGAAAAAAGAGATGCAATTGTCAAAGAGCACCTTGTGTCAAGAAAGCCATGACATTATTAGAGAAAGATAACAAAAGGCCATCAGTTAACAGGTGTGTTACAAAAATGTGTTTATAGGCTTATAGGAAAGGGAATATAATTGGTACTGCCACTCTTTCAGTGGCAAATGTGCAGAACCATACAAGACATGTTAGAATTAGGTATTTGGAGCGAGTGGGAGAGAAAAAAAGAGTTCAAACAAAATAGTTGGTGGAGCAAGGACATGTGCTAGGGTGAGCTTAGACAGAAAGAGCAAACAACTAAGCTAGAAGCCCTAACATGGCTCGGGTTAGATTAAGTTGAAAGTCTTTCATCCAAGATGGGAGAGGCAGGTATGGTGAGAACAGATACAAGCTAGTTGGTAACTTGTAAGCATTGCATAGGGTGATTTGGAAGTTGGAGACCATGGCGGAAGGAGGGTCTAAATGTTCCTCATTAGGTGAAGTTGTAAGCAGAGCAGATAGCAAAGCAGGCTTCATCATCATCCAAAGTAAGAAAACAAGAGAGATACAAACCCATCAATGTAGATGTCTATGAGAATGAGGTGGATAAATGACCAAAACATATTCTAGGCACCGTGTAGGTAGCATTTTAAAGAAAAATAAGAGAATGATCACGCAGGCAAGACAGTACTGGCTGGGAATGCCAGAAGAGTTTTGAAAAGACTAGTTATGCTATCAGTATAGGAATAAAATATGAAGGTATGACCCATGAAATAGGGTTACTCAGAAGATATGAGAATGAAAGGGAATCACTCAGAAATTCAACCTGAGACAAGAGGTTAACGGGATAATGTGTGCATACTTTTAGAAAGCAATAGCAGGGGAGAAAGCAGTAAGCAGTTATAAAATAACATTAGATAATACATTAATTCAACTAATCAGGTGCACCCAAAAGACATATCATTAGGAAGCTAATCTTAATCCACGTAGGTGATGGTTAGCTAGCAGCATTAAATCTTTAGTGTAAAATGCTTATTGAAGAGTTTCATTAATTGCTTATAATCCAATTTTTATATTATATAAATTTGTGGAATTTGTACCGTAAGTTTATGATTTTCATCTTTACTATATTGGAAAAGGAAATGTAATGATATGCTATATAATAAAATACGTATTGTAGAGGAAAATTAATAGTGTCACAGATTAAACATTTGTAGGACCACTGATTTTTATTAAATTCCCCATGTGGTACATAATAAAATGTAGGGTGCATCATCTGCCATACAGAGTAAATTTATGATAAATTTGAGATATTACTAAATGATTCTATTAAGTTATAAAATCATTACTATAGTAACATACCCAGCAGGATGTCAGCAAATAGCAACATTATTAGGGTAGGATTAGTATCTGGGTGCCTGGTGCAATTTCATTGCTAATCCTTCAGCACAATTTAGAAAAGCAGGTATTAATTTATATGAGTTAAAACAACTTTAATATGTATATATTAAACTAAAAAGTGCCTCATACATAACAGAAAAGATAAAGGAAACCATTGGAATACAGTTGTGGCTGGCATGGCTCGTGGGTGGGGGGGGTGAGGGGTCGCCTGGGGAGGGGGTGCACACGTGGGGAGAGTGGGGTTTAATTTATTAATAATAAAACAAATTAAACGTACCTTTCCGCCGGCCGGGTCCCGCGTCTTCTCTGCTCCTACTCTCCTCCTCCGGCAGGAACAGGAAGCAGAAGCAGGCAGCCAGGCTTCCTCCCCTAAACCAATCACAACGCTGCAAGCAGCGTTGTGATTTGTTGGGAAGCCGCCCAGCCAGCGGCTTATGGGGAGGCCATGTTCTCCATGCAGGCTGGGTTGCAGCCTGCATGGAGAAGGGCAGAGTGCACATGACTGGTTTGGGCAGCCCCAGGGGACCGACCAAACACTCTTTG
The DNA here is from genome assembly GCA_963921515.1 of Calotriton arnoldi. Taxonomy (NCBI): domain Eukaryota; kingdom Metazoa; phylum Chordata; class Amphibia; order Caudata; family Salamandridae; genus Calotriton; species Calotriton arnoldi. The sequence goes on from CAWUFW010004181.1 coordinate 1,308,157, forward strand.
CGCACTCTGGAGTGGGCAGGCATACCACTCCTCCCCTGCCCTGCTGCAGAGCAGGCCCGTCCACTCGCCCGCCTGCAACCAAACATAAAATGGTAATAACAGAAAGTTATTACTATTTTATGTTTCTGCTTCTTGCACTGCGAGAAAGCAGTGAGGCGACGCTCCTCCGCCCTAGTGAAGGGGCCGCCTCTGTTAGAATAGGCATACATTTTCATCTGGACTGATACACAAATCCTTTGCTATGATTATATGTAGACTATTCTTGCATCACCCCTGGCTTACTCTTGAGGTACATGTATAAGTTGTCCTACTCCTAACGTACTCCATGTGTTGGGAAGTCAAGAGTACATTTTATCATGATCTTTGTAACTCGTGCTCATAGTAAATAAAGTTGATTCTTTACAAGTCTTTTCAATAAGTAAAATGATGTAGAGCTGACTGTAGTTAAAATGTATAAGGTTGGTTAGTTAAAGACAGCAGAAAATAAACATTTTGGACATTCTCAGCTACTTGCCATGTGATAATGAGGTCAAACTTGAGAAACATTGACTTTCTAATTTTCGATTTGTCTTTTATCGTCGTGAATAGGAACATGCAAACAATATTATCAAGGGTAAAAAGAAATCAAATCGAATGCTCCTTTTCTCAAACCCTACATTTATGCCAAAATTAAAACAAGAATTAAAAATGACAATGACAATATTCAATGAAAATGATGTGAGTAAAATATTATATTTATCAACCACACTTTGTGACTAATTTAGTAATTAAAATATGTCCCTAAAACCAAAACCGTTATATTATGATTATTTTGTATTGCAGGCAAGACATCTAATGGAACAAATTAAAAAAATTCTACTTTTTTCACTATTTTGCCGAAATACATCACTCATATTTGATGTATTGTTACCAGAGGTGAGAGTTTACATTAATGGAATGAACACTGCTTTTCTAGAAAGTGTTGTCTAACAAAATAAATAAATGACTTCAAACTGCTTTTAACACTTTTTTGTGGCTAAGTATACAAACTATAAGTAAATACATATAAAATACAAATGAAAAGGAGTTACATTATTGGCCAACAAAAATGACAAATCAGTGGTGAAGCAGTTGATTTTAAGATTAGACATGTTGGATTTTATAGCACCTCATAACATGCAGCTGTGTGAATAAATTAACACATTAACATGAGGACTGCACAGCACCATGATCAGCATTGCCCAAATTGTGTATATTCTTATTTAATGACAGAAATGTCATAAAAACTATCTAAGAAAACAATATTAACACAATGAGAAGATATGAACGACTGCAATTCATAATAAGTACTGTAGATAATTACCAACTTTTGTGTGGTTCCCCCCAATGTGTGCCCAATGTATTTTGCTGGATTTAGACCTATGTGCACATTATCCCTACTTAAAAGACTAAATATCCCGTACTTCCACTTTTAACGCATGTAAATTAGCTTATCCTTAACTTAATTGACTTATTTAACTTCCCTAAAAGGCTCTAGTATAGGGATAGAAAATGAACCCAGGGCCTGGAAGTTAAATTCCACCTGTGGGCTACTCTACACATTGTGCCATCCACGGATGGGCCTGAAAAATATGATTCAGGCCTTCCCATGTATTGCCAGACAGTAGCAGCTTAAAAGGTTTTCTGTTACACATGTCACTATAATCCTTTTTGACAGGGAGAAAACCTAAATGTTACATATTGATAAGCCACTTCTAAGTACATCTTGCTGCCCATATGATAGAGTACCGGAATTTAAAAGTAGAATGTGTGCAAAAAAATATTGGCATGTTCCTCCTGTGACTGAATGGCATTTGAATCCCACATTGTTTAATTTATACATCTCCCCTTTGAATAGGCTGACACAGAGAGTTGGCCTTTTCAATTAATGATATACTCAAACAATTCAGAAATTGTAGCCACCTTGATAGATGAATCTATGTCTGGGATTAGTTTTCATGCCTGTATGGTTTCAGTAAACCAGTGGCTGTGCAAAAATGCCTTGAAATTTAATAGGGATAAAACTCAACTTCTGACTTTCGATCTTTGTCAATAACTTAAAGTGGAAATTGGTGGCCTTCCAAATTGCAAGGGCCTCCTACACCGTCAGCTTCTGCTAAAACACTGTGTTTCTTCATAAACATTTAGGTCACTTTCTAAAAGCATGTCAATGCACATTTAGGGGCCGATTCCGATCTCGGTCGGAGGCGCACCCAATACTATTCGGTCGGGAAAAAAGCCATGCGAAAGCCAGTTTCCCGACCGATCCGTACAGCACACCGAACGAGCAAGTACGATGCGCACAACAGCAAAAATTCCGGCCGAGCCGTACTCACCCAAACCAGGTCCTGTTCTCCGACCGAGGCGAAGCCGAGATCGAGTCGCACGGAAGGGAAAATGCAGCCCCGTCCGGCCGGACAAGTACGATGCGCTTTCCGTACGTGCCGAACCCGTCGCTACGCACGGCACGTCAAAGCATCCGGGAGAGGCGCACATAAGCTCCGAATCGCGCCACAACACGATCCACGGCTACGAGACGAACACGGCACCGACGAGGACGACGCGAAGCGACGAGGACGAAGCGAAGCGACGAGGACGAAGCCAAGCAACGAGGACGACGCGAAGCAACGAGAAGGACGAACGACACGAACCAACCATGAATCCCTTCGTCCCGATCATACCAATATTCTACATCTACTACCGGAACAGGCACGGACGCGTACGGAGCAGAAGGTAAGTCAGACACCAACCACAAAACACATACAACACGTACACGACACATCACACACATACACTGGGAATCTGAATATACTTACACCAGCAACAGCAGCACCATAGGGGCGGGATGCCCATCACCAATGCCACATATGCACACAGGGGCCTGAATGCGCGCCACCACCCCAACCCAGGGGGGCTGGATGCCTACCACTACTACCACCCTTAGCCAGGGGGCAGGATGCCCACCACTACTACCACCCTTAGCCAGGGGGCAGGAAGCCTACCACTACTACCACCCTCACCCACGGGGGGCAGGATGCCTACCACTACTACCACCCTTAGCCAGGGGGCAGGATGCCCACCACTACTACCACCCTTAGCCAGGGGGCAGGAAGCCTACCACTACTACCACCCTCACCCACGGGGGGCAGGATGCCTACCACTACTACCACCCTTAGCCAGGGGGCAGGATGCCTACCACTACTACCACCCTTAGCCAGGGGGCAGGATGCCTACCACTACTACCACCCTTAGCCAGGGGGCAGGATGCCTACCACTACTACCACCCTTAGCCAGGGGGCAGGATGCCTACCACTACTACCACCCTTAGCCAGGGGGCAGGATGCCTACCACTACTACCACCCTTAGCCAGGGTGGCAGGATGCCTACCACTACTACCACCCTTAGCCAGGGGGCAGGATGCCCACCACTACTACCACCCTCACCCAGGGGGGCAGGATGCCCACCACTACTACCACCCTTAGCCAGGGGGCAGGAAGCCTACCACTACTACCACCCTCACCCACGGGGGGCAGGATGCCTACCACTACTACCACCCTTAGCCAGGGGGCAGGATGCCTACCACTACTACCACACTTAGCCAGGGGGCAGGATGCCCACCACTACTACCACCCTCACCCAGGGGGGCAGGATGCCCACCACTACTACCACCCTCACCCAGGGGGGCAGGATGCCCACCACTACTACCACCCTCACCCAGGGGGGCAGGATGCCTACCACTACTACCACCCTTAGCCAGGGGGCAGGATGCCTACCACTACTACCACCCTTAGCCAGGGGGGCAGGATGCCCACCACTACTACCACCCTCACCCAGGGGGCAGGATGCCCACCACTACTACCACCCTCACCCAGGGGGCAGGATGCCTACCACTACTACCACCCTTAGCCAGGGGGCAGGATGCCCACCACTACTACCACCCTTAGCCAGGGGGCTGGATGCCTACCACTACTACCACCCCCACTCATAGGATGGACAATGCATGACACAACAAGCACACCACAACCTAGGGAATGCAAGATTAAGACATCCCCCACCACCATGACAAGCGTGTGAGCAGGCTGTGTCAAATGCCTACAACACCGAACATGACTTTGAACATACAATGTGACCCCCTAGCACATGTGCCACACATATATGTGTGTGGCACCCACAATGCAAGCAGCCCATGACCATTGTGGCAATGGGGCCTAAACCCCCATCATCACAGTGACCAAAAGGTAAGTGTGGGGTCCATAGCTGAAGCACATTTTGACCATTGTGGCAATGGGGTCTAAACCCCCATCATCACAGTGACCAAAAGGCAAGTGTGGGGTCCATAGCTGAAGCACATTTTGACCATTGTGGCAATGGGGTCTAAACCCCCATCATCACAGTGACCAAAAGGCAAGTGTGAGGTCCATAGCTGAAGCACATTTTGACCATTGTGGCAATGGGGTCTAAACCCCCATCATCACAGTGACCAAAAGGCAAGTGTGGGGTCCATAGCTGAAGCACATTTTGACCATTGTGGCAATGGGGACTAAACCCCCATCATCACAGTGACCAAAAGGCAAGTGTGGGGTCCATAGTTGAAGCACATTTTGACCATTGTGGCAATGGGGTCTACACCCTCATCATCACAGTGACCAAAAGGTAATTGTTGACAAAGAAAGAGCTGCAACTGCCAAACTGCATGGATCATTCCTGGTCACAGAACCAAAAACTCATCTGTGGCAAAGTAGTGTATGTGTCCCATTGCAACATAAATTGGGGGAGCCAAATACTGCAGTGCAAATGAAACATTCCTTTGACCATGTGCAGACAAACAACACCCATGGGGGCTGAGACCGTCAACAGTCATCAATGACACAATGACAGAAGTGACCATCAGAATGCAGAACCACATATTTGCACCAATGGGCACACAAATGCAGATACCCTGTGGAGACAGCAGATGTGAGGTGAACAGATACCATACCATGGCAGCAATGGGACACACAAACCATGATCACTGTGCTGACCGATGACCTAGGAGTCCCAGGGACAGCAGGGGAAACACACCAAACAACATACAGCCAATGGCACACCCAAGATATGCCAATGCAGTGGTGCAGATGCACAAACACAAACAGGCAGACCAACACTGTCATCATACACAGCAGGTGAGGGGTGGGGGTGCCAGTGTCCCCAGGCAACAACACAACACATGAGGAGAGCTGAATACCAATCATACAGATGTGCATACACTGCCACACTAAGGTAACTCATGGATCCAAATCCCCTATGTGGGCAAGCAGGCATTGACAGGTGAGAGGGAGCACAAAACACACATGTCACACAGGCACGTAGGAACAACAACTGACACAGCAAGTCACAGACACACCACAGCACCACCCCCAGGGCCCCCACAATGTGGTGACCCTGGGCTGAATAAAAATACCACTGTGATGACAAAGCTAAATGTCGTTCACACTGTGAACCACAGTCAGGTGTCCTGAGCAACAAACTACCATCACACCTACACAAGCACAAATCAATCAGCATGGCCAGTAAGCCAAGGCCAACATGGAGGCAGGGGACTAGCCGGGCAACAACTCTCATCTGCACACACTCAAGACCACACCCCTCGACCTCCAACAATGTGCAGCAGTGAAGTACACATGCACTGGTGACATTGCACATGCACCCATGACTATTCCAGGGTGGTGGGTGGGAACCAAGGTGTAGAAACACATCACACATGGACACTCAACAAGACTCCTGAATGTCTGACACACTGCACACTACGCTGTACATGGACATGACGGCAATACCACACCGACCAATGGGATCCCAGCCACAGTCACACACCAATGAAGAAGCCAAGGTCACCCACAAAGAACACACATAGACAACAACCAACATTGCAGCCCGGACCCTAAGGAGTGCCAGCAGTCACACACACAACGTGTCACAATCACTGAAAGATAACACAAACTGGAAATCACATGACAGGGGCAAACAACAAGTGCCAAAGGGAAACCTGACTGTGACCCATCTGCGTCTGCACACAAACTCTGCCCTGACAGCAAACACACCTATGGGTGACACCCTGATGACCAGTAATGTGCCATGCACCCACATCACAGAGAACACAGGGAGAAGACTTTGGGGGAACATAGCTCAAGTCAGCAAGCATCACAAACAGGTACAACACTAGGGATCACAGCATGCGCAGATGAATGGAAGTGAACACACAGACATGCACATACAACACACACCTTGGGCGCAGGCAATGTCACACGTGTACACACTGCCATGAGGGGACTCCACTCCTGTGTGAGGAAAGCTGTGCCATATGTTGCCTCAGTAGTGCCCCATCATGTCAGCTGAGCACTTGGTCACACAATCAACAATTAGCACCAAATGAGGGCTCCCATCACATCAGCCTGGTCATGGATGTGCCAACGGAATCATCAGCACAGATCCAACACACTTGTATAGCAATGTTGCACTGACTACACGGATGAGTCCCTCCCCATTGATGCCCAAACCTGCATGTCCACTGGAGATGGCAACACGGTCAGGGAAGTAGACAAATGCAACGATGGCAGGCACAACAGATGTGCAGGGGTGGAAGCCACAGATATGAAATTGCCAATGTAAGTAGGAAACCCATTGCCAAATACTGAACACATGACACCCTCAGATGCTGCTATTGATGACATGGATACACCACATGATAGGACACATTCCCCCTGGACCACATGGGTTCCTGCACAGTAACACTTCATAATCATGAGACCAGATATCACCATCACTGCAGCAAGGGCATGGTTAGCTGCACCAACAACATGTACATCTGAAGCATGAGCACTAGAGAAAAGAAAGTTGCTTTATTCAGCATATGTGTTGTTTGATAACGACGTCCAGAAGAAATTAGAGCAAAGGCCAATGGCCAGTCCATTGTCAAAGTTCAAACAGGGTGACACTGGCAGATGTCACCCTACGCATGCCTGCACAATACCAGGGACAATCCACTAGGAGGGGCAACCGGGGGCAGGCCAGGCACCGCAGGGACAGGATCAGGGCTCACCAGGGGGAGTCAGGGAAGGGGTGGTGGGTGCTGGAGAGCCACTGACAACTGCAGTGGAGGTGTCTGACATGGTGTGTGCCGGCACAACTGGGGGGCATGACTCAGATGTCGTGGGTGCCGGCACAACTGCAGTGGACCCTGCAGATGGGGTGGACAGGTCCGCCACTGCAGTGCCCAAGTCAGACAGGGCGGTAGTGGACTCCACTGCAGTGCCTACCTCCAGGGGAGGAGAATGGGGAACAGGCAAGGTGGGTTGGACAGAGGGGAGGACACCCTCACCACATCAGTGGCACAGACAAGCGCAGCGGGGGTGTGGTGCTGGGAGAGCAAGTGGCAGGGGGAGAAGGCCGGATCCTCTTGGGGATGGTATATCTGTGGGTGGGGGAACCTGGGGCAGGGTGTGGTGGGGGCACCTGTGCAGTGGGGGCCTGAGGGATGGAGGACGGAGACCTTGTGCCTGAGCTGCAGGGCGGTGGCGGGGTCTTGCTCTTAGCACTCCGGGGGGACTTGCGGGTGGGGGCCTCAGTCCGTCTGCGCCTGGGGGAGGGTGTCCGGGGGCGAGGGGCACTCTGCTCCGTGTGGGTGGGCTTCCTCTTCCCCCGGGATGCTGGGGCAGCTTCATCGGTGGGGAAGAGGCCGAGGTCACAGAGGAAGAGCTGCTGTGACTTTGGGGTTGCAGGTGAGGCAAGGGAGGGTGCTTTGGAGGGAGGGGGAACTGAGGACTGCGCAGTGCATGTGGATGCGTGTGTGTGTTCCAGGGCCCCATCCCCTGTGAGTCTGGCTTCAGTCCCCTGAATGTGCGTGCGTGTGCGTTTTGTCATTGGCGTGTGTGTCAGTGTGCTGGATGTGTGTGTGCTGGTGTGTGCCTGTGCCGGTGTGTGTGTGCCTGGGATGGGTAAGGTGCTGGGGAGTGTGGATGGAGCAGAGGCAGGAGGGGTGAGGGACCGTTTGAGGAGGGACACTGCTGCCGTCAGGGAGGAGTCCATGGACCTATTGCCCCTCTGTAGGTCAGACATGCCCGATGAGATGCCCTCCATGAACGACACCAGCTGAGTCAACAGCGCAGTGTGCGCATGGAGGACATTCAGCATGGCTGTCTGCCCTACATGGAGCTGGCGAAGGAGGTACACAGACTCCTCACTCAGGGCAGCAGGGGACACAGGGGCAGTGCCTGGCCCAAAGGAGACACGCTCCCGGACATGGGAGCCTCCACGGACCTGGGGAATGGGAGCCGATGGGAGGGCGGTGGTGGTGCTGGTGGTGGCGGGGACAGCAACACTAGCTGGGGTGTGGTGGCTGCTGACACCCGCCTCCACAAGGGAGTCATCCTCCGAGTTGCTCTGGTCCTCAGCTGAGGTGGATGCTGCTGAGGACTCCTCGGTGTGGCTCCCCTCGCCCTCCGTGCCACTGGGTCCCTCCGACCACTCCTCGGCTGCTGACCCAGTCTGGCTCTCCGGCTCCTCCTGGTCCGTGGAGCTGTCCCCTTCCGTGGCCGTGGATGTATCTGCAAACAATGGGGAAACAGACAGACATCAGTCACCTGCACATAACGCACACACCACTGTGAGCACAGCACATCACAGAGCAAGCCCTGGCATCATTAGTTGTACATTGCTAAAAGTGCACTAATTGAACAGGAGAAGTCAATTGTCAGTCTGATGCCAAGCATGGCACTCACATCCCACATGGCCTTGCACCCATCTGTCTGGTGTCTGTTGGATTGCAACACCCCAGTGTTGACACATGCACCAAGTACACAGTAGTTGGACAGTGCAGAGGACAAGGTGTGGACACATCACAGCTCTTGCCACTGAGTCAGTACAGGTTTACGGATGTAAGGGATGCCCAGAGTCAAATAGGAAATGCATGTGATGCATACCAGCGACAGACACCATGATGCACCCATGTCCTGATAGCCAGCGCCACTATGGTGTGCATGTAGCACATGTCACTCCCCTGCAGGATCACCAATCAGTAGACACATGCCATGGCGGAGGCATGACTGCAAAGTCATACATCACTGTCACAGTGATGTATGACTTTGCAGCCAGACAACAACACTCTGCACTGTGTCACAATAGTAGGTCATGGGGAATGCAAGTCCTGGAGCTGCACAAGTGCACATGTACATCCCCCCACAACACATCCTCTTAACCCTCATCTGTCCAGGTCATACCTATTGGACATATGGGAGACCTGTGACACTACCCTCTGAACCTGAGCCCCTCACACTCTGCTGTGCATGGGGAACAGCTGCCTGAACTTCACATTTACATGCCCCATTCTGCATGGGCAGCTGATCAGACACCTATGTGTCACACAAGTATCGTCTCCTATGGTCACATCTCCAGTGGCATGCTGAGCCCCTACCAAGAAACTCCACAGCAGTCCTGGCGACTAATCCACAGCACACTGACACAGAGGCAGACACCTGAGAGGTCAAATCACTGTGCACAATGTGTCCGCTGATACACGGGAGTGGGAGTACAGAGTGTATTGTATGGCCTGGAGTAGGCATGACTGTCCAGCCCCACATGAATGAGGGATGAGCCCTGGACTGTAGGCAGCTGGCTAAGTATGTGTGACACACGTCATATACATACTCCTGGGGCCCAAACATTGTTCCCACCCGCAGCATGGGTGTGTGCCAGGTACCCCAGCCACATGTGGTGGATCAGCTCAGCAATTGGACCACAGATCAAAGTAACACGCTGAATACATGTCAGAATACAGGCAATGTGTAAGCAATGGACCCACCCATGATGCACACCACAGAGTCAGGGAAACAGATGCTGTCTCCCACCTTGAGTCAAGCAAACTGCAAGGACACAGTCCTAAGTGACAGAATTCCCTGCATGTAAGGGCCACACCTGGGTATCAGATGAGGAGTGGGCAGTGCACAATAGAGGGACATGGCTCCTGGACAACATGACTGCTGTACTGTGGCAGTTCAACCTGGCCCGAGGAGGGCACATAGCATGTTAGACAGAGTACACAGTGCAGTCTTTGACTCACCCCCTCCTTGCTGCTCTCTGGCCTTCAGCTGCCCATCCAGGTCTGGAAAGACCACCGCCAGGATCCTGAGCATGTGGGGGGTCAGGGTCCGTGTTCCGCCCCTCCTGCGAGGAGGCGACAGCTTCAGCTGGACCCGTGCAATCCTCCGGGTCCAGCCCCGAAGGTCCTGCCACCTCTTTTGGCAGTTGCGGATCCGGCGCTTGTAGACCCCCACGGACCGGACAGCCCGGACGATGTCCTTCCATATCTCATGCTTCCGATGGGCAGAAGCCTGTCAGGATGACAAAGTGATAAGGCCATTACTACACATGCAACATATCCGTGCATGACACAGTTGCATATACATGTCGCAATCACAGGGGCACATGGTGTACCCAGGCAGTGCACGGCTGCCCATGGACAGTTTTCCAGAAGTCACTACATGGTATCATTGCATGGGGAGTAAAACCCTGTTCAGAAGCACTGTCACTGCACCATACCTGTCCAGTGCAAGTCACTACACACTATGGGGGGTGACAACTACTCAGTGAGCCTGCTAGCCAGTGGTGTGCTGACTCTCAGCCTTGCTAGTCAGACAAAATGCACATTCAGAAAGGCAGTGCACAGAACACTCACCTGCTCCCCTGGTGTCCCATACAGCTTGCTGTACTGTGGAAGTAGGCTGTCCAGCAGGGCCTGGTTCTCCTCAAGGCTGAAGGCTGGGGCTCTCTCCACAGTACGTGCCATTGCAGGGTCCAGAGGGGCAGAGACAGCAGCAGTGCAGTGGCAGATGTCGTCCTGGAGCATGTAGTGCAGGCAAGTGGGCTCTCAGGGGAACAGGCAGCAATATATATGTGCTGGAGAGGCAGATACTGTCCCTTGTGTCCAAAGTGATAGGTCCAAGTCGTTTGCATCTTCTGAATCTGGCCAATCCATGGAATAGCAGCACCAAAACACGCCCACAGCATCCTTCAAAACTTCAACTTCATGACATACATGATTTTGCAACATTGTTGTGGGTGACCAACTGATTTTCCAGCAACCGACTCGTTCGAAATTCGAAAACGCGTCCGTTGCCAGGCAAGCCCATTGTCAATGGGTGCGCACCGATCGGTCCATTGAGGTACAACGCGCACAGGGGTACAACGCGTACCCGCACACATTGAATGCAATGGGCCGGCCGGAGGCACCGATCGGTCCATTGCTGTTCAACGCGCACAGGGGTACAACGCGTACCCGCACACATTGAAAGCAATGGGCCGGCCGGAGGCACCGATCGTTCCATTGCTGTTCAACGCGCACAGGGGTACAACGCGTACCCGCACACATTGAATGCAATGGGCCGGCCAGAGGCACCGATCGGTCCATTGCTGTTCAACGCGCACAGGGGTACAACGCGTACCCGCACACATTGAAAGCAATGGGCCGGCCGGAGGCACCGATCGGTCCATTGCTGTTCAACGCGCACAGGGGTACAACGCGTACCCGCACACATTGAATGCAATGGGCCGGCCGGAGGCACCGATCGGTCCATTGCTGTTCAACGCGCACAGGGGTACAACGCGTACCCGCACACATTGAAAGCAATGGGCCGGCCGGAGGCACCGATCGGTCCATTGCTGTTCAACGCGCACAGGGGTACAACGCGTACCCGCACACATTGAATGCAATGGGCCGGCCGGAGGCACCGATCGGTCCATTGCTGTTCAACGCGCACAGGGGTACAACGCGTACCCGCACACATTGAAAGCAATGGGCCGGCCGGAGACACCGATCGGTCCATTGCTGTTCAACGCGCACAGGGGTACAACGCGTACCCGCACACATTGAAAGCAATGGGCCGGCCGGAGGCACCGATCGGTCCATTGCTGTTCAACGCGCACAGGGGTACAACGCGTACCCGCACACATTGAATGCAATGGGCCGGCCGGAGCCACCGATCGGTCCATTGCTGTTCAACGCGCACAGGGGTACAACGCGTACCCGCACACATTGAATGCAATGGGCCGGCCGGAGGCACCGATCGGTCCATTGCTGTTCAACGCGCACAGGGGTACAACGCGTACCCGCACACATTGAAAGCAATGGGCCGGCCGGAGGCACCGATCGGTCCATTGCTGTTCAACGCATCACTGTATATGTGACTGGCATAGGTCAGCATGCCTGTCTCAGATGGACATGTGCCAGCCACAGATAGCTCCCAGGGAGTGAGGGGCACACCTACATCACGACAGCCTGTCCAAACCTTATCATAAGGCATGTAAGGCTGCATTTCCTATTGTGTGTATGTTGGTGTACATGTTGTCCTGTGGGTGTCACCTGTGGGCAGCCACCCCCAGGCTGTGCACGTGTTAATGGGGACAGGATCCTGGGTGTTACGTGTACGTGACCACTGTGATGTGCAACTGTTCATATCTGTGCATGTGTCATGGTCACATTTCACAGTGGTGTTTGTGTATGTCATGTCACATACCCCGTGAGTCCCATGTGGGACGGTATGTTTGAGCCAGGGTGTCCCAGTGGCACAATAGTGATGGCCCTCCACAGTCTTTGTGCATGTAGTGTTTACAATGTCTCTGATTTCATGTGCACAATGGGAGACAGTCTCCACATCCACGTTGTGTGTGCATGGACTCTGATGTTGTGCGTGTGTGTCACAGACGTCCATGGCTCTCCTGCCATGGCAAGTGTGGCCACTACCTGTGGGGGTCATGTTTGTTTTGTTGTGGTGTACACATGATACTCCAGGTGATGCCAGTGTCCATGTGGCATTACAGGGTCCCTGGGAATGTGCCTGTCGTTGAGCTGTGGTGCCTGGGGCACATCTGTCCTCACATGTCACTGGGGGGTGACTGTGACACAGCATCATGATATCCAATGGGCCAACCGGGGACAAATTGATGCCACCTGTAGGACCGTGTTGACAGATGTTGGCCATGTATGTACCATACATGTCGTTCCGGTACTGCACACTTCATGTAGTTGTGCCTCATGATGATGTATGTTGGGATCTTGAGTGTGTTCAATGCCGCATATGTGGGGTGACTGACGATCTTGCTTACTTCTCCTCTGCACTGCAGGGCTCCTGCTGTCCATCGGCCATTCCCAGACCTGGCAACGATGGTGGAACGGGACAGCATCCGACGGTACCGCTTCACCAGGCAGCTGATTGAGGATTTTGCAGTGCAGTTGTCCCCACATTTGCAGCCTGGCCGGCCGTATCCTACAGCGCTGACCCCCAAGGTGAAGGTGATGGCAGCCCTACACTTCTTTGCCACCGGTACCTTCCAACATACTGTGGCGTCTGCTGGTGGGATGTCACAGACCATGTTCAGCCGTGTGCTCCGCGATTTCTTGGCGGCAATGTTGCTCTTCCTGAACCGGTACATCTATTTCCCTAGACTGCGACGACTCACTGACGTGAAGAGTGACTTTTATGCCCTGGGGAGGATGCCGCATGTCATTGGCTCCATTGATGGGACACATGTGGCTTTGGTACCACCACAGGCCCAGGAGCAGGCCTACAGGAACCGCAAGCACTACCACTCGGTCAATGCACTGGTGGTGTGTCTTGCAGACATGACCATCACACACGTGTGTGCCCGTTTCCCTGGTTCAGCACACGATGCCTTTGTGATGAGGAGTAGTCGCATCCCCAGGTTGATGGCACAGATGCAGAACCAGCGTGCCTGGCTTGTCGGTGTGTACTGACTTTGTGCCATTGTGTGTGATCTGATCTGTAGTATTCCGCCCACTTTTCCAAGTCAGCTGATGTGCACTTGTCTGTCCGTAGGTGACTCGGGATACCCCAACATGCCGTGGTTGCTGACACCCCTCAGGAACCCTGTGACACCTGCCCAGATGCGCTACAATGAGGCACGTGGTCGGACCAGGAGAGTGATTGAGCGGACCTTTGGTCTCCTGAAGAGCCGCTTCCGCTGCCTGGACAAGACCGTAGGGTCCCTCCCATATGCCCCTGCGAAAGTGTGCAAGATTATCATCGTCTGCTGCATGCTCCACAACCTGGCAGTGCGGAAGGAGTTGCCTCTCATCCAGGATGACGATGACCAACATCCGCCACCTGTGGAGGATCCTGGCCTGGACCACGATGCCAGTGACGATGATGATGATGATGGTGATGGTGATGTCCGCACACAGCTCATCACCAACTTCTTTAGCTGAATGTGAGTATCCTGAGGTGTCATGTGAATGATGTGAGTTGGCATGATGTGTGGGTGGTGCTCTGGTGCTGTTGGAGTGTGTCCATGGGCTACTTGACAGGATGTGTGTTGCGATGTGTGGTGACAGGTGGGCTGTACTCCCCAACAGTGTTGACATGCTAACTTGGTTCTGGGTGGGTATCTTGTAACATGTATTGTGCATGAGTTTTGCTGTTCTGTCCTGTACTGCATTGCTTTTGACTGTGTGTCATTTCTGTCCTTCACAGGGTACTTTCAGATTCGTTTGGTCAACTGTGTCCACCGACGACGTGATTGCACATCCAGGCTGGTAGCTGTTGTGTCCCTACAGGTGATGTGCGCCACACCCATGGACTTCCTTCTGTCTACAGTTGTTGACTGTGTGCCCGCTACCAGGTGGGGTTACCTTGCATCTGTAGTGGTTACGGCATGTTGCTACTGTGTAATAAACCTGTGCTTCACTTAGTGATGTGCGTTGTCTGTGGTCACACATTTGACTGCCATTTGCTTACTGCACCTGTGGGCTACTTGACTACAACTGGGAATGGGTGTGGTGTCTGTGCATTGCACCGTCTTCCCTGGCAACATCAGTGTAGGCAATGAGTCAGATGGCCTAGGTGTGTATGTGTTGTGTAGCCCTGGTGGTGTGTCTCCCTCATATGTGTCACGTTGCCTGTACTCACATGCCTGTGTTGTCCTTGCTGTTGCAGTTCGCATACACAGTGTAATTTTGCAGTTCATCATCCCCATAACAGCACCCACGTTGGAATCACGACAGAGGCAAGTATGGTGTATTAGTGTGTTTATTGTGATACATCTGTGATAATAGTGCATAGGATGGATTGTGCTGTACATGAATCTTGCAATCCCAAGTTCCTAGATGAATAGAAAGTCCAGGTAGACAGGATCCCCAGTATCGGGGCCACAGTTGTCTGACACATTGTTCCAACTTGTACTCCCCATGCAATGTGTGGGAGTAGTGTTGCCATCAACAGGGTGAACAGTCTGTGCACAAAGGCGAAAATCCAGAACAGGTTCAGGCTTCCTGGGAGTTGCGCTTGGCCATCAGCCTCTCACTTTCCCCTCCTCGGACGACCCCTCTTCTTGGGGGGGCCCTCAAGTGCAGGCTGCTGCGGTGCAGGGGACTCTCCGCCAGAGTCCTCCTCCCTCCCTGTGGCAGTTGCAGTTTGTTCGGTACCAGATGTTGTTGGCACACAGGGAGGTGTGGACTGGTTGCTGTTCATCTGGCGGAGGCATTGTAAAATGTCCCTGTGCACCGCCGTCATCTCATGTAGTACATCCCACTTGGACTCCACGCGGGACATGTGGGAGTCCACACGTGACATGTGTGACTCCACGTGGGACATGTGGGAGTCCAAGCGGGCATGATGGGCAGCCTGCTGCTGTTTGATGTCTCTGAGGAGCCCCACTACCTGGCTGAGCTCTCCGGTGCTGGACTGGTACGCATCAGCTATGCGTACCAGTTGTGGGTCTTCATGCACACCAGCAACGTCTGCAAGCAGCGACCTCTGTCTCCCACCCCTCCCACCACCCCTGCTGACATGTGCAGTGTGTGCAGTTGCACGCACAGATAACCCTGGTCCACCTTGGGGGGTGGTGGTGGTGGTGGTGTCCATGGCCCCAGGTTGGTCCAGGGTCACTGCGCTGGTGTTGTTCCTTATTCTGTCCATGTCGGCAGGGATGGTATTCGTGGTGACAGTCGTTGGAGGGGTGGGTGCAGGGGGTGCAGCTGGTGGACCTGCTGGTGCTGCAGCTGGTGGTCCTGCTGGTGCAGCATGTTGACTTGCACCGGATGTGCCAGGTTGTTCTTCATCGTCCGAGGAGGACAGAGGCTGTACGACGCCAGTGAGCTCGGCATCCTCTTGAGCCTGGGACTGGGACTCCTCAGCGTCTGCTGCTGTGTCCCTATCATCACCTGTTTTTGGGAGACACAAACAATGTATGTCATGTTTCTGCAGGCATCAGTGGTTGACACACCTGACAGTTGTGACTGTGCCTCGGGGTGCGGGCCTGTACATTGTATTGTCCTAAGTCGTCACAGTCAGGGGTTGATATTGGTGTGGCACATTGTCCTGCATTATTTGGGCATTTCTATGTATTCTCTGGGGTGTGAACATGGTCTGCATTGATTGTGTTTGGTTGACAGCCAGACCTCCTTCCCACCCACCCACCCACCCAGTCAGTTATCCCACCATGGAACGTGCTTGCATTGCAGGGAGTGTAAGTTGTCTCTCAGGATGTCAGTCAGTGGTGTCCTGCTGTTTGTTGGTGCACAGTTGGCAGCAGGGCCTTGTGCTCCCCACAGCAGTAGCCAGTGTCAGCCATCTTGTGAGTCCTTCTCCACTCCCTGTGATGTGAGCATGGTTCAGGGTGGTGTTGATGGGCCAGTTGTGAGGCTGAGCAATGTCTGTGACTACGACTCCCATCATGCTATTGCCTCCACCCCCTTCCCAGCATGCCCATGCTTCCTTCCTTTGACTCTGCTTCCCTGTGGGGTGGGCTGGCTGTGCTGACAGGATGGCTGGGAGTGTTGTCCTGGCAGTTGTTTGGCTAAGAGTCCCAAGAGTGTCCCTGTGCTTCACACAACATAACCCAGGGTGGTGGTGCTTTGTGGGATCTTGTGTTAGGATGGAGGGCATTGCATTCTACCAGGTGGGTACTGTGGAGTTTGTGTTGGGGGGTTTGAGGGGGGTGCTGGTGACTATGGTCAGTGCTGCAAGTCCCCCTTCCCACCCAGCCAGCCAGATATCCCACCATGGAACGTGCTTGCATTGCAGGGAGTGTAAGTTGTCTCTCAGGATGTCAGTCAGTGGTGTCCTGCTGTTTGTTGGTGCACAGTTGGCAGCAGGGCCTTGTGCTCCCCACAGCAGTAGCCAGTGTCAGCCATCTTGTGAGTCCTTCTCCACTCCCTGTGATGTGAGCATGGTTCAGGGTGGTGTTGATGGGCCAGTTGTGAGGCTGAGCAATGTCTGTGACTACGACTCCCATCATGCTATTGCCTCCACCCCCTTCCCAGCATGCCCATGCTTCCTTCCTTTTGACTCTGCTTCCCTGTGGGGTGGGCTGGCTGTGCTGACAGGATGGCTGGGAGTGTTGTCCTGGCAGTTGTTTGGCTAAGAGTCCCAAGAGTGTCCCTGTGCTTCACACAACATAACCCAGGGTGGTGGTGCTTTGTGGGATCTTGTGTTAGGATGGAGGGCATTGCATTCTACCAGGTGGGTACTGTGGAGTTTGTGTTGGGGGGTGTGAGGGGAGGTGCTGGTGACTATGGTCAGTGCTGCAAGTCCCCCTTCCCAACCAGCCAGCCAGATATCCCACCATGGAACGTGCTTGCATTGCAGGGAGTGTAAGTTGTCTCTCAGGATGTCAGTCAGTGGTGTCCTGCTGTTTGTTGGTGCACAGTTGCCAGCAGGGCCTTGTGCTCCCCACAGCAGTAGCCAGTGTCAGCCATCTTGTGAGTCCTTCTCCACTCCCTGTGATGTGAGCATGGTTCAGGGTGGTGTTGATGGGACAGTTGTGAGGCTGAGCAATGTCTGTGACTACGACTCCCATCATGCTATTGCCTCCACCCCCTTCCCAGCATGCCCATGCTTCCTTCCTTTTGACTCTGCTTCCCTGTGGGGTGGGCTGGCTGTGCTGACAGGATGGCTGGGAGTGTTGTCCTGGCAGTTGTTTGGCTAAGAGTCCCAAGAGTGTCCCTGTGCTTCACACAACATAACCCAGGGTGGTGGTGCTTTGTGGGATCTTGTGTTAGGATGGAGGGCATTGCATTCTACCAGGTGGGTACTGTGGAGTTTGTGTTGGGGGGGTGTGAGGGGAGGTGCTGGTGACTATGGTCAGTGCTGCAAGTCCCCCTTCCCACCCAGCCAGCCAGATATCCCACCATGGAACGTGCTTGCATTGCAGGGAGTGTAAGTTGTCTCTCAGGATGTCAGTCAGTGGTGTCCTGCTGTTTGTTGGTGCACAGTTGGCAGCAGGGCCTTGTGCTCCCCACAGCAGTAGCTAGTGTCAGCCATCTTGTGAGTCCTTCTCCACTCCCTGTGATGTGAGCATGGTTCAGGGTGGTGTTGATGGGCCAGTTGTGAGGCTGAGCAATGTCTGTGACTACGACTCCCATCATGCTATTGCCTCCACCCCCTTCCCAGCATGCCCATGCTTCCTTCCTTTTGACTCTGCTTCCCTGTGGGGTGGGCTGGCTGTGCTGACAGGATGGCTGGGAGTGTTGTCCTGGCAGTTGTTTGGCTAAGAGTCCCAAGAGTGTCCCTGTGCTTCACACAACATAACCCAGGGTGGTGGTGCTTTGTGGGATCTTGTGTTAGGATGGAGGGCATTGCATTCTACCAGGTGGGTACTGTGGAGTTTGTGTTGGGGGGTGTGAGGGGGGGTGCTGGTGACTATGGTCAGTGCTGCAAGTCCCCCTTCCCACCCAGCCAGCCAGATATCCCACCATGGAACGTGCTTGCATTGCAGGGAGTGTAAGTTGTCTCTCAGGATGTCAGTCAGTGGTGTCCTGCTGTTTGTTGGTGCACAGTTGGCAGCAGGGCCTTGTGCTCCCCACAGCAGTAGCCAGTGTCAGCCATCTTGTGAGTCCTTCTCCACTCCCTGTGATGTGAGCATGGTTCAGGGTGGTGTTGATGGGCCAGTTGTGAGGCTGAGCAATGTCTGTGACTACGACTCCCATCATGCTATTGCCTCCACCCCCTTCCCAGCATGCCCATGCTTCCTTCCTTTTGACTCTGCTTCCCTGTGGGGTGGGCTGGCTGTGCTGACAGGATGGCTGGGAGTGTTGTCCTGGCAGTTGTTTGGCTAAGAGTCCCAAGAGTGTCCCTGTGCTTCACACAACATAACCCAGGGTGGTGGTGCTTTGTGGGATCTTGTGTTAGGATGGAGGGCATTGCATTCTACCAGGTGGGTACTGTGGAGTTTGTGTTGGGGGGTGTGAGGGGGTGCTGGTGACTATGGTCAGTGCTGCAAGTCCCCCTTCCCACCCAGCCAGCCAGATATCCCACCATGGAACGTGCTTGCATTGCAGGGAGTGTAAGTTGTCTCTCAGGATGTCAGTCAGTGGTGTCCTGCTGTTTGTTGGTGCACAGTTGGCAGCAGGGCCTTGTGCTCCCCACAGCAGTAGCCAGTGTCAGCCATCTTGTGAGTCCTTCTCCACTCCCTGTGATGTGAGCATGGTTCAGGGTGGTGTTGATGGGCCAGTTGTGAGGCTGAGCAATGTCTGTGACTACGACTCCCATCATGCTATTGCCTCCACCCCCTTCCCAGCATGCCCATGCTTCCTTCCTTTTGACTCTGCTTCCCTGTGGGGTGGGCTGGCTGTGCTGACAGGATGGCTGGGAGTGTTGTCCTGGCAGTTGTTTGGCTAAGAGTCCCAAGAGTGTCCCTGTGCTTCACACAACATAACCCAGGGTGGTGGTGCTTTGTGGGATCTTGTGTTAGGATGGAGGGCATTGCATTCTACCAGGTGGGTACTGTGGAGTTTGTGTTGGGGGGGTGTGAGGGGAGGTGCTGGTGACTATGGTCAGTGCTGCAAGTCCCCCTTCCCACCCAGCCAGCCAGATATCCCACCATGGAACGTGCTTGCATTGCAGGGAGTGTAAGTTGTCTCTCAGGATGTCAGTCAGTGGTGTCCTGCTGTTTGTTGGTGCACAGTTGCCAGCAGGGCCTTGTGCTCCCCACAGCAGTAGCCAGTGTCAGCCATCTTGTGAGTCCTTCTCCACTCCCTGTGATGTGAGCATGGTTCAGGGTGGTGTTGATGGGACAGTTGTGGGGGGCAATATGTGTGACTGCGACTCCCATGATGCTATTGGCTACACTGACTTGGCCAGCATACACAGAATTCCTTCCTTTGAGTGGTCTTCACTGTGTGTTGGTGTTGTTGTGGTGGCTACATGTGTGGATGTGTGTGTTAGTTCTATTTGTGCCACTGCCTAGCTGTAGTTGTGGTTGTGTTTGTACATGTGTTGGCACAGTTGGATGTGACTTTTTTGATGGCATGTGTTGTGTTTATCTGACTGACATACACATTTTGGGATGATTCTGTTCTAGTTGCTGTGTAATTGCTGTGTGTGCATGGTTTGACTCTCCCCTTGACAGTGATGTGTGTGTTTTGTGGCAGTTTATTGTGTACATTTGTTGTGTACTCACCAGGCTCTGGGATGTTCTCTAGTCCATATACGCTCACTGGCGGAAGGATGGCCCGCACCTTCTCCTCCCAGGGCCTGAGGTATATTGGCTTGGCAGGAGGGCCACTGCCGGTCTGTTGGCTGTTGATGTAGTCTATCTTCAGCAGGTCCCGTACCCTCCTGCGCACGTCATACCACCTGTTCTGGATGTCCGTCTTTGTGCGCCGACATGGTGATTGGGCGTTCACCCTGTTGATGATCCTCTCCCACATCTTGGTTTTCTGCGACATGGGGGTCTGTTGGACCAGAGTGCCAAACAGCTGTGGCTCCACCCTGAGGATCTCGTCTACCAGGACTTCCAATTCACAATCTAGGAACTTGGGATTCTTCTTGGGGGGCATGGTGATGGGTGGTGATGGTGAGTGATGTGTGTGTTGGTGTGCAGGTGAGGGTGTGTGAGTGTGTGTTTTGCTGGGTGTATGTGAGGTAGGTATTTGTTGGTGTGCTGATGGTGTGTGGCTTGTGTGAGGGGTGAGCTGTGGGTGTGTGGTTGCTTTCTCTTGGGTGCTGGCAGTGGAATGGCATTTGCAAAGGCTCATGGTAGTGATTTGTGTCCTTTATATAGGTGGAGTTGTGGGTGTGTCTTTGTTCTCTGTCCCCACCCCCCCCCCAGTATTTATTGGCTTGCTAATTGCTTGTTTGGCCTTTTTTGTGTGATTTTTCCTTTGTGCTGTTTGTGTATGTTGGAAACGTTCTTGTGACCGAGTCGGACCCTGCATTGGTCTCGTACGGTGTTCTCCGTTTCGTTCACGCTGTGTTTGTGCAGTTTTGTATGCTGCGTACGCGTCGGTCGCGGTGTATTGTGTTGCTTCGGCTCGGTTTTGTATGCGTGTCGGTCGTACGGCTTGTCCTCCGTCCGACTCGGTCGTGTTTTTCGCGCCTTGCATCGTACTTTGCGGGTTGGAGTTGGCGGGTACGATTCGGTCGGATTTGTTCCGGGTGCGTGTCGGTCGGTTGGATTCGCGTGTTTTTCCGGCCGGATTGCTATTTTCCGAGCGGCTCGGTCGGTCGGCTTGGTTTCCTGACGTGTCGGTCGGATTTATCGCGGCTTGCATCGTACTTGGCGTGTAGGGCGCCACTGGTACGTGTCGGTCGGTAATTTTTCCGGCTCCGAGTCGGTCGGTGCTTTTTCCGGCCCGAATCGGAATCGACCCCTTAGTGTCCTGTTTTTTCTTTTTGAGTAGATAACCTAGGTGTGAAACATAGTACTACCATTCTTTCCCAGGTAGACTACTGCAATGCACTATATTTTGGGCTTCCGACTAAAACTTTGGCCCTGCTTGCCACATGTTCAGAAAAGGGCGATTAAGATTCTGTCTGTCTGAATTGAAACAACCCGGTAACTCAGACATAGTCCATAGTTTACACTGTCTCCCATTAAATAAGAGAGTGATGCATTCTGTGTGAAGGAGGGCCTGCTATGGGGCCCCCAAAGACAGAATCTGGCAGCCAATTCGTTCCGGAGAATGGCTGTCCGAATCGGTCATCGTACTCGCTTGCTCGGAAAACCAAGTCCATAGAGCTGTACTATTTGGCTACAAAAGACTCAACCTGCCCGAATGCCTTTCAGAACCGATTCAGTCAGCCCTAACAGTTTCCAGGCATTGGAATCAGTCGTTAGGAAGTGTGTCCGATTCGGTCGGAAACAATGGTTCCGGATCGGATTTTGCAAACACGAATCCGATTCGGAGCCCTTCCGAACGACATCAGAAACGGGCCCATAGTTGTAATTAAAAATGTTACTCTTGCCCAGGCACTGTTTCCTGTTGGAGTTCTTATTGTCTCTGCCAAGGACCATAATGTTTACCTTGCTCAGGTTGGCCTATAATAATTTATTGCTGTTCTAGATTTCAAGTGAATTCAATGCCCTTTGCAGGAGATTTGGATCGAGGATAATTAGATGATCTACATAATGTGATATTTAAATATGTTGATTGTCAAATTTTGGGGTGAATACTGGGGCCTTAATTAATGCTATACCAATTTCAGCTTTATAGAGGTAGAATAGGCAGCAGCCTTGTTTCCAACATCTGATAGTAGGTCCCTGGTTAGAAATGCAAGTGCCACCACCTTCTTTAATTAGGACCCAAATGGTGTTGAGTGAGTAAAGGATTTCTCGGAGTAGGTGTGTTTGGAATTCCTCAATCTTTCAAATTATCCATAAAATCCTTCCCTCTACAACCATAAAACGCTGCAGTATAGTCAATAAAACATGCTTAAAACGATGTGCATTGATTGTCAAGACAGTGATGGGACATAAGGATAAGAGCTATGATATTATATTAATTGCAGCAATTTTGCCAAAACCATGTTTGTTAGAAAAAGATATTCTGTTTCTCCTCATCCCAGTTTTCAAGCTCAGTGAGCAGCTTGGATTCAATCCATCGAATCCTAGCCTGGACCAGGCTTGAATCCAATATTAAAAGGGGCAATTAGGTGCTAATGACATGGATTGGCTCTGTCTCCTGTTTTAGATAACACGTGTAAGATGGAGCCTCCCTATGTGTCAGGGACAGAGCCCAATTGAAAGCAGTCATTAAGTACTGGGTGTGACCAATGGACCAAGAATTCTGTATCATATTTACACAGTACGTTGGATGATGGTGCACCATTGGATGTGATTTGCTGATTGCTTGGATGGATAGTAAATGGGTAGAAGATAATTGAAAGAAATGGAGGATGTAAAACAAGTAAAAACATTTACTTTTGTTTGTTGTGTTATAAAAAAAGAGGGCATCCCTCGACTTGAGTCTGATTGGTATTTTTATGCGGCATGGAATGATTTGTAAGTGGTGTTTTTGTTCTGTAACTCATGTTCCATTTTTTCTGTCAGGGCTGTTGATATCATCACGTTGATTTCTAAAATGACAGAATTTGTTGAGAGTGTAAATTAAGATCAATCTTTGAGTAAAAAGTGCCTCTTTGGAGCCTCCTTATTTTTCTTGTAAATTTATTTTTCATCTGTACTAAATTATTTAAAAGCGCATCATACCTTTGGCTTTTTTACTATTGTTTTTTATCTCTATTAACTGCACTCATTTTTTGTCTCAGTGAATCTGAGAACCAATTATTTCCTACTTGGGGTCTAAGTCATCCTATATGCTGCTTTGTGCTAGCTAGATTCTTTTTCAAGGAAATTTGACACTCAGCCGTACTGAATAAATGTGGATACACGTATCCTGGCTATCAGGGTGGTTCACACGTTCTAGGGTCAGGGTGGATTCCTACCACTCTTTACATTTATCAGGGACTAAGAAACCTTTTGATCATATTTAATAAGAAAAACATTTGGTATTTCCAATATTTGCCCAATAAGCAACATATGCGATTTCACATGACCCTTTGCAAGAATATGGAAGTGGTCAATGTCGTTCCTCTGAACCACAATAACTTGAGAACAGTATTAATACAGTGAACATGAACCAAATATATAATCTTGTGTGGTCCAGCTACAGGGGTGAACAATTAAATGTGGGTCTGCCATTTAAAGGAAAAAGATTCAAGGTGTGAAAGAGACCTACAATTTCCGGGCCCTCTGTCTTAGAATTTTTACTGGGGGATCCCCCATTTAATCATAAGTAGTAGCATGATTGTCAGATTATAAATTATCCATTTAAATTAAAATCCCCTGCTCTAATCACTGCTGCTCCAAGATATAAGGTCTTCAATCTGTCGATATTACTAAAAACAAAAATTGAACTAAAATGTTGTGGCCGCTTCCATGCATAGTTAGATTGACAATTCTAATAAAATGTGGGATTTATTTTCTAATATACAACATTTATACAAAAAAACTACTTTGAAATCAATTCAAAATTGTGTTATTGTGTAACAGTAATATGAATAGCTGTAGATATGTAAATTAAAAAACTAACTGGTGAGGGACCATGTTTACTTGTCTTTGTAGCTGGGAAGTTGGTTTTATGGTAGCCATTTATGGCCTGAGATTTTGTGCTACAAGTCTAATGCAAACATAAAATATACCAGTTTAATAAGAAGGAAACTGCAGTGGGTTGTTGAGAAAATCTCCTTAGACCCGATGCGTTGTAGGAGATTAAGGAATATGATAGTTGACTAGGTACATCTAATAATTGATACACGTTAGTAGGGGTGCTGTTTGAGCTGATCCCCAAAAATGTTCAGGAGCCACGGTCCACTGGTTATCAAAGCCTATGGAAATTAATATTGAATGTCTATGGTATGGGAAAAGGTTTGAGTCTCCTATTGTTCCAATCGAGGCTGCAGGGGCCTAAATTAAAGAACTTGGTCTGTGTACAGTATTTATAAGAATGTATGGATATTTTGATACATTGTTTGTACAGCACATCTCTGCCATAATTATGACCGTTTGTGATTAATGGTAACTGTTTCTTATTATGTTTGCACTGGCATAATAATGTTAAATACAGCTTATGTCAGGCATCCTTGAACTAATTATTGTACAATGGCAGCTTTAATTGCCACATTGTTAGTATTCATGGTATATTTGTGGCCATATGTCACATCGTTCTGGCTATTCTTGGAATAAAAATGTCTATGACTGACATGTTGTGAAGGTTCTTAGCATTATGGTGGGCATCCATTGAGCAGTTGTGTCCCTGACAAAACGGTGGGCATCCTTGCATAAAGTAGGCATCTTTAGCATTATGGTAGGCAAGTCTGGCATGTGATAATAAAACCTGGTCAGGCTAAGCATAATTTTGAAGTAAAAATTGAGTTTCCTTTTGTGACAAAACAAGACTTTCTTTGAGTGTGTTTACCCAGTATAAAAAGTTCATATTTAATAAAAAAGACATGCATTTTGATTAAAAGGGCTAAAACTATGAGTTGCCATTTAGCCTTCTCCTGTGATCAAGTGGCCAGATTGAAAATGTGGGCATGTGGTGCATGAAAATGTGGTTGTACACTTGCAGGGGGTATCGGGAAGATTTGCATAAAAATAAATTGTCATGAATTAGTAAGCCCTGCTCTTTACAACACATACCTTATAAACTGGCATTATTCTGAAAACTGCCAATAATTCATTACATAGTACCAAAATGAAATTTCAACTAAAACGTACATATCTATCATTGCATAAAAAATATACATTTAAATGGGCTAGTTAAAAGTGTACTCACATAAACCTAAAACTATGCAGGGTTTTACTCATCAGTGAAAACTGTAAAACATTGAAAGTTGAATTAACCAGGCATTTTTCAAGCACAACCACAATAGGCAAACTGATATTTTTGTATATTTAAATTGGGGAAATCTGACAACTTTTAACATGTTCACAAATGTAGGTAGCAAGGGTAATAATAAATATCAAAATGAGGAACGACAACAAAAGATAAGCCATATTTACAATCTTAAATAGTTGTACATTTATCTGTGTGTTGTCGTATAACATGAAATAAAAATGTTAGCATGGAAAGAATAAAAAGGAAGCAGCTTATCATATTGGAAAATGCTCATTTAAAACATTATTTGTGAATCAAACTTTTGAAAATATCAAATAAGTGTACACACTTCACACCTGACAATAAAGCCAACTTATAAACCTACACTACTGAAATGTAAATAGTTCAAAATCAAATAACAGAGGACTGTAATTCTTGTAAGGAATGTTAAATGGTATGTATACTTTCCATGTAAGCTTTAAAGCTAAAAGTATGATGATTTGAACGTTTTTAATTTTCTTATTGCAGACAACAATCAACATTCTCCAAAAACTGGAAGAGTTAAATATGTATGAAGCAGAACTTGTACTGATGAGAGGATACTTCCTAGACTCCGATGAGGATGAAGTAGATGAAGTGCAAACATTGAAAAAAGTGAAAAGAGACGCTCTGAAATAAGATTTTTGAAAGATTGTCTTGTTCATAACATTGAAAAATTATTTTGTATGTTTATGTCAAATGTTGTATAGTATTACATGTAATTTTAGTAAAAGAAATGTTAAGAAAAATATTTATTGGCTAGAATATAATATGTATAAATGTTTGTTCTTGTTTGAATAAAAATAAAAGCAAAACAAATGGAGGTATTTGTAGTAATGAGATAAACATACAATGAAGATATTCTTTTTCATTCTTATTTTGATTATGCTTCATTTCAACATAGAATATTATTAAACAATTCCAAAAAAAGAACATCTTCTCATAAACAATCAGAATCATATTGTACATAATTGTTTGGTTTGAGGAACATAAAAATCAAAATGACTACCATAAGGTGCAATTTTAAAAGTAGGATTCTACATCAACTACGATTTCATGTTATTACTAATAGAAACTGGTATTAATATAGAATGCACTTAATTGCTGTGTAGATGTTTGCAAAAAGGAGGAAAAAAAGTCATGTCTGTCACAATTCAAAAGGCCAACAAATTTAGTGGACTTTCTGGGAAGAAACAGTTCAGGTAAAAGAAAAAAATATATTTGATTTATCTTTAGGAAATGAACATCTTTTTTATTACATATACACAAAGTCTTGCCATATCTGTTACTGATGGCTGTAGAACTCTGTATACGTTACACCTGCCTACCAGTGGTGAAGTGCCTGTGCTCCTCCTTTCAATATGATGAAATTGGTATATTCTAAATTGGCATATTTAATCTTACTTCTCAGCCTCTAGTATGTTGTACAAAGTATACCCAAGGCCTGCAAGTTAAATGTCACTGTTGGACTGTAGCACCAAGTATACCATCCACTAAACAGATGGTGTAAAATATTGCTTTTGGCCTACCTGTAGGAAAGTGGAACATTATATATTATGGCTGGGGAGCCTTACCTTGTAATATTACATTCATACCCCAAAGATGGTCCTTGGATTCACAGAAATACATAATTAGCTTAGTCCTAGTAAGTAGAGTGGCAAAAAGCAATCAGGCTTTACTAGAGGAACATGTGTTAATCATTTCACAGTACCAACATGGACAATAAGTAATTGACATGACTTGAGAGAAATCCAAAACCGATCTATACAAATTGAGTGTAATTTTATCTTAATTTAGACACCAAAATGAATAGAATAGTATTTGTATAATTGGAGCTATAGATTTTTGAAGCCATATTAAATCAGTGTATAAAAATACATAGACAAAATATCATTGCAGTCAATAGCAAAATCCACTGGTGACAATTGGTCACTTGCAGGTCGGTACAGCAGTGCCTCCTCTGCTAAAGCGGAAGAGCATCACCCCACTGCTCTTTGAGCAGCGCAAAAAAGAAAAAAAGAAAATAGTAATAAAACAATGTTATTATCATTTATTTTTCAGTGCAAACTCAGAGTCAGGTTGGGGGGGTGGCGGCTGGGCTGTCAGAGCAGGGGGAGAAGAAATTATGTGTACCATTAGTGCGCATGTCAGTTTGGCCGGCCAGCCAGGTGAAGACTGTCCTAGGCTTCCAGGCACAGCCTGAGCAGCCAAACAGGAAGCTCAGACTAATCACGACGCTGCTGTCATGCTGGTGACAGCAGAGTCGTGATTGGCTTAGGGTAGTCCGGGAGCCTGTGTGCTTCTGTTCCATGCTGCCAGGAAGAG
The DNA here is from genome assembly GCA_963921515.1 of Calotriton arnoldi. Classification (NCBI taxonomy): domain Eukaryota; kingdom Metazoa; phylum Chordata; class Amphibia; order Caudata; family Salamandridae; genus Calotriton; species Calotriton arnoldi. The sequence goes on from CAWUFW010004181.1 coordinate 1,336,181, forward strand.
AAGAGGATGGAGGAGAGGCAATGGCCGTTCACAGGTAAGTATTTTTTTTCATCCCACCATCCCTGTTCCGCAGCAGCCGCCACTGGGTCGAGTTACTTGGAACCCTGATAAGGGTCATGTGGGCCCCAGGACCAGGCCACAACAGTCAGATTCATTTTACATAGCCCATGAAGTCCAGGTTCAAAGTTGTCCTGGCTGTTCCTTGGTGCTGAACGGGGCCCACGGTGTTACCCCTGATTTTACCACTTACACGGAGCGTCAAGAAACAAAATGCAAAATCGCAACAGGCACACACTGCTGATGTCGGATGTTGGTTGCACAGTGTTCTCTGTAGATATAGCTTCAACTGTGGGGGTTGGTTTCCAGATTGGTGACTAACAAGTCTTGGCAGCCGTAAGCAAAATGAAAAGCTTCAGGAACTTCACTAGGTTAGGGGAGTAACATAGTGGTCTGAAACTTTGTGGCAGGCGAGACTACAACTCCCACAATGCACTGGACCACCTTGATGTGGGCGATCCCTCAGAGGGCCTAATAGCAAACAATTCTTTGGAGCCAGTGAGTGTTTTTACCTGCAGTTTGCAGGGGACTTGTGCCACTAGTCCAGGGTAGACTGAGGGTGCGTCTGGCTTCCACAGGGGTCCCCGTTTTCAGGGGTGTTGAGTTTTAGCCAAAGATGTGGGTCATTCAATAAGTTCCAAGTCTGTTGCCTTTTGCTGTTGGCTGGTGGGCAAAGTCCTGTTATCAGCGACACAGGTCTCCTCTTGGCCCTTTTTACAAGAAAGTTGGTCAGATCCAAGATTCTGGTGTCAGGGGGGTCCCTGAAATCCTAGATTTAGGGAATTTAGGGATGTGGGAGCTAGGAGCCAATGGTTAGCTGGTCCCTGCAGCTAGTCTGCCCTTGAAGTGCCCTCATTTGGTGGTGGAGGGCACCTTTTCTAGCCAGAAACCACTATGTCTGCCCTCCTAAAGATGAAAAAATTCAATTTCAGGTGTACAGAGCAGCCTGCTCACACTAGAGGTATGGCCAGCCGTCCTGGGGGTGATCACCTCCTGCACAGCTAATATCTGAACTTTCCCAGTTGCAAGCACACCTGGGGTAAGAGGAGGACTCTTTCCTCCTCAGGGGGACAGCTCAGATGCATATCAGAGAAGGTGCATCTTTTGAAGCTCACCGCTTTGATGTGCCAATTTGCTAGCCTGCTGGGGATGAGGGAGATGTCACCTCCTTCCTGCCCTGCCTTTGTTTCAGACTCCTGAGATCACACTACCTGGCAGGAGGTCAGAATCCCGTCTTGGCTTCTGCAGGCACAGGAAAGCGCGGGCTGGTCAGCCAGAGCACAGTAGAGCTGTAGGTAACCTTTAAGGTGCCACCTGGGTGCTTGCCACATCACCCAGGGCACAAGAATTGTGTCACGGGTGAGAAGGAATGCTGTTTGATACCAAACATTACTTATTCTAGTGGCACCATAATGGAGCGGCCAATTTCGAGAGTGTCCGGTTGGCAGCCCATGATATCCTATTGACCGCTAAAATATATAGTTGTTTCCAATGGGGAATGCTACAATAGGGACATATAGACTTGCCCTTATTTGTTCACACCTTTAACATAATGCACCCTGATGCCTGGGCTGAGGGGCCCTACCTTAAAGAGTGTCTTAGATACAGTAAAGGCAGTGTAGGTGACTGTGCCACACATTGTGAGGGCACAGTAGAGTTTGTGCAGTTAGCACTGCTTCTGCAATGGCAGGCCTGCTGTCCATTCCGACCGCCTCCATCAAAATGAGGCGGTGGGAAAGGAATCCAACCGGCCCATTACGATGCGGCTCACCATCCGAGCCGTATCGTAATGGACCACTTAGTGTCATGGCTATGGTGTTGTCCACCCTCAGCCCCTATGCTAGTAAATAAAGTGACACAGGTTACATCATGGAACTTGCCCCAGACTTGTGCACCCAGCCCCTGTTATTAGCAGTGTCACCTACCTAGTGATGCATGTGATGGATGGGTGTGGGTGTCTATAAAGCTGCTATGGAACAGTAGTTAAGTTCTGTGTTCAGCAGAACACTACAATGGCAAAGATACTAATACGTGATATATTGTGGCCAGGGTTAACCCATTAATTCAGAGCCTTTGCTTATTTTTCTAATTCTTGTATTACCCATGTGAAAGTGATGCCCTTGGAAATCACCAACTGGCACAGTGTGAGAGGTTTATTACATGATTAGATACAAGAAAGCATGTCAGAAATATATTACATGTACTCGATTAGTGTGAACGAGAATGCTTTATTATTGGAATGGTTTATAATGCTTAAGTTTGATAGAAGTAGACATCTGGGGCTAGTGGTAAAAAAATAGAGTACTGGTTAGTTCTCTTTGAAGCCTAAAAAAACTTGAGAATTCTGGCATGTAGGACAAAATCAGCATAGTAGTAGAAGTAGAAATCATAAATATGGTCTTTGTAGTGCCTTCCCAGCCCAGTTACTTGCCAATGACTATGCCACACAAGGAGACTTTATTTGTGTACGTGCAACTGCAACTCACCATACTGAAACAGCGATCAATGCATTACGCTCTAACACTTACTTCACATTTCTAGGGAGACCATCATGACCGAAAAGGGTTCCATCACTATTAACTCACAAGATACTACAGTCTGTTGAAGTACATTTTGCCAGTATGTATGCATTATAAAACTGCTAGATTTATGTAAAATCCAATTTATAATGAAGCTTTTTGACCCTCCGAGGAAGATCTGAGTTTTGTTTTGTCCTTCTTGTGTCATTTCCCATTGTTTCTCTGTCTCTATTTTGTCACAGAGGCCCTCAGTTTGCCGTTCTGCTTTTTGACCAGGGTCCTAGCCCTAGCCCCTCACTTTCCTAGCCCCTCACTTTCCTGATGTGAAAGTGGATGTCTTTGTAAACACTCCCAAGCATTGTCAGAGAAATTTGTGGCCTATCAAGTCATGCCAATCCATGTGAAAAATGTATGACATGCTGTGGCACATGGGAAGAAGAAAGAGTGTGGTGTAAAAAAATCATGTACTCTAGAGTTCGTCATGGTTATACATGGTGTAGTGGTCATTACTGAGGGAAAAGCATACGTTTTGACAAGGGTTCAAACCCCACCAAGAGAAATTAATTTTTTATAATGTTTCCCTTAATTTTTCTATTTTACAGAAATAAAAGATGTCCCTTTGTAAAGCACCCCCCCCCAGCAGTGTCTGGGAGATTTATGGCCTTTTTATTCTAGCCAGTGCACGTGAGACATTTGTGACATGCTGTGGCATGTGGAATGAGGGCAAGGCTTGCTATGAAAGAAATCCCTTAATTAGTGGAATGAGACTTTGAAGATGATTGTAGAAGAAAAAGAAATGCATGGGGCAAGTGCCAGATTGAAAGAAAGGAAGGGCTATTTGTTTATAAAGCATGAAAATCAAGTGTGGATTTGTGGCATATAAAAGCAAAACAATGTGGAAATAGAAGAAGGACCACCACACTCTTTCCATAACCAAAAGGCTTTGGGCAAAAATGTCTTCCAGCAGGACAGATGGTAGAGTGGTAGCTAACAGGGGCTATGAGGGCTCCTTGACAAGGGTTCAAACCACAGCTGGGGAAAATCTATTTTTATATTCTTTCCAATTTTTTTTTCTATTTTACACAAATGAATGCTGTCACTTTGTAAATCACCCAGTAGCAGTGTCTGGAAGATTTGTGGCCTCTTTAGTCAAGCCAGTGCATGTCAGACATTTGTCCCATGCTGTGGCATGTGGAAGGGGGGCAAGGTTTGTTATGAAAGAAATCCCTTAATTTGTGGAATGAGACTTTGTGGATGGTTTTGTAAGAAAAAGAAATGTATGGGGCAAGTGCCAGAGTGAAAGAAAGGAAGGGCAATTTGTTTATAAAGTATGAAAAGAAATTGTGGATGTGTGACATGTAAAAGCAAAACAGCAAAGAAATAGAAGAAGAACCAGCACACTCTTTCCATGATAAAAAGGCATCGGGTCAAAAACAGCTCTAGCAAAACAGATGGTATAGTGGTAGCTAACAGGAGTAATGAGTACTTTGTGACAAGACTTCAAACCCCAGATGCTGAAATTTATTTTTTATACTCTTTTCCATTTTTTTTCTATTTTACACAAATGAAAGCTGTCCCTTTGTAAATCACCCCCTAGCAGTGTCTGGGAGATTTGTGGCCTCTTTAGTCAAGCCAGTGCATGTCTGACATTTGTGATGTGCTGTGGCATGTGGAAGGGGGGGCAAGGTTTGTTATGAAAGAAATCCCTTAATTTGTGGAATGAGACTTTGTGGATGGTTGCGTAAGAAAAAGAAATGCATGGGGCAAGTGTCAGAGTGAAAGAAAGGAAGGGCTATTTGTTTATAAAGTATGAAAAGAAATTGTGGATGTGTGACATGTAAAAGTAAAACAGCATAGAAATAGAAGAAGAACCAGCACACTCCTTCCATGATAAAAAGGCATTGGGTCAAAAACAGTTGTAGCAAAACAGATGGTATAGTGGTAGCTAACAGGAGCAATGAGTACTCTGTGACAAGGCTACAAACCCCAGATGGTGAAATTTATTTTTATACTCTTTTCAATTTTTTTCTATTTTACACAAATGAAAGCTGTCCCTTTGTAAATCACCTCCTAGCAGTGTCCATGATAAAAAGGCTTCGGGTGAAAAAAATATTCAGCAAAACAGATGGTACACTGGTACCTAACAGGGGCTATGAGTGTTTTTTGACAAGGGTTCAAACCTCAGCTAGGGAAATTCAATTTTTATATTCTTTTCCATTTTTTTTCTATTTTACTCAAATGAAGGCTGTCACTTTGTAAATCACCCCCTAGCAGTGTCTGGGAGATTTGTGGCCTCTTTAGTCAAGCCAGTGCATGTCGGATATTTGTGACATGCTGTGGCATGTTGAAGGGGGGGCAAGGTTTGTTATGAAAGAAATTCCTTAATTTGTGGAGTGAGACTTTGTGGATGATTGTGTAAGAAAAAGAAATGCATGGGGCAAGTGCCAGAGAGAAAGAAAGGAAGGGCTATTTGTTTATAAAGTATGAAAAGCAAGTGTGGATTTGTGACATGTATAAGCAAAACAACATGGAAATTGAAAATGGACCAGCACAGTCTTTCCATGATAAAAGGGCTTTGGGTAGAGCAAAATCCAGCAAACCAGATGGTACAGTGGGAGCTCAGAGAGGCTATGAGTGCTTTTTGACAAGGGTTCACATCCCAGATGGGGAAATTAGTTTTTTATATTCTTTTCCATTTTGTTTCTATTTTACACAAATGAAAGCTGTCCCTTTGTAAGTCACCCCCTAGCAGTGTCTCAGAGATTTGTGGCCTCTTTAGTCAAGCCAGTGCATGTCGGACATTTGTGAAATGCTGTGGCATGTGGAAGGGGGGCAAGGTTTGCTATGATAGAAATCCCTAAATTTGTGGAATGAGACTTTGTGGATGATTGTGTAAGGAAAAGAAATGCATGGGGCAAGTACCAGAGTGAAAGAAAGAAAGGGCTATTTGTTTAAAAAGTATGAAAAGCAAGTGTGGATTAGTGGCATGTAAAAGCAAAACAACATGGAAATATTAGAAGGACCACCACACTCTTTCCATGACAAAAGGGCTTTGGGCAAAGACTTATTGCAGCTACACAGTTGGTATGGTGGTATCTAACAGGGGCAATGAGTGTATTTTGCCAAGGGTTCAAACCTCTGCTAGGGAAATTCAATTTTTATATTGTTTTCCATTTTTTTCTATTTTACTCAAATGAAGGATATCCCTATGTAAATCACCCCGTAATATTGTCTGGGAGATTTGTGGCCTCTTTACTCAAGCCAGCGCATGCCGGACATTTGTGACATGCTGTGGCATGTGGATGGGGGGCAAGTTGTGCTATGAAAGAAATCACTTACTTTGTGGAATGAGACTTTGGGGATGGTTGTGTAAGAAAAAGAAATGCATGGGGCAAGTGCCAGAGTGAAAGAAAGGAAGGACTATTAGTTTATAAAGCATGCAAATCAAGTGTGGATTTGCGGCATGCAAAAGCAAAACAGCATGGAAACAGAAGAAGGACAGCACTCTCTTTCTATGACAAAAAGGCTTTGGGCCCAGCAATCCAAGAGCAGAATAGATGGTACAGTGGTAGATATCAGGGGCTAGCTTGCTTTTTGACAAGGGTTCAAACCCCAACTGGGGAACTTCTTTTTTTATATATTTTTTTCCTTTTTTTTAAATGTATTTATTTTAGCTGAGTCAAAGATTGTCCTTTGGAAATCACCAACTGGCATTATCTGCAGTTAATCATGAAAGAGCATGTCAAAAATCTAAGACATGCTGTGGCACATTCACATGAGCTGTGGCATATGCCACATGACAGAGTGACACTTGTCACATGTCAGGAATGGGCTCCAACCCTTACTGCCTAGCCATCCCAGCCTCTGTAGCATCACTCCTATACGTAATAAAAACATATTTCCTCGTTTGCCATGGATAGCTGCCGATTGGTTTGGATGTCCAGAGAAGGAAATAAAAAAAATAGTGTTGTGTAGTTCCTATAGTACCCATGCAGGACCTCCGCGTTTGGATAACATAAACTGTGGGCTTGGTGTTAGACTGACTCTGTGCACCCCCACCTCGTATGTTAGCTGGATTTGCATTAGCTAGCTCACAGTGCCACTAGAATCTACTCTTATCGGGGAGAGATTAGTTTCTGGCAACCTTAGATCATGACAACCCTGATCCCTCAGAATCGTGGAAACAATGTACTACTTTTCGCTCAGTCACTCGTGCTTACTTGTTCAGTTTATCTCAGAGAGTTACACAGAATAAACAGTCTGGGCATTTCAATAAGTATTTATTGAACAGTTGTTATTCTAGTGTAGAATATATGTGCTGCAGCAACCAGCAGACAATAGCAGAGATATATTATCAGCAGTACGATAAAAGTGAAAGGATAGTACAGTTCTACCATATTGTAATAATCATGAATACATACATGAATATAAAATGCGTGATAGAATGTCACCCAAAAGTGCGCGTACTCCTATGATGCCTAACTAGATGTACCTAAGTGTACCTAGCATGCGTGTAGGTCTAAAAGCCTAAGAGCCAAGAATCCTTCTAGGATTTAGTCGAACCCCATTACCTGAATAGAGAGAGTGTGGGACCCCGTCCTGGTCTCTAAGTTGGACACCCCGCAAGGGCTGTGTTAGACCGCTGTAAGCTGGTTCGACTGCATGCATGAGCCTCAGCGTCTCTGTTCAGTGTGTCAGCATGGAAGTCTCGGTTCCCTCTATCTTACCGTGGCAAGATGTGGTGTATTTATACCCTAAAGTGTCTTGTCCCTCAGTATGGTTTGTATTGGTCTTTGTTAGACATGAGGAAGACGTCAGGGGTGAACTTTGTACATACATATTATGCGGGAGATGTAGCTGGTGAATGCTCATGCATAATTTATGAGTACATTGTAGGCCTGTGTTCGGGAAAACCCTGCAGTGTTCTAACCACAGACTAGATAAAGTTCAACCCTCAGAGTTCGTTGTGTACTGTAGGGAACTAATGTAGGTGAAAGATCATGCCTATATTAGGGCATAGGAGATAATGGCTATAATAGGGCATATACGATTATGACCATATACGGCATATACGAACGTGTCTATATTAGGGCCTCTATACGAAACATAACACCCACTCCACTTTTGAATTGGATGACAATGACCATACTTAAAATCTGGACAATTTAAAAAAAAATTCTTAAAAACAGCTAAAAACATTGTTTTAAAAACACATTTAAAAAATGTTTAAAAATGTTACAAATCAGCTATTTTTTTGTTGCCACTTGAAAAAGTCAATTCTGTCTCACTTATAAAAGTTGAATCACTACAAGCAGAAGAAGGCCATTCTTTTCTCAAGTGAAAGTGTCAATTTAGGAAATGTTCCAACTTTAGTTCGTTCATTTATTAAACGAAGTGGAGAAGCCGAATTCTTTCCCAGGACGCGATGAGCCAATTCAAGATTAAGTGTCCTGGCTTGGAGATACAGCATTATCGATGTTAGCTACTGCAGACGACAAATCCAACGCCTCACAGAGAACGCCAATCACACATAGATGGAATTCAGCACTGCTAACAGTTGGTGCTGCAGCAGTTTGTGCAGCAGTTTTTACCTGAGTGCCTGTGGAGGAGCCACCTAACGCAGCAGGAGCAAACGGCACCTGTGGATTCTCAAGGAATGCGTTCATCAGAATTGGAAGACGCTGGGGACAACGCAGAGCATGGGCCTTTAGGGGGTCCAGCATAGCATCAATGTCCGGAGGCGTATCTGATGGAAACGTTAGACAGAGATCCAACGTGCATTCTTCTCCGCAAAACAGGCATCAAAGAACAGGTAAGATGCAGTCCACCCAGACTGGTCTAAACGATAGGAACCAAGAGGCGTTCAGTTCTCTTAGGAAAGGTATACCCAGAAGCTGCACCATGTGTTCACGGTATTTCCGCTCCATGAGTATGTTCGCCATTTCCTCGGAAATTGGTCCGTCCATTGCGTAGCAGTAAGATTACAATCAGGACTCCTGCAATTAGGAATGGGATAAGCGGGAGACCTCCAAAGACGCTTCCCAATACGGAGTGTATAAAATTTGGGATTACTCCGAGGACTGTCTGAAAGGTACTTAATAGTCCTGACCCTATGGTCTTAAATAGGTGTACAATACCGCTCGTATCAGACATGTTAAAGTTACGACCCACCATTTCTGAGAAATAAAAGGGGCAGTTCGTACATATAAGCGCCTGTATCTCAGTCGAGGTCCTTGCAACTTGAAGTTCAAAGGTTTCTCGAGCGGAGGTTAAGGGCACGGGTTGCTGTAAAAGCATGGCTTTCAGTCTGCTCAAAGTATCAAATGGTATAAAGGAAACATTCAACGAAGGCCATAACGGCGCCTCCCTGACTGTGTTCAGTGGCGGAAACAATACTTGCATACAGCAAGTAACCCTGGAGTTAACAGTGACCAGATAGGCGATGCCCAGAAGCATCCCACAGCAACCTTGATCGTTTAGCATCAAGTAACTCCCATTCGAGAGCAGCTGGAAAACCGGCGTGATCATGGCCGCTGGGGTCCCTGACATGTGACACGATAAGTTCGCTACCGAACCACTACATGCTCCGTGCAGAGAAATATCCTGACACATGAGAGAACCGCTTAAAGCGATCTTGCAGTTTGTACCACTCAGATACACTTCTCGATCCCCATTCCGGCATCGATATCTATATGGTAACTCCCAAGTTTCCTTAATGTTATCCTTACCCATTTTTTCATATTTGCCTGCCTGTCTCTGCTCAAGGCAATATTGAAACTGAAACGTAGTGACCGGCAGAGTGATTTGGCCATGAATTATCTTAACAAACTAGAGCGTAGTGACACTCTGGACCAGGCGCACAGCTTGATACGTAGTTTTTCACAAAAATACCGCAAACTTGTCCGTGTTCAACTTAGTTTATTCTTGTACTCAAAACTTCATTTGTTCATCAGTTTAATCCATTCACATGTGAGATGGTACTGTAATTCACTATTTCTAATGCACCGGGTATGCCCATCCAGGCCTTTCCCCCGAGCACGCAGGAATACATCAATTATCCTCAGGAAATGCTCATATATAACCCAATGCATTTCGGGCTTCCAAAGCCCTTCTCCAGGAGTTCACTACAACATTAAAACATAATCATTAGATTTATATTCAGACCAATATATGCAAAACTTCATGTTTCATCTATAACACTGTGCGCTTACTGCTGCCACGTTCGACAACCCCATTAAATGACGTTATCCCGCTAGAAGCGTGTTTACCCGCTTCAAAAAGGTATTTGCCCGAGAACAACTCTTCCACACTGTGCCACACTGTGCCCCCCTAACTATTTACGCCCCCGTGATCCCACGTGACAACTCCCATAAAACTCATACATTCGAATGCTCCCCCAATTGATCAAACAAACTAAACTTACCCCTGTACTCCCTATTAATCACACGCAATGACCTTTCCCCCGTACCTGCATCCTCTGTTTCACAACAATCCTCTTTCAACCGTTCTCCTCTCCTCGCCATGACGCGAATGTTTCATTCATACCTCCCACGTGACCCTTCCCTTTATCACTCTTCTAACCTGACCACTCCCTCGTACCCAACCAATCATAGACACACTCTCATTTTAAAAACCTAAACCTCAACACTACCGATCCCAGAAGTCACCACTTCCAATCTCTCATACATCCACCCAAATGTATGAGAGATTGTAAGCGCACAGTGTTATAGATGAAACATGAAGTTTTGCATATATTGGTCTGAATATAAATCTAATGATTATTTTTAACGTTGTAGTGAACCCCTGAATAAACTAAGTTGAACACGGACAAGTTTGCGGTATTTTTGTGAAAAACTACGTATCAAGCTGTGCGCCTGGTCCAGAGTGTCACTACGCTCTAGTTTGTTAAGATTTTCCAAGTACATGGTACCAGGGCAGACCACGTGAACCGGCTGCACGCGAAAATTAAAAAAATATTAAAATTGAACCCATACAAAGAGGAACAAAATAAGGTGTTCACTTCATCGTCCTTTTCAATTACAGTTGGCCATGAATTAGCCATTCAGTTGATGGTAATTTGGCTACAGTGAATGGTAACCTTTCCAGTTTCTCAATACGCAGCATTGTATATTTGACTCCCCTTTGTGCCATTTCTGTCTGTTTATCAGTTAGATTGTATTCTGAAAACAGAGACCTGGTGTTTATAAAACGCCAGGGCACATAGCCTGCACGCAAAGATTGCAGTGTCCAGCTGAACATCATAATAGAACGTAATTGGGATTGCCCGTATTGTAACAAGGCCAGATCTTGTTCTAATATGTCGATTGCCAAAGACACAATGTTGCCCAAGGAGTAAATCCTGGAGGTTAAAGTCATTAACCCATTATCCACTACAGCTAATGCCTTCTCTAGGTTAATACGGTCTATTTCCCGTATTCTTTCTGTGGCCTCCTGTTGGGATATTTTCCAGTTTTCATTATATTAGGCATAAATGCCAGCATATATGAAACGTTTCTGACGTGTTTTCCTTGGGCCTGACAAGAAATCCCTAAGGTCCACATCAGGTGTGAGTAAGGTCAAGTGATGTTTTACTTCTGTGAGTGTTGAGGTCTCTAGCCAATCAAGGCACAACTTCCCAACACTATAGGATGTCACTAACCCTGGGTGTGGTCTTTGTACATAGCGTGTATCTGGCCTACTGATACTCAACCCCTCGGTTATACCTAGGAATCTCTGTTGACATGTGTTCGTGTCAATGGGCCAAATCAGCCATTCTGTCCAATTGGGATCTGACCTGTTGTACTAGAGAATGTCATCTAATCCTATCCCATGTGTAGTTGAATTCTGCCCCCCACCCATCTGCGATGGTGCTGGAAACCCAGGTGTGTTCATTTCCTTGTTCTTGGCCAGTCCAAGACAGGATGTTTGTCGCACAGTGTCATTTAGAAATATCATCTGCTGTGGAATGAGGCATGCTCTAAAAAGCGCTTCTGTTCCCTAGACCTGCCAGTCCCTAGAACCCCAGATTGATTTTAAATCTTTAGTGTCCTTCCATAGGTCGAAACCCTGTGTAGACAACTGGGCCATAAAGGAAGCAGAATAAATCTGTTTGGTGTTAATCAACATAATTTTCTGTGCTGATGTTGTTGCCACTTTGTAATAAAATGACTTCGGGTCAGATGTATTAAACCCTGAAAAGTATGTGAATTTCTGTGCAAAGGTTTGCGAACTACCTTTTGGAGGTGTTGGGCAGTGTTCCCACTGGTGGTATTCAAATACATTTCTAGGTGTTATGGATTTGTGCAAGAAATGATGACCATAATGTGGTAACAGTACAATGTATCATAGTCTGAAGTGCCTTCTAACATTTCATTGTTCGGAAATGCTGCAGCTTTTTCCAAATCAGACATCATATTATTTACAGTTTCAGTGTCCCAATCATCAGAAAATGTACTGGAGGTAATGATATCACTTAAAGAAATTTTAAATACATGTTTAAGCCTTAAAAGTTCAGTCGGACCGAATATATCGAAATCAATCTTGTCCCATACTATACCGTCCGGTATAGGAACTGCTATGATGTTCACTGAAGACAAGTCTCTTGGTTCACGATGTGAAGACTGGTGTGGCTTTAAAATCAAATTGACTCTTTGGGCTGTAGAGCTCTGCTGGGGATATCGTCCATTAATAAGCATACTAAAAGTTATAATTAAACCTAGCCAGAAGAGGAAAAATAGAATCCCAGTGATATACCATAGTTCTATCCAAGGTGACACCAGGTAAGTCTTTTTAAAAAAGTTCAGAAAGTCAATGAGTCGTTGTTTGTGTGATTTTTCGGCTGGCGTCGTTTCCGGCTCACTTGGATCCAGTGAAAACGTATCAAAGTTCATGAAGTAGCCAGAAGCAGTTTGATCAATTGTTGGAATCGCATCGGGATTTGTTGAAATCGGATTTTGCTCTTGACGAGGCATGTTGACGTAGACGTCTGTAGTCGGTCTGATTGCAACTTGGTTGTTAAGTTGATTTTCCTCTTGAAGTGGAACGTTGTTCCATAGCATTGTTGCTTAGTCCTTCATTCCGTACAGGTGGCTCTTCAAACGTGATGAGTCTTTCTGTTTGAACTTCTTGGATTGTAGCGAGAGGAGGGCGTCTGCTACTGTGGAGTCCACGAGGCCTACTGTTTAGTATCAGCCACATAGTGTGGTTTTATTAAGTCGATTGAGACAAATCTTTTCTCCTTTTTCCCGGCAAGAGGCGGCAGAAGTACAGTTCTTGTGCCTTGGATTGCTAGGACCGGTACAGCTGTTCGTTAGGATGGTCCGAATTCTTTCTTGTCTACAATCTTCTCTCTGACCAGATCCCCAACTTTTGGGATCCAGACAGGTCTTGCGGTTACTGCCTTGACTTCCTCAGTGGCGGTCTGTTTTAAGTGGACGTTGCTTAGTTGTGTCCTGGATTCATTTAGATCCTGTAAAACAGCCAAACAATCATGGATATCAAATTGTTTTTCATCCGCCACTGCACCTTCGCAATCAAGATCAGGTACCCACATTCTTGTCCCAAATAGGACCTCGTAAGGAGTGACACCCCCTAGAGAGCTTCTTGGCTGGTTGTTAATTGCTCTTTGGACCCCATAAAGGTGACTGACCCAACTACCGCCCTTGCCTAATACCCTAGCTGTTAAAGACTGCTTTAAGTCCCGGTTTTTCCTCTCCAGAACCAAATTTCCCTCAGGATGGTACTAAGAGGAGTACCGCAATGCTACGCCCATTCCTTCCATGGCCTCTTTGTAAGCCCGAGAGCTAAACGCCGGGCCATGGTCAGAATGTAATGTGCCAACTGCGTATGTGCCGATAAAGACTCGTAAATCTTTTATAACAGTTCGAGCGTCAGCCGAGCGCTGAGGCCAGACCCATAGGAATCTAGAGCAGGAATCCACTGCAACCATGATATATTTCTTGGCCCCAGAAGATTGTAGGGGTCCGCAGTGGTCCAAATACACACATGCAAGAGGTTTGTCTGATTTTAACAATGGTGTCTGCACTGGGCGTGCTACGGTGGAGCCTTTCATCTGCTGGCAGATGTCGCACTTTAAGACGTAGTCTTTGGTCTGCTTTGTTAACCCAGGCTACCAGTAGCGCTGTTTCAGTAAAGAAATAGTCGCTGTAACGCCTGTATGCGCAGAGCCCAAACCCTCGTGTGCTGCTAGAATTAAGCCTTGCCTACGATCCATACTTGGTATTACTCTATCCCCCACTCCAGGAATCTGAGCATATGGAATGTTGTGTGCATCTAATTTGTAGGAGTACTTGAGTGGAAATTTTTTAGGTACTGCTGTGCTGCCTTTGCGTGAAGCATTGACAGCTACCAAAATCTCGCTGTCTATTTTCGTTTTTGAACGAGTGATTGCAGCTACGGACGCTATGCGTACAGCCCCCTTTGCAGCTTCATCAGCCAATGAATTCCCTACAACGTGAACGCCATCACGCTGATGACTCAGTGTATGTGTCACGTGAGTCCTTGGTAGTTCGTTTCTCAACTCCACTACCTGTTCCCATAGTATTGTATGCTTAATTGTGCCACCTTTTGCGTCTTTAAACCCATTTTGTTCCCAATGATGTAAATATTACATCACAGTAAAAGGAATCACACACAATTAGTGTGGGGAATTCGTGTTCCGTATTTACGAGTGCCAGTATTAGTGCTTTTAATTCTGCCAACTGAGCCGTGCAGTCTCCTAGAGATTGCGTTTTAATGCAACTTGGATAGAACTTTCCATCGCGCATGCGACCTTTAACGATTGCACACGCTGCGCTGTAAGCTTGCTTACTCCCTAAGGCCGGTTGAGCAGATCCGTCAGTGTAAATAATGTATTCATACTGATCTAGAGGCAAAATCTCATTTGGTAGAGGATATTCTTGTTCGTATTGCAGAAATGCTTGTGTTTTTAAACTTGGATCAAATCTGTATTCAACATCCATTGCAGTAAGAGAATTAGCCCATTGTATCCATCTGGGATGTAAGGCTTTTGCATTTGGAATGCTAGCCTTTGTAACGGCCTCTAAGGCTGGTACTGGGGTCACGACTATTATGTGCTTTCCCTGAGCCAGAGCTCTTTCTCTCGCTACAGCGGTCTGCACTGCTGTCAGGATTTTTTCTGTTGAAGTGAAACGCATCTCTGCGTTTGTGTACAGGTGTGATTTGTATGCGATTGGTACCGTTTCGCCTTCATTGAAAGTTAAATAAGTGTACCCGCATTGACCCGCTATTATTCGGATCTCTAAGTTGCGTACGTTTACGCGTGTCTGTAAATGTTTTGAAGCTATCATGTCTTCCTGTGGTGAACGTAGGATATTTGTATGTTCCTGTGTCCATTGTCTGACTGAAAAATCAGGTTTTATTAAGTCGTAGAAAGGTTTTACTCTTTCTGCGTAATCCAAAATGTATGTTCGACCAAAATTTAGGAATCCCAGAATTGATTGTAAATTCTTTAATGATTTTGGAGGTTGGAACAGCGCACACTTTTCTAAAAAGTTAGCTGCTAAGCTTTTTCCTTCACTTGACAGCTCATACCCTAAAAACAGGACATTGAGATGGGAAATATTTGATTTTTTGAAATTAAATTTATAGCCCTCAGAGGCGAATCCCATAATAATGGTGCTCACCCTGGTCAAGTGCCTCGGTAAGTCATCGTCCGTCAGATAAATATCATCCACATAGGACAATGCTTCTTCATCCAAATTTTGGAGTAACTCTGTTACCCTTGCTGAAAACAACCCCGGGCTATTCTTATACCCTTGGGGGAGTCGACAAAATTGCCGTTTTGACCCTAGCGCTGAGAATGCGGTCAAATACCTGCTTTCAGGCACTATATTTTGGCAGAAAAATCCATTTGAGATATCAAGTGTAGTTTTGTATTTTTTCCGCACATTGTTAATCATTAATGCGACACTGTGTGCATTTTGAACTGCAAATGTCTTTGTGCAGGTGTTTAAATGTCTTTAATCTAAAACTAAATGATATGTGTTGTCAGGTTTTGATTCTGGGGAACAAAGGATTGTTCATTGGGGAGGTGCAATTTTCTATCACACCCTGGTATTCTAGTTGATCTAGAATCTCCCTGACTTGTTTTTTAGCTTCTTGCTTTATAGGATATTGCCTTTAGCATTTGGTGAAACTTTTAATGGGATCACGTGGTGGGTTGAATCCTCATCCCAACCAGCATGATTTTTGTACAATGCTGGAGCTAGGGCAACCGCCCACTCCTGCGCATATGCATGTTTTAAATGCATGGAAACGAGGTCGGAAAATGCTGGAAAAATTACCTTTTCTCCCTTAGGGCACTCCATGACAAATGCTGGCGGCCAGTCTTGCTCTGCTAATAGGATGTCATATCCAGATGACAGATTTTTCCAAAATAGACCTTTAACTTTCCTGGGCTTGTCCCCCTCCATCCGGAGTGTTATCTCATGTAACTTATGTGGGACACTTACCTGAGTATCATGTGTTTCCACCGTGATATACTCACTCAACTCCGCTGTCACCAGAAATTCCTTCATGTTCTGGTGAGCTATTGTTACTTCTGCCGCGCTGTCTAGCATTGTCAGAGCCCATTCCCCGTTCAGAAGCTGTGCCCTCAGAATTCTGGGCCTGTCTGATCTTAAGACCTGCTACCTTCTTCTTTTTGAACTGAGGTTTTTGTTTTTGTTTATCTTCTTTTTTAGGTGCGTAGTCTGCAGCGCGTTGCGTGTCTCTGGACGCTCCTCTTGTCTGTGCTCTGACCGTCCTTCCCTCTCTGAGTTTTTTGATGAACCCTGAAAGAAACGAGAGGAACGTGTATCAGTATCCTGATGCCTGGCAGGTTTTTTAATATTATCCCTATTCCTGAGGTTATACCTCCTTTCAGAGGGTTCCTGTTGAGGAGACCTGCCTCGGGATTGAGATCTGCTGTCTTTAGACTTTTGTTGCTTTTTATTTTCCCACTTCTTCTTAGAAGATGTAGGTGTCTGCTTTGTAGTGTCCTTTTCAGGACTGCCCACCAGTTGTGGTTTTAATGCTTTCGCACCTAGACTGTCTCTGCCTAGATCTGCATATGCAGTTTCAATTATTTTGGGTAGTTCGTGTGGTTGATCTACTGGACTGAACTCCCTTAGGCGTTGGCGGATCGCCACTGAAGCTGCTTCCCCCTTAATGTTAGCTAGTATTATGGCTGATACCTGTTCGTAGTTACCTAGTAACTTTATTCCTAAGTTAAGGGCAGGCTCTGCTCCGTACTCATTCTGTATCTGTCTCAATACGTCAGGTACTACTGCTAATGACGGGATACCATGTGTTCTGGTATATATGGCAGCAAAGACTGTACCCCAAGAGGTGCAGTCCTCTCTTTGTGGTGTGATCCCTATGGGCAAGCAGATTGTTAGTATTCTGTGTTTATCACAGGTGGTAGTATTCGGGAATACCGCCTCAAGCTGAGTTATTTTCTGAGCTATCCAGAATGGTATTTGTTCGCGTTTTGCGGGCATTTTGCCCATTACTGTGTGTAATGTTTGAGGAGTAATTTTATTTCCTGTACCCTGAGCTGGAGTACTATTTGCTGCACCTGGTGCAGGTTGGATTGTTAAAGTCCTCATGACAAATTGAGTCAAGTTTCTGTAGATTTTAATTAAATCTGTGTGTTGTACGAGTAAGTCTACTGGTGGCATTGTGCCAATGTCAGGATGTGGTGTGTAGGCCGCTAATATTGGCCATGTGGCTCCTTCTCCTCCGAGTGGGTCTAACCTTACTCTTCCTTGTACATGGGGTAGGGCGCCATTAAACCAGTAATAATGTTCCTGGTAAGTGAGTGGAATCTCTATGTCCTCAAATGGACAATATTCCAGTGGTGCATCTCCTTCTATATAGTAGTGAAATGTCTTTGTTATTGCATTTACTGCTGGGAGTGTAACCCATGAATAGAATACCTCTGTTTTATTTGATTTGTGTGCCTCAATCACAAAAACTACAATGCCACTCTTAGCTTGTAAACCATTTTCTAATAGTCTTATGGTGACTGTCCTTCTGAATTTTGGTGCAATCTGTATTGCATCCTCAGGATCTTCTTCGTCTGACGTGGGCAGTGGCATTCATATAGGATCTAAGACCGCGGTAGTCATCGTGTATAGAACACAGACTAAAGATTCAAAGAAACTATGATAAGGTTTTTAGGCACAATTTTAGGAACACTATGTCCTTTCAAGCTTGAATAACCAACAGCCAATAAATAGTATTTTTGTACTACTCAGCTGCGGCGGATTTTGTGCCCACCCACTCCAGACGTCTCTGGGGTTTTGTGAGTAGGTTCTCTGAGAATAGCACAACTGAACTACTCAGATTCTACTGTTAAATAAGTACCCAACCAACGTTGGTGGCGCTATGTCGTGTAGTTCCTATAGTACCCATGCAGGACCTGCGCGTTTGGATAACATAAACTCTGGGCTTGATGTTAGACTGACTCTGTGCACCCCCACCGCGTATGTTAGCCGGATTTGCATTAGCTAGCTCACAGTGCCACTAGAATCTCCTCTTATCGGGGAGAGATTAGTTTCTGGCAACCTTAGATCATGACAACCCTGATCCCTCAGAATCGTGGAAACAATGTACTACTTTTCGCTCAGTCACTCGTGCTTACTTGTTCGGTTTATCTCAGAGAGTTACACAGAATAAACAGTCTGGGCGTTTCAATAAGTATTTATTGAACAGTTGTTATTCTAGTGTAGAATATATGTGCTGCAGCAACCAGCAGACAATAGCAGAGATATATTATCAGCAGTACGATAAAAGTGAAAGGATAGTACAGTTCTGCCATATTGCAATAAACATGAATACATACATGAATATAAAAGGCACTACGAAAGTGTGCGCACTCCTACGACGCCTAACTAGATGCACCTAAGTGTACCTAGCATGCGTGTAGTTCTAAAAGCCTAAGAGCCAAGAATCCTTCTAGGATTTAGTCAAACCCCATTACCTGAATAGAGAAAGTGTGGGACCCCGTCCTGGTCTCGAGTTGGACACACCGCAAGGGCTGTGTTAGACCGCTGTCAGCTGGAGCGACTGCATGCATGAGCCTCAGCGTCTCTGGTCAGTGTGTCAGCATGGAAGTCTCGGTTCCCTCTATCTTACCGTGGCAAGATGTGGTGTATTTATACCCTAAAGTGTCTCGTCCCTCAGTATGGTTTGTATTGGTCTTTGTTAGACATGAGGAAGACATCAGGGGTGAACTTTGTACATACATATTATGCGGGAGATGTAGCTGGTGAATGCTCATGCATAATTTATGAGTACATTGTAGGCCTGTGTTCGGGAAAAACCCTGCAGTGTTCTAACCACAGACTAGATAACGTTCAACCCTCAGAGTTCGTTGTGTACTGTAGAGAACTAATGTAGGTGAAAGATCATGCCTTTATTAGGGCATAGGAGATCATGACTATAATAGGGCATATACGATTATGACCATAATAGGGCATGTACGATTATGACCATAATAGGGCATACATATTATGCGGGAGATGTAGCTGGTGAATGCTCATGCATAATTTATGAGTACATTGTAGGCCTGTGTTCGGGAAAAACCCTTAGATCATGACAACCCTGATCCCTCAGAATCGTGGAAACAATGTACTACTTTTCGCTCAGTCACTCGTGCTTACTTGTTCAGTTTATCTCAGAGAGTTACACAGAATAAACAGTCTGGGCATTTCAATAAGTATTTATTGAACAGTTGTTATTCTAGTGTAGAATATATGTGCTGCAGCAACCAGCAGACAATAGCAGAGATATATTATCAGCAGTACGATAAAAGTGAAAGGATAGTACAGTTCTACCATATTGTAATAATCATGAATACATACATGAATATAAAATGCGTGATAGAATGTCACCCAAAAGTGCGCGTACTCCTATGATGCCTAACTAGATGTACCTAAGTGTACCTAGCATGCGTGTAGGTCTAAAAGCCTAAGAGCCAAGAATCCTTCTAGGATTTAGTCGAACCCCATTACCTGAATAGAGAGAGTGTGGGACCCCGTCCTGGTCTCTAAGTTGGACACCCCGCAAGGGCTGTGTTAGACCGCTGTAAGCTGGTTCGACTGCATGCATGAGCCTCAGCGTCTCTGTTCAGTGTGTCAGCATGGAAGTCTCGGTTCCCTCTATCTTACCGTGGCAAGATGTGGTGTATTTATACCCTAAAGTGTCTTGTCCCTCAGTATGGTTTGTATTGGTCTTTGTTAGACATGAGGAAGACGTCAGGGGTGAACTTTGTACATACATATTATGCGGGAGATGTAGCTGGTGAATGCTCATGCATAATTTATGAGTACATTGTAGGCCTGTGTTCGGGAAAAACCCTGCAGTGTTCTAACCACAGACTAGATAACGTTCAACCCTCAGAGTTCGTTGTGTACTGTAGAGAACTAATGTAGGTGAAAGATCATGCCTTTATTAGGGCATAGGAGATCATGACTATAATAGGGCATATACGATTATGACCATAATAGGGCATGTACGATTATGACCATAATAGGGCATATACGATTACGACCATATACGGCATATACGAACGTGTCTATATTAGGGCCTCTATACGAAACATAACAATAGTTTGCCATGCAAAGCTGCCGATTGGTTCAGATGTCCCGTGCAGGATATAAAAAATGTAGTCCTCAAAGAAACACATTAACACTTGCAGCGTAAGGACACTGCAGTTGGCCGGTGCTCCAGAACAAAACACAGAAGTGATGTATTGGGAGCACGAACCAATGAGAATCCAGCAAAGAAGGCTGACACAGGAGTCAGCCTAGGGTAAGTAGCAGGCGGGATTGCACGCCGTATACTGACAACAACAGGCAGCGCATGCGCGCTGTCGCTCAACCTAAAAATCTGTTGCAGCTTCCCTCACAGGATGCAGGACTTGGTATCTGCACCCGCAAAACAACAAAAGGAGTCACAAAGGGGCAAGTATAGCATTCCCTGACCTTTTAACTTAGGGACGCCCCCTAAAATAAAATAAATAAGTACATTTTGCTGCAGGGTTCACGGACCTCACGGACCTCATAGTATGGTTTGTGTACTCCAACGTGACGCCTTTGACTATGCACAATGAGGTACGGTATGCATTCATAGAAGTTGGAAGTCTTATATGGTCAAAAAATCCCAAAAATACATTGAAAAAACAAAGCCATGCACACCATAACTGACACAACAAATGCCTTTGACCAAGCACTGCGCCCATTCGGCTGCAGGCCACTTTATTCTTTTGCCAGGCTCGTTCTATATTTTTAATACATTTTTAAGGGTTCGCAGGCCTTGTC
Organism: Calotriton arnoldi; assembly: GCA_963921515.1. NCBI lineage: Eukaryota > Metazoa > Chordata > Amphibia > Caudata > Salamandridae > Calotriton > Calotriton arnoldi. The sequence goes on from CAWUFW010004181.1 coordinate 1,357,104, forward strand.
ATAGGTTTGACAGACTCTAACTGAGGCATGGGCCAATATTGAACCTTCCGTAGAGCCGCAGAAATGGTTTTTGGTCAGTGAACCCCATGAACAGGCCTGCACAGGCCCACAAAGCATGCTGTGGGCTCTCATCTACCAGTCATGATACTCCCCTATGGGTTAGAGGTCCATTGGCTTTGTGAACGCCACAGCAGCAAAATTGGCATGTTTTTACATTGTTTTTCACTAGATCTAAGCATGATGGCTATGGGCAGACGTGGTCCAGTGCCATAGGACTCAAGCTGCACCCTAATCAAAAAGGCCTAGATAGGCCGACACTGAGCTGGAGTTGCTTGTGTTCTCGTTCCAAATGGACCTTGCATGCAGTTCGGGCTGGACTGTTCCTATTTAAGCAGGCACAAGGCTGATTTGTATATGTCTGGTCCCTCTCTAAGATGTCATAGTGGCCAAAAATCGATCAACTGGTGTGTGCCCCAGAGTAATTAAGAGTAGCTCAAGCAATCCATTCATCACTTATTGGTGGACTGCAGCTCCCAGAATCATCATTAACATGATTCAGAAACGGGCATGGAGCTCAACAGTTAGTCAGTATCTGCCCACTTCTTTATTTTCGCATGTAACCCCTCATAAGCTCGCTCACTGCAGACTCTCGGCAGTGTTTCTCGAAACAAAAACATAAAAAGAGGTACAATACCTCAAAATGCTGTACACCTATCTCACATCTTTGCAGCTTTGTGTTTCTTAGATAGCATTTAAAAGATTACATTAACAAGGACAAGAGTGTGCTGGATATATTTGTTTTATCAACTTCTTGGTGACAATAATACACAAAATAAGTGAAAATTAGAATAGATAACATGAAATCTTATCTGCAGAAATAAGATAAAGAGAGATTATTCATTTTTAGGTCGAGCCTAGTGGCAGTGCGCGCATGCGCTGCTTGCTCTGCGAGACTGCTGTAATAGAGTATGGGCGAGAAGCCGCGCCCACTCTACGTCCATATTTTTCATTAGCTTGTGTCATTGTCTTTCGTAAATGCTGCCTTCAGATTCATTAATAAGCTTGTTAGTACCTACTTAGTACTGCCTTGTCTTCATTTGAAACCTCCCATGGCTACTGGCCCCTTTACTTCAGTTGTTACATGGGACCTGTTATTTAGTCTATAAGCACTATTTACTTTATTGAGTTTCTCTGACTGCATGCCGGACATGGGCTGCTTCAGCTGAAACCGCTTGTGTTTTTTTAAGCTGCACTGCTGCCCCCATAACACAGGCGCCTGCTTTCAATAACTTTAACCGAGCATTATCTCGAGTCTGTTTCATACCCATGTAAAATGGATTTTGAATTGATTAGCGAATTAAGTCATGTGAATTCCAGCCAGCACATAATCGTGTGCTAATGGGCTGAAGCTGACAACAGCACATCTGTTTTACATGTCATCTGCACTAAGCCACCTGATGGGTTGTTTTCAAAAGCCTGTTTTATTAACAACAACACCACCACCAATACCACCACCACCAATATCACCAATACCACCACCACCACCAATACCACCACCACCTTCAATACCACCACCTCCACCACCAACAATACCACCACCAATAGCAACAATACCCCCACCAATATCAATACCACCACCACCAATACCACCACCACCAACACCACCACCACCAATACCACCACCACCAATACCACCACCATCATCACCAATACCACCACCACCAATACCACCACCACTACAACTAATACCACCACCAATACCACCAACACCACTACCACAGCCACCACCAATACCACCACCACCAATACCACCACCACCAATACCATCACCACCAATACCACCACCAGTATCACCACCCCCAATACCACCACAACCAATCCAATACCACCACCACCAATACCAATACTTCCGCCAATACCAATACCATCACCACTGATACCACCACCAATACCACCACCACCAATTCCAATACCACCACCACCAATACCACCACCACCAATACCACCACCAATACCACCACCAATACCACCACCAATACCACCACTACCGATACCACCACCACCAATTCCAATACCACCAATACCACCAACATCAATACCACAAATACCCCCAGCAATACCACCAATACCGCCACCAATACCACCACCACCAATATCACCACCACCACCAATACCACCACCACCACCAATACCACCACCAATACAACCACCAATACCACCGCCACCACCAATATCACCACCACCACCAATACCACCACCAATACCACCACCAATACCACCAATACCACCAATACCACCACCAGCAATACCACCACCAATACAATACAACCACCACCACCAATACCACCACTAACACCACCAATACCACCACGACCACCAATACCACTTCCACCAATACCAACACCACCACCAATAACACCAATACCAATACCACCACCACCACCACCAATACCAACATCAATACCAATAACACCACCACCAATATCAATACCATCACCGATACCATAACCACCACCAATACAACCACGACCAATACCACAACCAATACCACCACCACCAATACCAACAATACAACCAATACCACCACCACCACCAATACCACCACCAATACCACTACCACAAATACCAGTACCACCACCACCAATACCAATACCAATACCACCACCAATACCAATACCACCACCACCAATACCACCACCATCACCATCAATGCCACCACCACCAATACCACTAGCACCAATACCACCACCACCAAAACCACCACCACCAATACCACCACCACCAATACCACCACCACCAATACCACCAATACCACCACCACCATCAATATCACCACCACCACCAATACCACCACCACCAATACAACCACCATCATCACTAGTACCACCACCACCAAAACCACCATCACTACCACCAATACCACCACCAATACCACCAACACCACCAACACCACCAATACCACCACAACCAATCCAATACCACCACCACCAATACCAATACCAATACCACCACCACCAATACCACCACCGCCAATTCCAATACCACCACCACCAATGCCTCCACCACCAATACAACCAATACCACCACCAATACCACCAATACCACCACCAATATCACCATCACAAATACCACCACCACCAATAACACCACTACCACCACCAATACCACAACCAATACCAATACCACCACCAATACCACCACCACCACCAATATCACCACCACCACCAATACCACCACCACCAATACCACCACTACCACCACCAATACCAATACCGCCACCACCAATACCACCACCACCAATGCCACCACCAATACCACCACCAATACCACCACTAATACCACCACCACTAATACCACCACCAATACCACCACCACCACCAATATCACCACCACCAATACCACCACCACCAATACCACCACCACCACTACCAATACCACCACCACCACCACCAATACCACCACCACCAATACCACAACCACCACCAATACCACCACCACCAATACCACCACCACCACCACTAATACCACCAATACCACCACCAATAACACCACCAATACCATCACCAATACCACCACCACCAATACCACCACCACCACCAATACCATCACCACCACCAATACAACCACAATCACCAATACGACCACCACCAGTACCACCAATACCACCAATACCATCACCACCAATACCACCACCAATACCTCCACCACCACCAATACCACCACCACCAATACCAATACCACCACCAATACCACCGTAACCACCACCAATACCACCACCACCACCACCACCAAAACCAATACCACCACTACCAATACCAATACCATCACCAATAACATAACCACCACCAATACCAATATAACCACGATCAATACCAAGACCAATACCACCACCACCAATACCACCACCACCAATACCAACATTACCACCAATACTACCACCACCACCAATACCACCACCAATACCAATACCACCACTACCAATACCACCTCCACCACCATCAATTCCACCACCACTAATGCCAACAGCACCAATACCACCACCACCAATGCCAGCACCACCAATACCACCACCATAAATGCCACCGCCAATCCAATACCACCACCACCAATACCAATACCACCACCAATACCAATACCACCACCACCAATACTGCCAACACCACCACCACTAATACCACCACCACCAATACCACCACTACCAATACCACCACCAATACCACCACCATCAATACCACCAATACCACCACTACCACCACTACCTCCACCACCAATACCACCACCAATATCACCACCACTACCAATACTACCACCACCAATACCACCACTACCACCACGACCACCAATACCACCACCACCAATACCACCACCAATACCACCACCACCAATACCACCACTACTACCAATACCACCACTACCACCAATACCATCAATACCACCACCACCACCAATACCACCACCACCACCAATACCAATACCACCACCACCAATACCAATACCACCACCAATACAAATACCACCATGAATTCCAATACCACCACAAATACCACCAATACCACCACCTTCAATACCACCACCACCACCAATACCACCACCACCAATACCACCACCACCAATACAACCACCACCACCACCAATACAACCACCACCAATACCCCACTACCAATACCACCACCACCGGTACCACCACCACCACCAATACCTCCAATACCAACAATACCACCAATACCACCAATACCACCACCAATACCACCACCACCACCAATACCAATACTACCACCACCAATACCACCACCAATACAAATACCACCATGAATACCAATACCACCACCCCCAATACCACCACAAATACCACCAATACCACCACCACCAATACAACCACCACCACCACCAATACCACCACCACCAATACCCCACCACCAATACCACCACAACCACCGGTACCACCACCACCAGCAATACCTCCAATACTAACAATACCACCAATACCACCACCAATACCACCACCAATACCACCACCACCACCACCAATACCAATGCCACCACCACCAATACCAATACCACCACCAATACAAATACCACCATGAATACCAATACCACCACCACCAATACCACCACAAATACCACCAATACCACCACCACCAATACCACCACCAATACCACCACCAATACCACCACATACAATACAACCACCCCCACCACCAATACCACCACCACCAATACCCCACCACCAATACCACCACCACCACCAGTACCACCACCACCACCAATACCTCCAATACCAACAATACCACCAATACCACCAATACCACCACCAATACCAGTACCACCACCACCAATACAATACCACCACCACCAATACCACCAATGTCAACACCATCACCACCAATACCACCAATACCACCACCACCAATACCAGCACCACCGATACCAGCACCACCAGGGATAGAAGAGTGAAGGATTTAGACTTTTTTTGTTTTTTTGGAGGTCATAGCAGTAGAAGGAGGCTTGGGATGAGTAAAAAGGCATGTGGAGGGGAAGAGTCAGAGGAAAAAGATCAGAAAGGCTTGTTTTGGGGGATCGGTATGGTAAAAGAGGTGTCAGATGATGAAAGGAGGGGTAGAGTAGGGGAGAGTCTAAAAAGGGTTATTTTGGGGATCATAGTAGTGGTATTGGGTTTGGGATAAATGAGAGTGGATGTAGAGGATATATTGATAGAGGTACAGGGTGAGAAATAGGGTAGTGCATTGGAAAGAGTAGTAGAAAGAAGTTTGAGATGAGTCACTAAGTTGGGGTAGAAGATATATTGAGAGAGGTATAGGGTGAGAAATAGGATAGTGCATTGGATATGCTGAATTAGAAGAAAGTAATAAATATATAGATCCATAAGTACATGGAAAGTATATAGATGCATAAAGGAGGTAAGTATATGTAGATTAAAGATATTGATAGAAGTATTGGATGAGAAATAGGGTAGTGCATTGAATATGCTTTTTTAGGAGAAAAGTAAGAAATATATAGATCCAAGTACATGGACGGTATATAGATACATAAAGGAAGTAAGAAGTATATGTAGATTAAAGATGCATTAGATAAACTCTGGTTTTCAAGTGTTGTTGTACTTAAAAATGTATTTTATTTATTTTTTAACAACATTATTATTCTACATGTTTATACAAAGCAACACACAAAGATATGTACATATATATAGTACAAATAAATTCTTATATACAGAGGGATATGCTGTATATTTCTGTTTGCGTATGGTGCTTATGTGGGGAAGAGACAATTCTTGAGTAGTAGGTGGTTTTCCGTGGATATTATGTTTGGGGGTAAAGAGTTCCATAGTTTGGCTGCTTTAACAGAGAAGGATGTGCCAATCATGGGTTTTTTCTTGTATGTTGGGCTTTTGAGGCGAGGTGCCACTCTAGAGTGAAGGTTCCTTTGTTGAATGTGTTTGGTGATTTTATTCCTGATGAAGAGCGGACCCATTCCATGTATCGCTCTGTGTGGTGATACAAAGCAGCTTGAACGTAGATCTTCTGACAACCGGTAACCAATTGAGGGCTTTCAAGGCAGGTGAGATGTGGTCTCCCGGTTTGATATGCAAGAGTAGTCTGGCAGCCGAGTTCTGAATCAGTTGTAGTCTTTTCATGGTCGTTAAAGGTGATCCGTGGTAGAGGCTATTGGAGTAATCGAGTTTGGACAGAACAAGGGAGATGGTAGCTTGGACCTTGTGTGGAAATCCCAAATGGGGGAAGATTTGTCACAGAGTTTTTATAGTGACAAAGCTTGATCTTGCTAGTTTATCCACTTGGGCATTCATTGATAGCTTGAAGTCCATGGTCATTCCGAGGTGTCTTACTTCCTTTGATACTTTAGATGGTGATCCCAGTTTGTCAGGCTAGGCGGCAAGCGGGTCATAATGTTTCCAATAGCCACATGTGTGTATTTCCGTTTTGGAAGCATTCAATTTGAGATGGCTCCAAGTCATCTATTGATCCACGGCTCTGAGACAACTGAAAACTGGCGAGTTTCCAATCTCTTTGGGGCTTTCCAGTTGAAGGAGTATTTGTGTGTCATCTGCATAGTTATAGCAAGTGAGGTGAAATTGATTAATCAGTACCAGTAATGACTTCATGTAGATGTTAAAAATCATGGGCGAGATGATAGAGCCTTGAGGGACCCCTGCTTTTGTGGAGTATTGTTTAGACGAGAAAGGTGGGGTATGGATGACATTAGTTCTGTTTCGAATGTAGGACGCAATCCAGTCTAGAGCTGTCCCCTCTATGCCGGCTTCGTAGAGTTTTTATTTCAGAGTGGCATGGTCAACCATGTCAAAGGCAGCCAAGAGGTCCAAGAGGAGCAGCGCAGCAACCCTGTTGCCGTCAACTGTGTTCTTCAGGTCATCCCAGATGACAAGGAGGGCACATTCTGTGCCTCTTCCCAGACGGAATCCTGTTTGGAAGTATGAAAGTTTGGCATTCTCTTCAATGAATTGTGACAACTGGGTGAACGCTGCTCTTTCTATCAGTTTCCCAGGAAAGGTCCATTTGTAATGGGTCTGTAGTTGTCAGGGTTCAGCGGGTCCAGCGGGTCAAAGTTTGTTTTCTTCAGTAAAGAGCGTATTTATGACTTTTTGAGTTCTTCTGGAAATATTCCGGAGGTTGAGTAATCGTTGATGATTCTTCTTACTGGAGTGGCAGCAGAGGTTGTTAAAAGAATTGTGTGGTGATTGAGTCAGGTACGCACGATGGGTTTCAGGTAGTTTTATTCAAGATGGTACAATAGACAGATCAAGTCCATATCAAGACCATAACGAGACCCCACCAGGAGCAGCCAGCATGCTGCTCAGCCCAGCCAACTGTGACCATTTGACTCACAATATTCTATAACATGTCATCACAGTAAGATTCTACAGGCAGGGCATGAATAGCATTGAACTCAGGATATAACATATCCCCCTTTCTCCCAAATATACAAAAGAACAACAATGAGAGAAGAAGAAAGATTAAGAGGAGAAACAGAAAGGAAATAAGAACCAGAAACCAATGAACGAAGAGAGCAACCGCAAATGATGATAGAAGCAAAGAGAAGCAAAGAAAAGAGAGGAAAACAAGAACATAAGAACCATCCTCCCTTCTGTACACAAAAGCAAAGGCAAAAAATAACATAGTCAGAGAACAGGAGAAGAGAAAGCACGAACGACTGCCCCAAAACACACCCACTGGCCAGAACAGGAATGTAAGGAGGCTGAAAAATGAAAAACCAACAGACTAAGAAAACACGACAGAAAAGTAAAGGAAAGCTCAAAATCCACACGAGACACCAGGAAGATGACAACACAAGGAAAACAGAAATGAAAAAAGAAACAAGGAAGATGAGGAGAAGTATAAGAATAATCCTCACCCAAGAGAAACACCACCATCAATACAAAATTTAAAATATAATGTAAAGACAGCAGTGTAAATACAATATTCAATATAATAATAACATACATATGTGAAGTTTGGGAGGACTATAGCCCAACAGCAACCCCTAAAAAGAAAAGGGATTATAGAAGTGACAGATGGGACTAAGACCCATAGAAAAAATAGTCCTTGTACTGTTGGCAAAAAACTGAAACCCTCGTGTACCTAGATGGTGTAAACCTAGGGTCCATGAACCAATAGAAACAAGAAACACTCTAACATGTGGAGTGTACGACCGGGGGAGACCCGTCAACTGAGAGTGTCTGGTTAGGAACCCATGCAAATGCAAAAAGGACTGTAACCCTTGCATAGATCCTCTGTGAGAGGGGAACAGAATAATGCACATGTGAAACGTGTACAAATGTACAACGAGCAGATGGGACTGAGACCCACTGCGAACCCAGTGTAGGGGAACATAAAGCATGCATAATGGACTCATGACGGCGAACCCTTGCATAGATCCTCTGTGAGAGGGAAAACAGAATAGTGTAATGGACTCTTAACGGCGTTTACCAACTTGGCGTATACCTAGGGTCCATGGACAATAGTGTTGAAGGCAGACCAGTGATCCACGCCGGTGAGCGACTACTCACCCGAGCTTCAGAAGGCAAAAGACACCCTAGCATAAGGGAGGAGATGTAAGCATGCCTAACGTGTCACCGTACCTATCTGACACAATAGAGTGTAAGAACATGCGCCAAAGATCGGTGCAAAATGTAATCACTATGTACGAGGACTTTGCGAAGAAGTGGGAGGAGGAATGGCAACGTGAAAAATCAGATGTATACAGAGAAAACATTGCTGCCAACGTACATGTGACTGTGTGAGAAAATATGGTGCCAATGAACATGTACAAGTAAAACATTTGAATGCTAGCAAACTGCACCATAAGCTAAATATAACATAATAGTCACAGGTGTGCCTGTCACCGAGATTGGAACAGGCAGACGAAACTGAACCCAACAGTAACTTGAGACGAAAAAGATCCAGGATAGATGAGCAAGTAAGTACTTTACAAGAAGGACAACACCAACTGAAGATCCACGGGCTGATTGGCATGTTGAAGATCACTGACAGGAGGAGTGAAACAATATCCACACAACAGCGAAATATGTTGGAAATCAAACCACAAAAAAAAAATACAACTCACCACCCCACTGTAGCATCAGCATAGTACAAGTACAGCGTTCAGGGTTGCGGCGACGTGATGCAAAAGGAAACTTCAACCGCGATGCTGGTGAGTAGTGGCAAGATGGAAAAAACTTTATAAGTCGCGCAATCGTGGTTGGCAAATCAGAGGAAAACACGCCGTAACGGCAGGAAGTAAAAAAGAACAGATCTGCCAATCCTAAGATGGCGGCACGCTGTGTCACGCCATTCCGGGTGGCTCACGGCAGCAACGTGCCTCAAAAGCAGCTAAAGAAGTAGACGTCGCAGAGGTACCAGGAGGAATGAAAGGTGAAGTCACAGGTAAGCAGAGGCTGCGCGTGCTGAGAATGTGCGCGTGGTGGAGAGCTCGTGCGATTTTTGAACGGCAGTGATTCAACTGCCAAGTCGCAGCGCCAACCCCCGAAGTAACCACACAAAAAAAACGCCCCTGCTCACCGGTTGAGGAAGAGTCTTCGTCAATGTTGCACCAAACAAGTACACCGGCTCACCAAAATGCTGCACACGACACAACAAGTCTCTCTGACAGTCACATTGGGGAAATGGGCAAGATAACCTGCAGTCCCACTACTCCCAGGACTACACGCCACACAGAGACCGGCAGACTAGACTTGTTCACGGTGACACTGTCCACGCTGTAGAAAGTGCACGCTCTGTAGTGCCAGTGAGAGGCTTGTCGTTTGGGAGGCTGTTTGACAGAAACGGTCATCCAAATGACAGCAAGTGAAAGCAGGGTCCTTAGTAGAAGGAGAAAAGTACACAAGTAGGATGCTCAGTAGTGGGAGGACAAGCAAGTTGCGATGCAGCACGTTGGCAGCTGAAGCAGACGCTGTAGATTTGAGACAGGAAAAACACTTGTCCCAGAAAATGCAGAGAAGGCTTAGATTCACATAAGGGTGAATGGCAGGCTTACCCTCACTGAAGGCACAGCACAGGACCCAGACATCGTTGAATGGCAGGCTAGAGGTAGTGGGGAGTAGACGCCCAAGAGTGAATGGGCAGCTCCAGAAGCAGCACTTCCCCAAACGCACAGGAACAACTGGCAGACTGCTGTGGGCGACCGATGGGAGGTCACTGGTGGGGGTCAAGGATGCCAGTTGAAGGTAGATGCTTAGCTTGAGTTACTGTAGAGTCTGTACTTGGAGTTGCTTGAGGTTTGAAGAGGTGATAGATGCAGGTTCTTTTGAAGATCGTCGCCAAAAATTGTGGTGATTGAGTCAGGTACGCAAGATGGGTTTCAGGTAGTTTTATTCAAGATGGTACAATAGACAGATCAAGTCCATATCAAGACCATAACGAGACCCCACCAGGAGCAGCCAGCATGCTGCTCAGCCCAGCCAACTGTGACCTTTTGACTCAAAACATTCTATACCATGTCATCACAGTAAGATTCTACAGGCAGGGCATGAATAGCATTGAACTCAGGATATAACAAATTGTCTTGAAAGTTTGCGGTGGAGACCGGTCAGAAGGGCTGCCGGCAAGCCTGCCTACTTTGACCAGGTCCATAAATTCATAGTGTGAGATGTGTTGGAAGGAACGGAGAGGTTGGGTTAGAGTATTCTTGGATTGTTGTTTTGTAAAAGGGTTAGTGCTGGTGCTTTGCCTCTGTTTTAAGTATGAGTCCAACGTGTCTGCTTTGTCCATGTAATGATTTGCCAGTTTGTCTGTGAAATCTTGAGTAATGGGTTGAGTTCCTTCTAGGCAATTGAGCTTACGAAATTCATTGAGTATTTTATAGAATTCTTTATTTGCACATTTAGCATTTTGAATTCTGTCTGAATAGTACCTATTCTTTGCTTTTTTGATAGCTGACTTGTATAATCTGTTAATTTTCTGTAGGTGAAGTTTGTTTTGTTTTGCATTTGTTTTGAACCAGGCATGTTGCACCTTTCTAATTTGTTGTTTTATGTCTTTTATCTCTATATTTCTCCATGGTGCTTTATTTCTTTTGTTCTGTTGTGTGGTTTTGAGTGGTATCAGGATGTCAAACGATTCCTGTAGCCACTCATATAGTTTTTGAACAGAATTTATTGTTTCCAGATCTGTACTGGATGTTAGTTGTGTTTCTAAGTGTTCCAAATTGAGTTTGTTCTACGGTCGATAGGTGGATGCATGTAAGGTAGTTTTAGGTGAGTCGCTTAGTGTTGTTTTATGTTGGAAAGCAAGCAAATGGTGTTCTGACCATGTGACTGGAGTTATAGTTTGAAAGTTAACTAGTTCGGTATTAGCAAAAATTACATCTAGGATGTGTCCAGTGATGTGTGTTGGTTTTTGGACGATCTGATGCAGGTTCTGTGCGTCTAGGCCAGTGATTATTGTTTTCGGATGGGGCATATTGGGTTTGTCAAACCAAATGTTGAGGTCACCCAGAATGCATAGATTGGAGTATATTGTTATCAGGTTTGAAACTGTGTCTAGAAGTGTGTCTCGGAATGTCGCCTTGCTAGGTGGAGGTCTATAAAGGAGCAGTAAGTTACAGGAGGAAGACAGTGTAGGAGTGCATCTGGTTAGAAGAGCCTCACAATTCTTTATGGAGATTTTGTCAACTTTAGTGATATGTAATGTTTGCCTGAACACAACAGCTAGGCCACCTCCTTTTTTGCCTATACGATTTTGAGTGATCGTTTGATAGCCTTGAGGAATGGCTTTATGCAGGACTGGAGCCATATCATCTCCCAACCATGATTCAGCTATGAATAGTATGTCTGGTTTTGTGTCAGTGAGAAGGTCGTAGATGTGATGTTTGCTTTTAGAGAGCGATCGAGCATTTATTAGTAGACAGTTTAGAGAATGTGCTTTGGTGACAGTGAGACTTTGTTTTGTAGAAGAGTGATCAGTATTGTGTGGGTTTGTAGCAGGTGCGTTTTTAGTGCTGGTATTAGCTTATTTAGGATAGCAATCGTGTAGCTGTTCTGTAATGTGGTCCTCGTCCAGCAGGCTAAGAAGGCATTTTGAAGGGTCTGCATGTGTAGCTGGTGGAGACGGTGTTTGAGAGTGAGTTGGTGCACTGTGTTGTTTTTGTGGTGTAACATTGATGTGCAGTAGACATGGAGAAGCGAAGTTGTGAGGTGTGGCGCGTTGCTTATATTGTTTGTGTGTGTTTAGGGTGCAAGGTGTATGAGTCAGGGGTGGTGGTGCAGCATGTGGGTCATGTAGTAAGGTTCTAAATTGTCCAATGGATGAGTGGCGGTTGGAAGAGAGTTGCTGTGTTGCTGCATGTTTGTTAGGTGTGGTGGAAGAGAGAAAGCTTGGCATTGGAGTTTGTTCTTTTGTGTAGTTTGAAAGGTGGGTGTATGTTTGTATTTTGTGATGGTAAGTATTATGAGGTGTTGTGCTTGGGAAATTTTGTTGTGCTGGTGTGCGTAATATGTCTTGCTTTTGAGGAGTAGTGAAAAGAGGTGTTGGTGTATTTGTTTCATGAGATGGATTTGTTTGTATAGTACTGTGAAGCCAGGGACCTACTACAGCTGGATTGTTTTTTGTTTAGGCCAAAGATAGCAATGACATTATGCAATGCCACACTGCACACTCAAATCACAGAGAGGGAAGGCCACCTCGCTCTTCCTCCTGAGCAGCGACAGTGTAATCACAGAGCAAAAGGTGTTGGAGCGCTTTGTTAGTGTTTTTAGCTTGGATCATATGTAACTCTCACTTCACACTTTGGGCCATATGTACAAGGACTGGCGTTAACTACCGCTAACGCTAGTTAGCGGCAGTTTTCCTACCGCCGCGTACCGCTGAAAACTATCGTCCTGTTAGCGACATATGTACAAGACGTCGCTACATGGCAATAGTTTCAGGGAGCCGCGGTGAAAACTGCCGCTAACACTAGCATGAAGGCAATAGGAATTCTGGCGTTAGCTGGCGAAAACTAATGAAAGGCCATTAGCGGCAAAAAAACGCACGTTAGTCAGTCCAACGTGAGTTTTTGTGCCTCTATAGGCAAAAATAGCCTATCAGTCCACCTCCAATTAAAAATAGGAAAAAAAACAATGGAATGCAGAATGGAGTAGCCAGGGCCAAGTGCAGCACAGATCAACAACCCCCTCAAGCCCCCCAACAGCCAGGATGACCAACCAGAGTCCCAGGGGAAGAGGAAATTCAGGGTTACATCTATGAAAAGAGGCGCCTCGCTGTGCAAAACCAGTGATGCATCACTTTTCATTGCGCACTCCTTGCAACACCATGGCATCCAAAACCTTGAAAGCGCGGACAGTCCCCAGGGCCAGGAGGCCTCGCTGGGCCTGCGTCTGGGACCTGGAGTGGGATGCAGAGGTGCTGTGGAGTCGCTGGGCCGTGGTGGTAGACATTGAGGCGGGGCAATTGCCCCTACCTGGTGGTGAAGTCTGGCAGGTCGCATGGAGACACGTTGCTGACCTGTGTGAGAAGACCGCCTTGAGCCCCTTGGAGATGTGAACTGTAGAGGCGCTCCTGTGCACCAACGTAGGGAGGTCTGCATCGCATACTACGATCCACCACTACACCGGGGTGGACGGAGGAGACTACCAATAGTGGGCGGCGCCTCTCTGCATCACAGTCCGGATGATGTTGCGCTGGCCGGAAGCTGTGGAGGGTGACGCCCCTGAGCTGCGCAGAACTTGTGTGGCGGGAGCGCTGCAACTTCACACCTTAGGGGGCCCTGTTACATCACCTGCATCAGGAGGTTCCCCAGCGGACTTGGCGGCGACTGCTGTACCCAGGCTTGTGAAATCCCACCTGGCTGAGGCTCCTGCTGGCTGAGTCACAGATTAGGAGAGAGTGCAGCGGATTACACCACAGTGTCAATGTACAGGTAAGGAGATGGTGGGACGCGTAGCGGAGGAGGCCCGGGTGTCGAGTCACCCAGGCCTAGCACCTGTGGATGATGCACCCCCAGTGGCGGCTCATCCGCTATGGTGGAAGAGCGTCGCCCCACTGCTTTCAAGCAGTGCAAGTAGAGGCAAAATAATAACATGTTGATAACTTTCTGATGCACTCATGCTATGTTTCCTTTGCTGGCGGGAGGGTGGATAGGGCTGCTCCACTCATGGAGCAGGGCAGGGGCGGAGTGGTATGCCCACTCAAGTGCGCAATCACTGTTTGGTCAGCCCTCTCAGGCCACCCAAAGCAGTCATGCGCACTTCCCTGTTTGCAATGCAGGCTGCATGGAGAACATGCCCACCCCTCCAGCCCCTGGCTGAACGCCTTGTCATGGTGCTCAAGAACAATCACAATGCTGCATTGCAGCGTTGTGATTGGCTTAGGGGAGGGAGCCTGGCTGCCTGATTCCTGTTCCTGGAACACACCCACCCCCCCTGCGTCCCTGCCCCCTCCAGTGTCCTTTCCCGCTTTTCCCACCTCCCGGCTGTCCAGTCCCACCCGCAGCACTGCTCAAGGGCAGCTGCTCTGCGCCCATGCGCAGCGGGTGTACCACTGGTGTGCCAATGGGATTTTTATGTTACAACACATACCATTACATCGCATTCCATTACAATGCATACTAATACTAAGCATATTGCAACAGTGGGGAAATTGCTGGATAGCGGAGGGTTAAAAATTACTATTCCCACTCCAGTGAGTGCAACCCTAAAACTAACCATTGCACCCCAAAACCCACCCGGAACCCTCAAATTAATCTTTGCACCCCAAAACCCATACCCACCCTAAAAATCAAAATTCTCCATTACTAACCTTACAATGCGTTGTAATGACATGCGTTTTGAAGGCATCTTGCGTTGTAAAAGTTGTGTTGTAAAGGCATTACGATGTGATGCCTGCATTGTAATGGACGTCTCCTGTGCCAAAGGCAAGCCATAGGCAAACCCGTCTGCGTCCGTCCGCCCCTGGACCGCGACCAACACCAAGGACCCTTCCTCTCGGACACTCCACCGCTACGACGCCAGCATCCTCCTCCTCATCATCAACCCTGGACGCCACATCGCCTGCCATCTAGCAACACTGTGAAATTCTCTTGAAGCCTGGTGAAACTACATACGCACCTTCTGCCACATCAGCACACCAGTGCCTCGTGCCGCCCAGCCGACCAACGGCGTATCCGACCAGCTCAACTGCATCCTCCTCAACGTGCGGTCCCTCCACAAACACGCAACAGAAATCTGGGACCTCCTCGACGCCACCTCTTCAGACATTGCCTTCTTCACGAAAACCTGGACCAAGCTCTGCTCCGGACCGGACATCGCCATCGCTGACGGCTACTAAATCACCTGCAAGGACCACCACGACCGTCCAGGAGGAGGCATTGCCATCTCCTCCAAAAGCACACTCCGACTGACCCTGCACTCAAAGACCCAACGGTGACCATGAAACACCTCCACTTCCAGATCCGGACCAACCCCAACCCCATCCTCTGCAGGCACCCTCATCTGCAGGCCCCCGGGGCAGGTACCCCCATTCACCGATACCATTGTAGACCTCATTGCACCCCAGGCTCTCCCATTCTACTCGGAGCTCTCAAGCTCCACATGGACAACCCCAGTGACCAAAAAACCACCCCCTCCTGGGGAAGCTCGCCAACATCGGACACAAGCAGCTACTCACCGCACCAACCCACATAGCAGGACACACGATCAAGCACGTCTCCTCCACCAGCAGGAACTTCAACTACAGCCACACCACCGGACTCTCCTGGACCGACTATCATTGTATACATCATGACTTCACCATGCCCACCGTACACCACCGCCATCATCCCCCCTCCGCAGCTGGATCAAGGCCACCGAAGAACTTCTCGTCAACTCCCTCAGCACCACCACTCCGCCAACGCTTAGAGACGATAACACCGCAGCGCGTTACCTCCACCGATGGATCTCCAACTGCGCCGACCCCCTGGCATCCCTCAAGAAAAGACCAGGCAAACAACACTCCAAGAAGGCCAACTGGTTCACTCCCGCCCTCCACTAGTCCAGATGCCCTGCAGACGTCTCGAGAAGTGATGGAGCCACAACATCAATCAACTCCGCAACACAGTCAGCCCTTGCACCATGGCGCAAGGGTGCCTACTTTGGCACATGGCAGCCATTGTGCGCCAACGTAGGTGAAAAAGACAGGGGGGCTTATTCATGAGCCCCTTCTGACAGTTTCACCCTGACAGTACGTCAGTTTCTTGACATACTTGCAGAGTGATTCTTGCACTACGTTGCACCGTATTTTCAAAGTGACGCATGTAGGCATATGCGTGACCTTGTGAAGCCCTGTGCCACATTATACCTGCATCAGGTATGATGTATGCAGGGTGTGCATTCCGTCGCAACAAAGCCTCATAGGAGTGGCACAGTGAAATCCATCAGATTTCACTGTGACAAGTGTAGGACAGCACTGTGCCAGTACCTTACGCCTGCCTCATGGCAGGTGTAGGGTTACGCAGTGCCACAGGGATAGGCTGGCCTCATGCATTGCTGGAGTTGCGTCATGCTTGTGACACAACTGCAGCAATGCGTGACTTTAGCGCTGACAGATACGTCAGGATTCCAGACGTATCTGTCATTCATTGTGACATGGAGCGCTGTACAGTGCATATAGCGCATCCATGGTGTTGCAAGAAGGGCGTAGTGGAAAGTGTTGCAACGCTGTTTTGTCGCAGCGCTGCAACACTTTTCATGAATGAGGCCCAGGAATGCGCCCTATCTTATTGATGGTGCGCATTCCTGCCCTGTAGCTTTGTCGCAGGGCAGCACAGCAACATTCCTTGCAGCGCTGTCCAGCATCAAAACCTGCAGAAATGAGGCCCCAAGTCTGTGCACCATTTTTAAGACCAGCTATTTTCTGCCTAACTTCAGTTAGAGGCAATATTTTTGGTCTTGCTCCATAGTGGGGTTTGCGGCCATTTTTGCACGGGAACGCCTACCTTGCATCTCATTTTCGTTAACTATCTCTGACAGAAGTGGCGACCTTTAAAATGCACGTTTTTGCCGGAAAACTGCTGCTAACTGAGGTTAGCGACAGCTTATACATATGGCGATCAAAAAATCGCCGCATTACCATCAAAAAAGTGCCGCTAAGGCGGCGTTAACTCCTTGTACATATGCCCCTTTGTGTCTGTGTATTTTGCAACACTTACACATCTTCTTCACTGCACTATTTATCACTACTTTGAAGACGTCGCAGGCTGGTCTCTTCCCCTGATATTTACAATCTAACAAGCGATCAAGAAGGCCCTTCATTGCAATGCAATAGGTCTCGTATTTGCGAGAGTTCAAGCTAATAGTATTGTAAATGACAATGCCCTTTATTTATGTTTTAAAACCCAAAACATAAATAAAAGGCATTGTCATTTACAATGCCAATAGCTCAAACTTGTGTGAATGCGAGACCTATTGCATTGCAAATGCTTGTTTCTCCAAGTTTTTAAATTGTTCAAATCTTCAGTTTTTCCTTTCACATTTTCCTACTTCCCACACTTTCTCTACCAATTTGAATGCCACTGAAATTAAATAATTTACAGGCTAAGGATATTATCTGCATCTTAATTGATATTTGCTACATACCTTCACCCGGTGCAGTGTACTTTGTAGGTTTCGCCCAAAAATGTGATCAAACTCAAAAAGATGAAACGTTATTACAAAGGGTGCATAAGCAATACTTCACAGTTCGTGACAATATATAGAAGTTAACTAGGCATTTGCCACATCTTGAGGTCAGTACAATGGTATTAAAAAAAAAGGTCATCTAAATAGTGTTAGGATCCTCAATTCATGCACGGTGGAACAGAGTTTGACTACAGCAGAAAAAAAGAAAATTCTCTGTATTGTAATAATTTCCAAACAGGGCTGAAAAAATGAATCCATATTTGACATGAGATTGTTATCTCTCTTCATGTTTACATCAGAGAGTTCTTAAGGCATCAGTTATTTCAAAAGGACAAAGTTTTAAAAATTCCAAATGTTTTACATCACTTTAAAAATCCTCTTGAATATAACGTCTGATATCTTGAACTTAAAAGTGTGTCGTTTCAGAACACGTCTGTAATAATTTGTAATACATGTGCAATACATAATACCCATCCACAAAGGTCTCTGATTGCAAATGGTTGATTTTCAATGACCTTAGATGTGAACTCAGAATAAACTCACCAATGAGCTCTAGAAAGTGGGTATTGCATAGCTTCAATATGCAGAATAAAAGTAGCACTCTTTTAAACACAAGCTGAATCTACATATTGATTTTTTATTTTGTAGATTGCACATTACATTTATCACAAACCAGTTTTGCTCAGAGTCAGAAAGAAAATTGTCAATAAAAGTGTCTACCTCTGCTTACATCGGGTACAGTTGTATCCATTGCTTTTGAAGAAATTGCTGATTTGTGTTTGCTGAATATATATTTTCTACAGATTGTCGCTGATTTTAATGGAGTAAAATGGAATGTACAAATTTGTCTTCATTTTATAATATGGTACATAAATGTCCTTCCATTGCTGAATAACTCATACAATTCTGCCACATAACTTGATGTTATATATCGCTGCATTATTCCAGAGGCCCATCATATTTCCTGTGATGCAGTTCCCTTCCCACTCTTGCCACTCTTTACTCTGGTTCACTCTTGTCTGAATTTGCTCTTTTCCCCTTCACTTAATTCTTTTCCCGCTCCTTTTGCCCTTTTCTAAATTCTTAGAATTTGTCATCCACTTCCTCCCTCTCGTATGTCACATCAGATTTTCTCACTTTTGTGCACCTAACCTTACCTTTTATATCTTTAAATTGTGATTGTTGTGAAAGTGGTTGTTTCGGATCCTAGTCCCATTGCTGGGCATGCTTTGGCACATCATTATCAAATGTGTTATTTACCATCAAGTGTGAGCTCGAAACAGGGAAATGATTGAAGAGAGTCTTTCCTTTCTTGTATCCCTGTGCCAAATTCTCATTTACTGCTCATCTCTTCCAGAGGTAATTCAGTTGCCTTTCTGTAAAGGGTCGCATATGGGGTCCTTGCAAAAACGCAATCTAAAATAATTTCATCTCCATTAGAGATTGTGCATGGTCGCTCTCCTCCATCTATGAGCCTATTGAATCCCTGACATGTACTTGGCTGAGACGGGAAACAGCATTTACAACGCTGTCGGTACAACGCGTTGCCATTACAACGCGGTCAGTACAACAACTGCGTTGTTACCACGCATACCATTACAATGGAAGTCATTACAACGACTTGTGTAGGGGGCTTTAGGTGTTGGATTTTAAATCCAACACCTTCCCTACTGTTGCACAGACTGGAGTTGGAATAGTAAAGTATACTATTCCAAACTCCAGCGCCCCCCCTACAGCAAGTCGTTGTAATAACTTGCGTTGTAATTGTACGCGTGGTAACAACGGGGTCGTTGTACTGACCGCGTTGTAAAGGAATGCGTTGTAAACGGATGTGTCGTAACATCATATATTCAGTAGAGCCATGTGACTAAGGAAGTGTGAAGTTGGCAAAAATTGTTTTTTCCTGTTTTCTGTGGTCTCTTTTATACTATGATAACTTCAGTAAGCTAACTACATTTTATTTAAAATAAAAAGTTGGTAACAAAGCCTACAAAATGCACACTCTATGGGAGAAATAACCAACAAATTGACATTTTGCAGGAGAATTCTCCAGTTTAAAATCCCTCACAAAACATTTTGCACAAAATTTCACCCAGAGGCAAGGTTGTGCAAGGCTTACAAGCTTCAGAAACTCATGTACACAAATAGAACGTTATTTGGACCAGAAAGTTACTCAGCCCATACTCAATGAACTGGTTCATGAGGTGTCGCAAGTGAATTGTAAATTGTCAAGAACATTCTGTCTCTTTCTTCAGGTGGCTTAGGTTCCCACGTTCTCCTTGGTCCACCTGGGCCACCTTTTCCTTGGTCCAGGAGAATTCTTATTGGTCATATGACAGAGTCCTTTATGTTATGCAATCCCGCCTGATCATCCTGGTGTGGGTCATTAACAAAAGGGACAAAAATCCAGTAGAAAAATCCCTTGTTATAGCTATATGGCCCTATTAGAACTTGAGAACACATATGTAAACCTCCTTCATGAAAGCCATATTTGGGACTGCCTTGCATATTCACTACCATCTGGTATCACCCATTTGCTTGTGTCCCTAGCCTTTGCACATTAATCCACTCCACACCATTGGTAATAAAAACTGGCTCCATAACTAGCCCCAGACTGTATCCCCAAACTAGTTCTAAATGATTAACAGCAAATTATAATAAGGGACTGTTGCTGTAGCCTTCTACCAAGAACTGTGACCATCACCAAGTCAAGTTGGGTGACAAGGGGCATGGCAGTATGTTTAAAAAAAACCCTCCCTGACTCAAAAGATGTGCATATTATTGCATGTGCACACACACACACGCATGCACGCACGCACGTGTTATAGTTAGGTCAGAGTTTTCCTTTTTATTTTGCTAATAAATTTGGCGTTGATTCACAAATCTTGATGAAAATTTACAAAAAAAAGTTCACCCCCTTCAGCTTCTTCCTGGAAAGGTTCATGGTGTTCTGTCAAATGGAGGGTGAGAAAACATGTTTTCCCAATGGAATTTCCTATAGACACTTTAGACAGCGATACAGAAAGAAACAGCTGAACAGAATTACACCAAATATAGCAGCAACCTAGATCTTTACTCGAAAGCATGCTGTGTTTGATTTGGTGTAAATCTGTTCAGTCCTTTTGAGAAATAAAGGTTTTATCATTTTGTGATATCCAGGCATGGACAAACAATTTGGCTGACAGCCCTCAACATCAGCAGAAATGTTACAGCCACCATTTTGAGGACTAAGGGACTCAATCCCCTTGTCCTAAGTTTCTAAAAAAACAAAATAGTACAAGAGAGCAGGCTAAAGGTACCCTGACTTCCTGCCCCTTGTGGAGGAGACCTTGACAGACCCCCCACTGTCATGTGGTCACATCCGGATCGAGCGAGAACACCACAATTTTACATGTTCACATTTAAACTTGATATGTTTTCTTGAACATTGAACATTGACATTTGACACAAACTTCATTGCGTGCCTGTGCAGGATAATACTCTCTGAAATGTCTTTGCTTACAGTTCCACTTCAAAGGCATATTATGAACTACCTTGAAAGTTCTGACAAAGGACTACGTTCACTGCGAAAAATGTTGTTGTTTTGTTATTGTCCGCTTGGTGACAGAATAAATAATAGCGGCCTGACTGGGACTTCGGCATGGCAACATGATGATTGCTATTATATAAAATCCACCACTTCCTTGTTTAGATAGAGAAGCATTTAGCTGGCACTGAGAGGTCGCCACATGCCAGAATACCAGCACAGCTGATTCCTGTTTACCTCTTGCAAGAGATGCTGCCCAGCTCTCCACCAAGATGGGCACCCTGATGACACATACCTAATGGTAATGGGGAGTTAGATTACCCTTCGGGATTTGGCAGATTCACCCACCCTAGGCACACTAGGATAGTCAGCACTAGGTAAAAGAACAATATATTGCAGTACTTATATGCAAGCATATATTCTCTGTAACAGCAAAATGGTTGAATTGTTTATCTTCTTCACCATTCTCGTAATGCTAATCACATTATTCTGTTTCCTTCTGTTGAATATTGCAGCACATGTTTTTTATACAAGAACAACAATGCTTCAATAAATATTGAAACACCTTGCTGAGTATTTCTTGTATATCTCTTTAGGTATATATGAGCAACCAAATGCAAGTGTTCTATATCTGTTACCACACTTTTCTTGGGGAGTCAGGGTTATCATGTTCTGAGCTTGCATATTCTACCTGTTATATGTTGCAATGTCATCCTGTGTGCCCTGTGCACCCTCATTTTTTGCTGACTGGTACTGGTAGTAACTGGCTCTCACTGTCCCTGGGCACTGCCTAACCAGGCCCTGGGCCAGTGTTATGTTGAAAACACAATTGAAAACACACACACGCATTAGGGTACACATATATTAGGGCACAACTATTAGGGTACACTTACAATTGGCATGTCTCGACGCAACAGCACCGGACATCGCCTTCCTCACCGAAACCTGGATGAACGCCTCCTCAGCGCCCGACATCGCCATAGCCATCCCGGACGGATACAAGATCACCCGGAGGGACCGCGGTCAACCAGACGGGAGGAGGCATCGCCATCGTACACAAGAACACCATCCGCATCTCGACTAACTCCGACGAGACCTTCACCGCCGCCGAACACCTACACTTCCAGATACACACTGACCCCAAGACCACCCTCCGAGGCACCCTCATCTACAGACCCCCGGGACCACGCACACTATTCAGCGAAGACATCGCAGACTTCATCAGCCCGCACGCCATGCCCTCCGCCGACTACATCCTCCTAGGGGACCTCAACTTCCACCTGGAGAACAACAACGACAGAAACACCACCGCCCTGCTGGACAACCTCGCCAACCTCGGACTCAAGCAACTGGTGAACACGCCCACCCACTACGCCGGCCACACGCTTGACCCCGTCTTCTCGTCCAGCAAGCACATCTCCTTCAGCCACGCCACCGGACTCCACTGGACCGACCACAGCTGCGTCCACTTCAGCTTCAGAAAGACTACGACCCACCACCACCCGCAACAGGCTCCCCGCCGGAGCTGGAGCAAGATCACCGCCGAGCAGCTCACCGCCTCCCTCAGCCAGAACACACCCACCAACACAACGGACCCAAACGAAGCAGCCAGCAACCTCGCCAAGTGGCTGAACGCCTGCGCCGACGACCTCGCACCACTAAAAAACCCTCCCAGCAGACCCGGAAGCAAGAAAACCCCTTGGTTCACCAACGAACTCAAGGAATCCAAGAAGAACTGCCGCACTCTCGAGAAAACCTGGCGACTCGACCAGACCACAGACAACAGGACCGCCCTCAAGCACGCCACCCGCAAACACCACCAGCTGATCCGTGCCACCAAGAAGTCGGCACTCAAAGAACGACTGGACAACAACGCCCATGACAGCAAGGAACTTTTCAGCATCGTCAAAGAGTTCTCCAACCCCAGCGCCGGAAACAACGACATCACCCCTCGCAAGACCTCTGCAACTCACTCTCCGCGTTCTTCCACCGCAAGATCACCGACATACATAACAGCTTCGACGCACAAACAACGCACCCTACCGCCGAACCAACGCCTGCCACCACCACCCTCTGCAACTGGACCCCGATCAGCACCGAAGACACCACCCGCACGATGAACTCCATCCACTCCGGATCACCAACCGACCCCTGCCCACACCACGTCTTCAACAAAGCCGACGCCACCATCGCACCCCATCTCCGGGACATCATCAACTCCTCCTTCCACACCGCCACCTTCCCGGAGAGCTGGAAGCACGCCGAGCTTACCGCCCTCCTGAAGAAACCAACGGCGGACCCCACCGACCTTAAGAACTACCGTCCCATCTCGCTCCTTCCGTTTCCGGCCAAAGTCATCGAGAAGACCGTCAACAGACAGCTTGCCGCCTTCCTCGAGACGAATGGATCCCTCGACCCCTCGCAGTCCGGGTTTCGGGCCAACCACAGCACCGAGACCGCCCTTATCGCAGCCACCGACGACATCAGAACCCTAACCGACAACGGGGAAACAGCTGCCCTCATCCTCTTGGACCTCTCCCGCGGCGTTCGACACCGTCTGCCACCGCACCCTAGTGAAGCGCCTCAGCAACATCGGAATCCGAGAGAAAGCACTGGAATGGATCATCTCGTTCCTCGCCGGAAGAACCCAGAGAGTCCGCCTCCCCCGTTCAGATCCGAAGCCACCGAAGTCATCTGCGGTGTTCCACAGGGATCCTCACTCAGCCCAACCCTCTTCAACGTCTACATGAGCCCCCTCGCAGCCATCGCACGCCGACACAACCTCAACATCATCTCCTACGCCGACGACACCCAGCTGATCCTCTCCTCACCAACGACCCCACCACCGCCAGAGCCAACCTACACGACGGGATGAGAGACGCCGCCGACTGGATGAGGAACAGCCGCCTTAAACTGAACTCAGACAAGACGGAAGTCCTCATCCTGGGCTCATCACCCTCCGCCTGGGACGACTCCTGGTGGCCCCCGGCCCTGGGCACCGCGCCCAAGCCAACGGACCACGCACGCAACCTGGGCTTCATCCTGGACTCCTCCCTGTCGATGACCAGACAAGTCAACGCCGTCTCATCTTCATGCTTCAACACCCTGCGCATGCTCCGCAAGATCTTCAGATGGATCCCCACTGAAACCAGGAAGACCGTCACCCAGGCACTCGTCACCAGCCGACTGGACTATGGGAACACCCTCTACGCCGGAACCACAGCCAAACTTCAAAAAGACTCCAGCGCATCCAGAACGCCTCCGCACGACTCATCCTGGACATCCCCCGACACAGCCACATCACCGGACACCTGAAAGACCTGCACTGGCTCCCCGTCAGCAAGAGAATAACGTTCAGACTCCTCACCCACGCACACAAGGCCCTCCACGACCTGGGCCCAAAGTACCTCAACGACCGCATGACCTTCTACACGCCCACACGCCAGCTACGATCAACCAGCCACGCCCTCGCCACCGTACCACGCATCCGCAGAACCACCGCCGGAGGAAGATCCTTCTCCTACCTGGCAGCCAAGACCTGGAACTCCCTCCCCACTCACCTTCGGCGAACCCAGGACCATCTCTCCTTCAGGAAGCAGCTCAAGACCTGGCTGTTCGAGCAGTAACTTACCCCCTCCCCCAGCGCCTTGAGACCCTCCCGGGTGAGTAGCGCGCTCTATAAATGCTGTCATTGATTGATTGATGTCCTACCCTATAAGTCCGTAGTAGATAATAGGGCAGGGGGATTAAAACTGCCTTTAATTCCCTAGTGTATGATAGGTCATGGCAGTTTAGAGGCCAGCCGCCTTTGTTGCACTTGCATGTGTGCACAGCTGAGAGCCTGAAGTCCTTTTAAAAACAGCCCTGTGTTGTAGCACTGCTTTTAAAGGTAAATTGTGCCCAAACTCGACTATGATGGTAGGGGCACTTAGCCCCCGATTTGCCCTCCCCGGGGGCAGAAAGCGGAATAGGCACCAGGGATTGTGTGTTTTTTGAATATGTAGGGTGGAGCCTGCACATAATGGACATGCCAATGCCCCCACCCCCCAAAATACAAATGGAACAGTCTTTCTGTTGGTCTCTGTTGGTTCCGAGAGGTAGGGCAGGAGTCTGACTCACTGAGTTCTGCCGGTGAGAAATGAGCATATCCAGTCGAGGGCCTTTCCGCAGATGCTGGCGTGGTGGTGTCAGGTGGCTAGTGTGCAGTGGGAGATGGTGTCGAAGGCAGCTGAGAACTCCAGGAGGATGAGGGCTGCCATTTGACCCTGGTCGAGGAGGGAGCGGATGTTGTTGGTGGCGGCGAGTAGGGCGGTCTCGGTGCTGTGGTTGCTACGGAATCTGGATTGGGAGATGTCCAGGACGTTTTTAGCCTTGATGAAGTTTGCTAGCTGGGTGTTGATGGCCTTTTCAATGACCGTGGCTGCAAATAGAAGCAGGGAGATGGGCCTGAAGTTTTTGAGGTCCGTCGGGTCTGTGGAGGGTTTCTTCAGGAGGGGGTTCACTTTGGCATGTTTACAGTTGTCAGGGAGTGCGACGGTCTCGAGGGAGCAGTTGATCATCCAGCGTAGTTCAGGTGCGATGGCCGTGTGGGATCTGTGGAAGATGTGGGGTGGGCAGGGGTCTGAGGGTGCTCCAGAGTGGATGATCTTCATGGTCTTTGAGGTGTCTTCTGTCGTGAGTGGGGTCCAAGTGAGCAGGGTCTGTTGGGTGGCGTCGCTAGGGGGCAGAGCTGGAGCAGTGCAGATGTCTTGGGTATCGAAGTTGTCGTAGATCATCTTAATCTTGAGGTGAAAAAAGGTGCTGAGTCTGTTGCACAAGTCTTGGGAGGGTGGGACATTTGTTGTTTCGCTGCAGGGTTTGGCAAATTCCTTGATGATGGAGAAGAGTTCTTTGGTGTTCTGAGCGTTGGTGAGGATTCTGTCTTGGAGGGATTTCTTCTTCGTGGATTTGATGAGTTGGTGGTGTGCTGTGATGGCTGCTCTGTAGGCGGCACGTGTTTCTGAGGTTTTGTTGTTTCTTCATGTCTTTTTGAGTCATCGGCAGGAGCGTTTGGGTTCTTAGAGTGCAGGGGTGAACCAGCTTGCTTTCTTGATGTGTCGTCCAGTGGCTGTTTTGAAGGGGGCGAGTATGTCGGGGCAGATCGTGATCCAGCGGTGCAGATTCTGTGCTGCGGTGTTAGCATCTGGCGTAGTCAGTGGTGGGGTGCTGGTGAGGGCGGAGGTAAGCTGGTCTTCAGTGACTTTGTTCCAGCTTCTACGGGGGAGGCGGTGGGTGTGCTTGTGTACAGTGGATTTTTTTAAGGAGAAGTGGATGCAATGGGGGTCTGTCCAGAGGAGTTCTGTGGTGTGGCTGTAGGAGACTCTGTTTCCTTCTGCAAAGTCAGGGTCGTGCGCGTCCCCCTCTATATGCTTAGGGGCGGTGACTAGTTGCTTCTGTCCTATGCAATGAAGGGGACACTGTGCCCATGGTATATAAATCACATCTATACACAAATGCAGAAATGCATTTTGCACCCACAGTAAAGCTTCTGATGGCATTACAGACTGCTGTGGTGAGAGAGAGCTTATTGGCTCAGGGGAAACCAATATTTGTTGTGAATTCTGCTCTGGACTTAGAGGCTGTAACAAAGGCTAGGGTTCCTAACGCGAAAGCTTTATATCTACGGTGGATACAATGGGCCAACTCACTTATAACAAAGATGTAGATTACATATTTGACTCTAGTCTACACAACAAACACAAGCATATCTGCAATATGAACACAAATATCCTCTGCCTAATAAAGTCATGCCCATAGAGCAGTATGATTCCATCATCTATACTGATGGTTCTGCTCAGCCTGCTGTAGGGACCAAGCACCAGCGTAGCAGTTAAAGGTCAAATAAAGTATGGAGAATTCCACCCCATAAAACCTACATGTAGTCACTTGGTGATTTAACAGCACAGCTAGTTGAACTGAAATTTCTAATTCTGTCACTTGAGAATACAGATCCCTGATTCCCCACACTCATGCAATTCGTATTATTGTGTCCAGTCTTACAATGAGTACTTACATTACTGGAGCCAGAATGGATTCAGAGATTCAAACGGGTACACAATAAAGCACAACCTGCTTTGAGGACAAGTGGCTAAACTAACAGCATGTTTGCCACAGACTCATGTGAATCACACTCTGAGTCATCAGTGTGTAGGGATACACGTTGCAGGGAATTTCATGGCTGATGAAGCTGCAAAAGCAACAGTGCAAACTGCTGCAGTCACTGCAATTACTCGTTCCAGTATGAGGATAGATGGATACATCATAACAGCTGTCAACACTGTGCACAATTGCACCCGCTTGTTGAAAGGCTTTCCAACTAAATACTCCTTCCCATTAAGGGCGGAAAACATTCCATTTGTTCATATTCCCAGAGTGGGGATAGAGTAATACCAAATTCAGATCACAGGTTAGGGTTAATCCTAGCAGCACATGAGGGTTTAGCATCTGCTCAGCAAGGGCTGGCAGCTACAATTAAATTATTGCACCAATGCTATTGGTAGTCAAGTCTATAAAACAGACCAAGGACTTTGCCCTTCAATGCAACATCTGCCAGCAGATGAAGGGTTCCAACATAGCGCGTCCAGCACAGACACTTCTATTGATCTCAGACAAGCCTCTGGCTTGTGTTTATCTGGACCACTGCCCCTTACAATCAGATGGTGCTTACAAATACATCTTGGTAGCAGTGGATTCCTGCTCTCGATTCTTATAGGACTGGCCAAAGCGATCAACTGATGCCCAAACTGTTATAAAAGATCTGCAAGTCTTCATTTGGACATTTGCAATAGCCACATTCCATTCAGACCAGGGTCTGGTGTTTGTCTCCAGGGCTTCCAGAGACACCATGGGCAAATTGGGTGTGACTGTTCCATGCTCCTACCATCCCAAGGGAAACGCAGTAGTGGAAAGGAAGAACAGTGACTTAAAGCAGTCTTTAAGAGCTAGGGTATTTGCTTCAGGTCACAGTTGGGTTTACCACCTGTATGGGATCCAGAGAGCCCTCAATAATCTGTTTAGAAATTCCCTGGGTGGTCGGACTCCTTATGAAATCCTGTTTGAGGTTAAGATGTGGGTTCCAGGCCTTAACAGTCCCAGCACAGTGGCAGCAGAAACAGCTCTCGACATCAGTGAATGTTTGGATGTTTTACGAGTAATGAACAACTTTCAAGATGCTCAGAGTAACATCCGGCAGAAATGGTCTGCTTCTGGTAAAGTGAAAAAAGTGCCAGGAACTCCTGGTTGGATTCCAAAGATCGGTGATTTGGTCCCAAAGAAGATTGTGGACAAGAAAGTATTTGGGCCATACTACAGAATGCCTATATCTGTTCAGGCTGTTGAAGGTACCAGAACTATACTTTTACCACCCCTTGCTAGCCGTAAACAAAATAGATTTGTGTCAATAGATCTCATCAAATCACATCTTGTGGCCGGTTCTACACAGTAGGCCAAGAGGGCTCCTAGGTAGTTACCTGTCTCCTCTCACTGCCCTACAGGAGGTTCAGTTAAAAGACTTGATCAGCGATGAAGCTTCTTTACCCCCGCTGGGGACAGCTAACACTGAAGTAGCCATTCTTGCTGTTACACCAACAAATTCCATACAATCAACATGTATGAAAACATAGATTTCACTTCTCCAAACTGACAAAGATGGTATCTACTGCAACGTACCACCATTCGAGTCAACTCCCTGTTCTAAACAGCCTAGAAGCGGAGCTAGCTAAAATAGATAGAACTGTCTCGGGCTACCTCATCGACTTTGATGTATTCTCTTCAGATTTGTCAGACCCATCTCCACCACCCCAAGGTAGACTGCATGAATATTACATTTGGTGGGAAAAGACACACGTTAAGGATATACATTTGGATTACAATTTTGTTACTTTCCCTCCTCCTTTGGAGTGGTTTTCTGACAGTCTTTTTCTTGCTTATGAATAGGGCTCCCGGTTTTATGGTATTTATTTTTTTAATATTACCGTATGTATTTATCCATATTAATTTTTGGCCATATTATTGGTATTTATCCATATCTATTTTGTGTTTTGCGAATATATGGAGTCTTAAAATGGGATATTTCCACATTTATGTAACTGATGAACATGCACTCATACTATGCTGCCTGTCGCGTTTTAGCAAATTAGGCAGCCAAATGTAGTAAAGCACTACACATACAGGGAATATCAGCATTATAGTACAAATATATTTTAGCATACGCCTGCATTTAGGGAAATCTCAACCTGTTTTTACCTTGCCATGCTGTGTATCTGCTCAGCTGTTGTCCTGGAAACAGCATGGAGAGTCACCAAAAAGAAGCATAATTATCCATATTTTTCCACTATTAAAAATAAATATAGACAGGAAACACATTGTTTTCTGTCTCTATTTATCTATAAAAATCTGTAAAAATGGAAAACTGGGAGCCTTACTTATGAACAGACATTATCTCCCAGAACACTTTGGTGTTGCGCTGGTAAACTTGGTTTTAATACCATATGCTTCAACACTCAAAGTGCGAAGAGACATTTCCCTGGTGAACATTTCTCCTGTTCCTGATAGAATTGTTTGGGATAAGGTATCATATGATATATTTGGATCAACTGAAACTCAGATTCCATATGTATTCAGAATTTCTTTACATGATGCCATCACTCCTAGTACTATCTCTGATGATTGGGACATTGTTACAGTGCATGAAATGCTAGATGTTCTAGAGCATTCTATTGTTTTTAATACTGAGGAAATGTATGATGGCACGGCTAATTTGATGATGAAATGTTCTGTTTTCAACATTATGGTCACCATTTCCTGCATAAAGCTATTACTCCACGTGCAGTGCTTAATAACACACAATGGGAACACTGTCCTACACGACTACGGAGTAGCTCAAAAACATTTGCACAGAAGTTTGCATATTTTTCTGGTCACAATACAGCTGACCCAGAGTCTTATTACAATAACCTTGCACTTTCAAATGGGAAAGAAAAATATGCTCACTGATACCAACCTGATTTATTCTGCATCTTTTCTCTCCCAATTGTTGACACAAGGGCATGACTTTTGGAGAGGCACTGTCGATTTAACATCGATTTGGGGAACTAGAGATTGGCAGGTTCAGGGGAACAAGTCTTTATGTAGAGCAAGCCTTATATCACACCAACAGATTTTCCTGAACAAAACTGTGCAGTAAACATCCTGTCTTGGCCTGGCTGAGATAAAATATTTAAATGCACCAAATATTCCCACATTTTCAAGATTACTTATTGGCAACAGTTCACAAATTACATGGAGGAAACAGTGGAAATACAATTCTTCATGAACCAGTAATGAGGGATGGTTAGTGTGGTTGTTAGATACTAACAGATGTCAGGAAAAAAAAAATTCAATACCAAAGGGCTAAGGATCAGTAGGCCACACCTGCGCTACTTGCAGACACAATACTCAGGGTGGTAATGACTTGGGAAGTTATGCCTAGATTGGAAAAGACACTCAACATTGTTTCAGGTGAAACAACACTTGTCCCTTCTTTCTGATAACATGGGCCTACAGGACCTTTTGCTGGGTCCTCGAAGACCACGTCAAAAGCGCTTTCTGTATTCTATATACAATGAAGTGTGGAAGGTTTCACAGCAGGACGCTGCTGAGAGGCTGCGTGAAATTGACAGGGCAAATTTTGAAAGGGCTGTGGCAGTAGTTGACAATGGTATGACTACTTTATCCACCAGGATATACTCCTTGGGTTACATTGTGTCATTTGCAATCAACATCATACAGAGTGAGAAGTCTTCTTTACAACATGGGCAGTCGCAGCTTAGATCTATCATGTGGCTGAGTTGGACTCTACAGACACTTCATGCTGGTCACATTCCATGGAAACACATTAATGCCATTAGCTTGTTTTTACCTTATAATCTTACAATACAACAAACAATCATAACCAAAAAGGATGCAACATACACTATGTTACACAAAGAGAAGTTAGAAAAACTACCATTCACGGTTGCAGAAATACCTTCACAGGGTTGGATAATCGACGGCTTGATTTCTCTGCCAATTTTGACTTTTCACTGCTAATACTGCTTACAACACCATCAGGTCGGCAGATATGAAGTGCTAGGAGAGGGGTATGTACATGAGTCATGGATCTTACCTTTCAAATACCGCTGTAGGAATGGTGAGACTACGTTTTTTTTAGCGGTACTGACTGCGAGAGTACCTTGGGACATTCCTTAGATTGCAGGGAAGTTTCGCTTCATGGTGCATGAACTGCGCCTAAGGGAAAACATGTTGTGTTATCTGAAGGGTTCTCCAGCTGCTGTGATCAGCCGGCTTTCAAACTACTCTCTATTGGAAAGTATTTGATGTTGAATGATCAGGACTGCTGTGGGATTAAACCGGGCATTGCCTATCTGGTGACGGTTTCTGTGGTCATGACCTGTTGTATGCAAGTACTGTTTCTACCTGCTGTACAGTTAGGGATGCAATGCTTTAGCTTTTGATAAAGCTTTCAAATGTGAACTTTGATGCTTTGAGCAGACTGAAAGCCTTATTGCTCCATAAGGATGTGGCCTTAACATCTACAAGGGAGATGTTTGATCTTCAAGTGGCAAGGTCTTCTTCTGAGATACAGTCGCTACTCCACACTAATTTCCCAAACCATTTCGGGGAGCTTGTGCACCGCATTTTTAGCATGTCTAGTACTGCGGGGTAGCGCACTTTTTAAATACATTTAGCTCCGGGTTGTTTAGCACACCCCAGGTTCCATCATTCCTACACTCCATACTTGGAGGCAATGGATGTCACATCATGAGGCCAAATGGGGATAGCACTACCACACATGCTCCTGTGTAGTGAGAGAATGATACAGTCCTTTGGTCAAGAACCACTGGTTCTTGTCCTCTCAGCCTGTCTGGCTTCACTGCGTGCAGCACCGTATTCTGCTTTCTTCTGTGCCCTTTTGAGTGTGCCCTGGACATATGCTTCGGAAAGCAACTGGTTCAATCTCTGGAAATAGAACTACTGATAGGTTCCTTAAAGGCCCACTTATACATTAGATCTGCAGGCATATGTACATAACTATATTCACATACTATCACTGCGGGGACTTGAACACTACTATAATCATCACATACTATCTCTCTTGGTACCAGCATCACTATATTCACATTCTAACTTTGGGGGATCTGGAATCACTATAATCACACGCTATCTTTGTGGAAACCGGGCATCAATATCATCAAACAATCTCTCTTCAGGGACCTTTTGTGTTATGTTATGGATTTGGGTACTACAAAAATTTAGCTTGATACAAGATGCTGACTGGAATGTCTGAGGGAGGCCCATTGGAAGACCCAGCTTTTTAGTTTCTTTGTGAACTTGAAGAAAGTTCTGGCCGATTTAATGGGGATGGGAGCTCTTTCTTTGTGGTAGAAAATGTATCCTCCAGCTTTGGCTAGTCAGATGGGGGGACTTTGTCAAGAAGTTGACCTGTAGAGTGGAGGTGTCTGGTGGAGATGTGGAAATGGATACAGTCTTTGAGGTAAGAGGACCCAGATTGTTTCAGATTCTTGTAGGTGTGGGTGAGAAGTTTGAAGAGGGAGGATTTCTGGATCAGGAGTCCATGGAGGTCTCTCATGTACTTGGTTAAGTGAGCCTGGGGTGGTAAATTGAGTGTGAGCCTGGTGCCATGTTTTGCACCACTTGGAGTCTGTTGGTGAGTTGGGCCATGCTGCCCATCTAAAGGGAGTTGCTGTAGTCAAACCTGCTGGTGATGAGGGCTTGTATCACCGTTCTGCAGGTATCGAGCCATTTGGATACTTTTCTTAGCATTATTAAGGTTTGAAAGTATGTTGACGCAACAGTGTTAACCTGGTTGGACATGGAGATTTGGTTGTTAATCGCAATGCTAAGGTTCCTAATGACTTTGGTGTGGAAGGGGTATGCACCCACCTTGGTAGGCCACTAAGTTGGTGAACAGAGTTAGGTGTCACTGCCGACCCGTACAACTTTGGTTTTATCACAGTTGAATTTGAGGCAGTTACTGCTCATCCAGTGGACCACAGAGGATATGGACTAGACAATGTTGGATTAGGTCAATGGTGGGTGTGTCATCCAAACTGGAAAGGATCAGCTGAGTGTTGTCCACGCAAGCAATGATGACGGAAGCTAAAGGAGTGGACAATGATGGCGTTGAAGATGGTGGGGTTCAGGAACGAGCCCTGGGGTATGCCACAGATGAACTTGGTAGCATCTGACAGATACAGGAGAAGGCTCACTGAGTGTGTGCACTGAGAGAAGGAGTGGATCCAGAGTAGAGCTTAGCCTCGGATCCCATCTTCATGGTGTCATCTGAGGAGGATGGGGTGGGAGACTGTGTTTAGGGTCTCGAAGACGCCCAAGAGGATGAGGGCAATAGTGGCTCCTTTGTCTGTGATTAGACAGATGTCATGGTAGAGGCAATGAGGGCTATTTTGGTGCTGTGGTTGGATCTGAGGCCAGAGTTCGATGGGTCATGGAGGCGGTTAGATTCAAGGTAGTTGGAGATGCAGGAGCTGATGCACTTTTCAAGGACTTTGGCTGTAAAGGATAGGAGAGAAATGGGACTGTAGTTGAATGTGGTCAATAGCTCTCCTGGAGTAAAGTGGTGGCGTGTTTCCAGGGTCCATGGGCAGTGGAGAGTGACATGTTAAGTATGGGAGTGAGAGCCGAGCAGATGTTTATGTAATGGGGACATGGATAGGAGGGAGCTCCAGATTTGATAGTGCAGGAGGTAGTGGCGACTTTTGTAGTGAGAGATCGTGGGCCAGCAGTTCACGGTGTCTCCTAGGGTGGTGCTAGACTTAATATGGAGGAGGTTGAGTGATGAGAAATCCAGTTGGGGGCCGAAGTTGTTGTAAATGGATTTGATTTTCTCCAAGAAGTGGCTGGATAACTTGGTGCAGATTTCTTGAGAGGAGGTGATAGGTGTGGAAGTAAGGGGGTGGTAGTATATTATTTGACAATGGCAAAGATCCCTTTGGAAGAGTTGGAACTGTTGAGTATGTGGGAGGATAGAGCCATGTGCTTGGTAATTTTGAGACGTTGGTGGTAGATACCGATACCGGGAGCGTGTAGGAAGCCGTTACCATTTTTCACCTGATGGATCTTTCTGGTTGACTGAGGCAAAAGGAAGTCGACATTCAAATCAACAATTTAAAGTTCAAGTAACGCATTTGGCCGCATAATAAGGACTAGGAATCAGTAACTAAAGGTAGGTGGATTTATTACAAGTTAATAATTATTGAAGTAAATGCAAAAATTGGGAACATGTTACAAACATAAAGAATTATGACAAGCAAATTAAAGCGTTGAAGTAAATTCCGACTCAATAGCATTAAGCATGTAGTAATTAAAGTTAGAACAATACAGACGCCAAGAATTTGGAATTGATGTTCCTTTCAGAAACTCCACTTCTCCTTTTTAAACATGAACAGGGTCTAAAACCAATTAATCAAGATCTAAGTCAAGAATGAGGATGGTTTAAAATAAAGAGTCTCAAAGGATTTGGCAATAAAGGAACAAAGGTGTCAGCATAATGAAGACTCCAGTAGAAGTCTTCTAAAAGAGAAACCAGTGTTTAGAGCTGCACACGCACAAAGGCAAAGGGAAGCAGAGAGGTCTGTACCTCTCAAAGTTCAAAGGGATCTGCCATACAGTCTAAGGGTGTGAACACTAATTAAAACCAGAAACTTCCAGGAGTATCCTAATCTCTTAACATGTCACCAAAAACCAATTTCTTCTCTTTCTTCAAGTGCGCATCTGCAACATCTGTTGATTTTCCCAACCCCACTCAAACGACCAAGTTAACCTTGGGCACCCTCGTTCCTGATACACGATGAATAAGAGGCTTCCTATGCTCTTTAAATCATCCAGTCCTTGCCAAGATTTCTTTTCTCAGGCATCTCTATCTCTAATACACAATACTCCTTTCTCTAGCTATAAAATCACGAAAACATCCCTGCAAAGGAAAAGAACATACAGAGGAAAGGAAAAATACATTTCAGGTTAAAAATAAATGCCTAGTCAAGCTAACTTTAGTGAAGCATTTTCAATGTGCACTTTGAATACATGATTATAGGTGCACGTGTAACTTCAAAATAACTACAAAATGATTAATGCGCTCATGGTTTCATATGAAATATGCTTCAAATAAATGTAATACGACTTGAGACATAATTGTAAATATAAACGAGAACTACATCTTTTCATGATTAAGCCAAACATTAATGTGCACACATTCATTAGTCTCTAGTTTTCTACAAAGAATACACTTCAGGAGAACATTTGAATGTTTCATTCAATGTTAATAAAGATAGGTGCACATACTATATGGTCGATTGTGTGTAAAAACAATGTTTCTGTAACGTGTAAAGGTAGAGCTATAATTACACAGCTCCAATCCCCCTTCTGGTGGGGAATCTAGCCATCACAATGAAGATGTAATCCTTATCAGATAGACCAGTCAAAACTTCATGGGTTTCATAAACTTTCATCTGGACTTCTTCAGACCTTTAATGTCATCATAGTAACTGACTCTCCTCTAATTCAACATCCTCTCTTTTTCTTTTCACCCCCTACTTTACTTGTGCTGGGTCTGGTGGCTTAGTGGACTAATGGGTCCACTGCAGGGTCCTGTGTTCGACCGCATGGTCACAGGTGCATATCCCAGCGGGTCCACTCAGCCTTTCATCCTTTTGAGGTTGATAAAATTAGTACCATTGAGTTGGGTAAGAATATACATCTGTTATTCAGCACCAAGACATCCTTGGGTGAATGTGGCCTTTACAAATGCACATGTTATGTTACACTCTTGTACTCCTTTAAGATCGCAACCAAAAATATTGTGCAAAGAGCAATTTTCACATGGGTTTCAAAATGGAGCCCAATATTCCACTTCCCAGGTTTCCAAACAATTTGCCTAGAGCAGCAAATCCATTTCCATTTGCTTCCAAAGAATCTGTCACTTCAAACTCCTTAAATCTTCCTTCAGACCAATAATGTTCTTGATATATGCATTCAAATCTTTGCTCTTGTCAGGGATGTAGTTATAGCATTGTTGGACCTTTAACATCTGGCAGATACCGCCCTGTTGGGCGAGGAGAATTTCTAACACAAGTTTGATTTGCCAAACCATGGATCTCACAGCTACCATTTCAATATCTACAACCAGTAAAGCTCCTGATGTACCGGTGGACAGCTTATCCACTATGTTAGACAACTTTCTAATATTCATGCCATTTAAAATCACACCTATAGATGGAATCATTGCACCAAAGATGTCTCCTACTACTTCTCCAGCACTGGCACTTCCTTTAGGGCTGGAATTCACTTTCCATACAGGATCATTTAAATGTTCCACATGATATATTTTTATGTAAAACTGGGGTAACTTAAAATTAAGCCTGGGCGGTAAATTCCGTTCCGCTCGCGGAATTTGGGTAATTTCGCGTTCCGCGGAGAATGCGGAATTGCCAAAAATTCCGCGATCCGTGGCTTTGTGGAATTTTTTGCTTGTTCGCGCTTTCAAAGTGCGTGTTCGCGAGATATTTCCCCCCGAACACGCAAACAGCGTTCGCGAACAGGAAAAAAGCATCGCGAACGGGCGGAACAAGCAATTCCGCGTGTTCGCGGAACTTTTGCGTGCTCGCGGAGATTTTTTACCGTTTTGCGGAGCTTTGCGTAGCGCGACTACGCAAATTCCGCCCACCCCTACTTAAAATATGCACATTCTCCACAAATGTAGTAAAGTTCAGGAATAACAGGATTTTTACCTGATGAAAAGAATTCCCACTTTCCTCTAACCTCAAATGCCTGATCACATTCACTCTTCCCCATGAATAGATTGTCAATTGAAGATTTCTCTTTAAGTATACATAATTTCCCTTTATGTTTCCAATACAAAGTCAATGCTGCTTGATTTCCAGCAACTTGATACACAATTTCTTCCCCGGCCCACTTATGTTTATTCTTAATGTCCTTGTCTGCTTATGATTTAGATTCCATATAGCTCCTTCAGCTAAATTTTGAAATTTCTTTTCATCATCTGTCAAAATTCAAGTCAAATTGTTTTAGTGGGCATAGGCAGTGTCTGTCATTGTGGGTTTAAAGAACTTTTCATTTATCCCTTTCTCTTATGGTGATGATTCAAATGCTCAAATATGGGAATTTCTGAAAAAGCTAAATCATAATTATAAAAATAATACTGGAAATGACCCTGTCCATAGAAAAAGCTCATCAAAAGGCTACAAGTTACACCATAGGTCAAAGGGATATGATGGAACGTGATACCCTCTGCAGCAGATGCAGGAAAATGTATGCAGAGATAGCATCCATAGTGTCAATATATTCATAAAGCAATGTAAAATAAGCATTTGAGGAAAACTCTCCTCTTGC
Source organism: Calotriton arnoldi (assembly GCA_963921515.1). NCBI lineage: Eukaryota > Metazoa > Chordata > Amphibia > Caudata > Salamandridae > Calotriton > Calotriton arnoldi. The sequence continues at coordinate 1,395,257 of CAWUFW010004181.1, forward strand.
TGAATATATGTGCAATACTTTAACCTTCAGAGAATGCAAACTACCATCAATAGGAAGTGGGTTTTTAAGGGTAATTGTAGGCTCAGTCTTCACTGAACTAGTAGATGTGGGTAAAAAAATCCCACAAGTAGAACAATTACAGCTACTAACACACCTGCTAATATGTGCCTATGCCTACGATGGCTGTTAGTTTCCATAACTTCTCTGAAAGCAGACCGTCACCTTGAAAGTAGAAGCAGCAGAGCCTTCTCTGTAGGTTTCTATCTGTGCAAATGGCAAACCAAAGTTCAAATGATATGCAATGAAACTATTTACAAAATCTTTGTGAGTCTTCCCTAACCCTACTCCTTGTTCTTCCAAATGACACCCTTGCACTTTGTCAGTAGCCTTGAGCCTAGGTAATCTTCGTACGTCTTTTAGCAAGGTCTATTAAATTGTCTCTGCTCAAAAGTGCATTTTACAGTTCAATCTAGAAATCAAGCAAATGATAATTTGCGTGAATCTGTTCTGTGGCAAGGTAAAGTCAAAATCCAGTTTAGCCACAAGTAGGTTCAGCTCGAATTGCACTTTGATTCTCCAGGCCCTAATGCTCTCTCTCCCTTTCATTTGTAGCAAAGTATGTCCATTCAGGGGATGAGTACCTCTAACAGGGCACCCCAGCTCTTTTCGATTTCCTGAGTGCAACCCCTTAATTTTCACTGTCACTTGGGTAAGAATCCTCAGTATCCTCTGGAATTGTGGGTGGCACATGTTCCACAAGCAACCATTTTCTGTCTCTCTCTTGCTTTCTTGGTCAACGTCCTTCAACTCCTACTCATGTTACTACAGCACTAGGCCCTTCGTCAGAGTCTGAATCTGGTTCAGACAACACCACAGAACAAGACTTTCCAGCCTCTACTTTAATTGTCAAATCATCAAGACCCCCCTCAGGCTAAACATGTGCTGCTTTAAGCTATCGTTGATCCTCTACAGCTTGTCTAACCTGCTCCCAATTTCTCTGTTACAACTGGCACTTCTGGGGGAGGTATTGTCACATCATCAAGGGGGCACTCAACTCTGCAAGTATGAGAGTTGGAATCCAGCTGGGGAGACCCCCCACTTGACAGCAGTAGTCGTCACCAAAATGACTTGGTAAGGGACACGCCAACGAGGTTCCAGGCACATTTTCTGAACATGCTTCTTCACCAAGACCCAGTTGTTGGGACTGAGGTGATGGCACTGCTCCTGATGATGCTGTGTGGTAGTGGCTTCAACCTGTTGAGACACAGAACACACCAGATTAGCCAGTCCTTTGCAGTAATCAAGAATCATGTCATCTGCAATGTTTACAAGCACATTTGCAGGTACAACTGGCAAACTCATCGCTCTGCCCATGATTATTTCATGAGGGGATAATCTTGTCCTCCGATTGGGAACACTGCAAAGACTTATCAACACAAGGGGCAAAGCATCAGGCCACTTCAAAGATGTTGAAGCACATACTTCAGCTAGTCTGTATTTCAGCTTGCCATTCACTTATTCCAGGATTCCTGAGGCCTCAGGCCGATAACTGCAATTTACTCTTTGCTCCACTTGTAATGCTGCACACAACATTTTCTCTACCTCATTGTTGAACTGAAGTTGGAAAGCCAAAACTTGGCATGAGCTCTCTCAAAAACAATTTAGCTGCTCTGACCCAGCTCTGCTCATCTGCCTCTGACACGTCTTCCTGTAACCTCCTAACCTGCTCCCATGTGTCAGCTGTGGTTAACAAAAGGTTGTGGTTGGTCTTATCTTTCGTTTCATTAGAGTAGTCACCATTAAACTTGCAAACTCCATGAGCACAGTATTGTGCGACTTCGTCAGCATATGTGTTAATGACTGTCAGATAATCATTTGCACTGCGGTGCTCAGAATATTTTAGAACAGTGATCTGGCTAGGCAACTGTAATGCTTCAAGCAGTCTAATGACATTCTCACCATTGCGAATAGGGCAACCTGAGGAAGTCATGAGTCCTCTGTGTGACCACAGCTGTCCAAAATTGTAAACAATACCAAAGCCATACTGATTATCAGTGAAAATTGTCACTTTCAACTGGGCAGAAACACAGCACACCCTACTAAGAGCTATCGATTCTGCCATGTGTGCAGAAACTATTTGAAGCTAGGAGGCTTCGATTACACCTGAAACTTTGCAAACTGCATATGCAGCTCTCAAGTTTCCTTCCTTGTCTCTTAGGCTGGACCCATCGTCAAACAGTACAAAATCGGACTCAGGCAGTGGCTCTCCTTGAATATCTGGTCTTGGCTTGGTGCACATTTCAGTGACATAGAGACAGTCATGCTCTACCTTCTCACCCTCGACTTCAGGCAGGGGGAAAAGTGTAGCAGGGTTCAAGGTAGCACACCTTGTTAAAGTCACATTCTCTGCTGCCAGTATGATCTGCTCATACTGGGTAAAGTGGTTGTTAGTTGAATGTTGGGTGCAGGTACGAGTGAAGAATATCTCAATGAGTGGGGCACAAACGCAGTAAGGGGATGACCCATAACAATACTATCACACCTTTCTATGCTGACACCTACCACTACCATAGCTTTAAGGCCTCAAGGTAACACTGCAGCAATGGGATCAAGGATAGCAGAAAAATAGGCCACTGGCGTTTCCAGGATATTGTGTAAGCACTGAGAGAGCGCAGCCCTCCCTTTCACTGCAGAAGAGCTCACATGTTTTGTTATAATCAGGCATTTCCAGAACTGGGACATGACAGAGACGTTCTCTCAGCTCTAGGATGGCAACCAAACAGCTGTTATCCCAAGATACCGGATCATAAACATCCTTGTGTGTTAGCCTCTGTAAAGGCTTGGCCACTAGGGAAAAGTTGGGAATACTCCCACCATTCCCAAAAACATCCTGACTTCCTTCTGAGTAGTTGGTGGATTATATTTCAGAATCTCTGGTATTCTTTCTTGTGACACCTTCCTCATTTCCTTCTCAAAACGATTGCCGAAATACAGGCTTTCTTTTTGACAATACTGCAACTTACTCTGTAACACTTTATGTCCATTCTCAGCCAAGTAGTTCAACAAGGCAATAGTGTTTTGTTTGTAATCTTCCTGTGTATTCGATGTGACTAGCAGGTAGTTGATGTATTGCACTAAAACTGAGTTACAGGGCATGATTAAGGACTCAAGATTCTTTTTGAGGATCTGATTAAAAATTGAGGGGCTCTTCATATACCCTTGTGGGACTCAGCAACATGCCAAAACACGGTTCTGGAATCGAAAAGCAAAGGGGAACTGGCTGTCTTCATGCAAGCGTATGGAGAAGAAAGCCTGGCACAAATCAATGACAGTGAACCATCAGCCGCAGATGGAATTTGAAATAAAATCACAGCTGGATTCGGTACCGCAGGACAACAAGGAAAAACGATGGTCTTTATCTTTCTCAAATTTTGGACTATATGGTACTTACCACTTGGCTTCTGTAAGCCTATAATTGGTGAATTACATGGACTCCATGTTATTTCTTTCAAAATGCCTTGCTGTATCATTGAGTAAATGACTGGAGTAATCCCAGTAATTGTTTTGGGGATCAGATTAAACTGTGCTGTTGTTAGGTACTTAGCATTTGGTTTCACTTTAATGCAGACAGGCTGCACTCCTTTGATTGTCCTATGTCCTTTCCTGAAAAGTCCCAGACTTCTAGTTTCCCTGTCTCTTTAAGATCTGATGGTAAGTCATCAATTGTCATCAAGGGGTACAATCCAATGTCTGGACCATGCCTTGCAAATTTGAAGGCAACGTCTTCCTCATGTGTCTGAAACTCTACACCTTTTGGGATACAGTAAATGGTGCAGTAGAATTTGCACAACAGGTCATGGCTAATAGGTTTACAGGGCTTGAACCATAAACACAAATCAGTGATTCTCCTCAAATAACCCTTTTTTAACAGGTACTTCTTCTGTGACTGGGCTTGTCATTTGCTTGCTGCTACTCCAACAACTTGGATTATTTTCCCAAGAGGGGTAAGTTTGGAACTTCCACTGTTCTAACAGAAGAGCTTGTAGCACCAGTATCAATCAGGAAAGATATGGGGTGGCCATTCACCTCACCTTCTATTACTAGCCCACTCTGGTCTGCCTCTAAGAATGCACCAAGAACGCATTCTTCCTCCCCCCTCAGGCACCGTCATATTGACTGGACAGTACCATAATCCTCAAATGCGTCAAACATAAGAAACTGTTGAAACACACCCTGATTTTGTAAGTGTTTCTGAGTTACATTAGGGAGTTGATTTGAATTAAATCTGGGACAATTTGTATTTTGTTGTGGCATTAGGCTTGTGGAACCTGCATCACTGGAGCTTGGGGTACATTAAAATTCTGCATTCTTGGTCTCTGTACACTCTGTGACTGTTCGGGGTTATTATACTGGAGCTGTGTAAACCCTGAATTCTGAACTTGATTCTCATTCACCATCCGGTTGGGATGAAGATGACATTCCTGTTTTTAATGCCACAACTTATTGCAATAACGACAAAGATTTGTTCTCTTCAAAGTTGTCATATTAATCCCAGTACTCTGGTCAATTGGAACACCATGATCTCTACCTTGCTGTGGCAACCCATTCCCACCTTGCATCACAGGAGCTGCTTGCTAATACACCCCTTGCATAGACCCAATGTTCCCTACAAAAGGCTGACTTGGACCACCTCTCTGTGCAGCTTTGATTTGTGCCACCATCAATTTCTCCTTCTACTTCTTCTGCTTCATTTCCAAATCATCACTACAATATTTCGCATATATCACGATCTCTTCAGCCAACTTATTCTGCCATCAAATAAAGTGCTGCTGAATCATCATGCTAATTTCAGGTCTCAATATCGTCACAAACCTGGAGACAAAATGTCCTATATCTTTATTTTCAAGAGTCTCCATTCCACTGTACTGTTTAAACTCTTGTAATAATCTCTCATAATAGGCATGTATCATCTCTTTGCATTCTTAGGTCATCCTGTCAATCTTGACCCAATCAATGCCTTTAGGCAGTACCTTCACATTCAAAAATGCTGATACTTTTCTATCACCAACGGCGACAGGGAATTTGTCACCGAATTTCTTGGAGGCTCCTTCTCTGGCCACTCTACAGCCACTATGCTTTCTGCCAGACCACAATATCGAACAAAGTGTTGAAATCCACCCACAAGACTTGTGAAATCCTAAAAAATCGCTCAACCTGAGTGTACCATTCCACTGGCTTTTCTCTCAAATTGGGCAACTCATTTGTGAATGACGCAAGATCAATTCTACTCCAAGTCAAGTGGATATAATCTCCAGCAGGCACTTCTCTTAATGGAAAAGTCAAGGTACCCTCTCCTTCCACAGTGGACGATTAGCGGCTCTCCTCTATATTTCTTTTGTTCTTTCTTCTTTGCCATCTGCCTTCCCACTTATTTTGTTCACTCCACTTCTGATTGTTACTATTTAAATCTTTAATCTGTAATTGTATCCCTGAGTTCTCATGCTGGTTTTTCTGCAGAGACTTGGTCCTATTCAGATCGATCTTGTTCTTGTGAGCTAATTCAGACAGTTTTTCATTGGCTTGTCCTGCACGTTTGGTAACATCTTTACACATGATCACAAGTTCATTCTCTTGCTAGCGATGTAATTGGGAAAGATCAAAGTGTCTTAGTATCTTTTTTTGGCACTAAAACCATTCTGTGCTACAGGGGTATTAGGCACTAGCCCTCTCATGGGGGTACTCTGGTTAGCACTTCAAGGTGTTTTCAGCAAAGACAAATCCAAGTTGGGCATTCCTGGGGTAAATCCTCCTGTAGGGATAAACCCCGTCTTGTTCATCATTGGATTTGCACTTGCAGCACAAGGGAATTTACTTGAGTTGGGACCAGAGGAACTTTTCCTATTCCCGGGCCCACAGGGACACTACCGGTCATACCTATTCCAATAGGGAATGCCAAAGTGTGTGTTGGGTTTCCTGTCAACTCTGGTTTATACAGAGGAACCACAAGACCAATAGTGACTGGGACAGTGAGTGAATCTGGGGCATGAAACCCAAAAGGTTTAATAGGGGCACTAATCCCTGTACTATTTCCCATCAAGTTAGAATTTTCATTTGCCGGTGCAGTAACTACTCCAGAATTTCCACTGGCTCCTGTACCACTCGTCCCCACCAATTGGGCCTCATTGTACGGAGATGGACGAGCTGACAACAATATGTCCAGAAAATCATCACTATAATCGCTGTCACTGGTTTCACCCTCACTCTCTGCGTTTTATGTATTGTCCCCCTGATTCTTTTTCTTCTTCTCTTCCTGTCCTTTCTCTGTTTCTTTACTTGTCAATGCAGGGTAGAGTCTGACTCCCTCTATTGATGGAGCAAGAACTCACAATGAGACTTGCTCATAAGCAATCCTCTCACAGTATTAATTATTAATCTTTGTAATGTCCGTACTAACCAATGCACACATCAGTACCAAACGAGGGAAGCTTGCCTATGTGTTTAAACTAACAAGTAACGCTTGTCTAAATCTAAAATGGCCGCTAATGCGCAGGAATTTCATTGCGCATGTGTCAACCATATCACGTGGTGTGACGTCTTTCTTTGCTTGGAGGGAAATCTTTGCTTCTGCGCAGTGTATATTAAAATGGCTGCTTAAAGTTTTCACTTGCTAAAGCTTGCGCATATGCTGCAATTAAAGCTGTGGTATTCTAATGCTATTAATGCGAATAGATTTATAAATAAATGGGAATAGAGTAGACAAAGTGGGTATACAGTGAAACCATTTATATTGTGATTTTAATATTTTGTTCTTTGACTTTTATTAGTTCGTAAATGGGCCTGGGTTGGTTGAACTCCAGCTCGAGAGACATTGGTTCTGCACATGCGCCCTGAAAGGCTGACCAAAGGAAGCAATGAAGTCAACTTGGAAGCTCTCCAAGGTCGCGAAGCCTGGTTCACAAGTTCATCCGAAATGTACCTGAAGACGATACAATTGTATACAAAAATGTATTGATAAATCAATAGGAAACGGGTGGGAAATAAAGCAAATGTATTAATTGTGATGGGCGGTACTTTAAAACAATGGGCTTAAAGAAATTGAACTAAAATGACATGGTGAGAGGATCAACCCCCTGTCCCCGTCCAATCAGAAGTAGTGGGCCCATAATTTTGAAACATTAATGGGAGGTACCTGGGTGTAGAAGGGTATAATAGGTATAGATTAGCTAATTAGTTGAGCAATGCTACATTCATTGATCCAGACGCTGATGCAGAGCAGAACTAGGCTGATTCACGGTCCAGAGAGGTCCTGAGGAGGGGGAGGCGGATTCCTAGAAGACGACTCGAGAGAAGCAAAGAGAAGCGAAGTATCAGAGAGGGGAACGACGCAGGCGTCGTTGATAGAGAGGTCACCTGTCCTGAACTTGGTCCGGAGGTCTTTGATCTTCATCCTTTATGGGACCGATCCTTTCCAACTCCTTGGCCAAGGGGTTTGGTGTCTTGCACCTTTAGGTAAATATAAATGCAACCTTTAGTTGTGCTGCTGTCACTATCTTCTTCTTCCTGGGGAACCGTCATTGATCGATAATTGATTATTATGCTTCATCCTTGATATACGATTAAGTATCATGTGGTTCTGTATTTTACTCTGCTAAAACTTTAGATAAACATTTTAAAACTTCTTGACTCAGTGATTATTTTAGAATTTATGAATTGTAATGAACGTCACTCATTTTAAACTTCCCAATTAGCAAAGGGTCCATTGGTAAGTCATTACTCTTCAATCAGAAAAGTAATTGGTAGCAGGGAATTTTGATAAAGAGTACAACTGACCCACCAGCGGAAATTGCTAGCATAGTATGAATGAATGGGCCCAGGTGAGTATTCGGTGTATGAATGTTTGTTGCTAGTAACCCGCTGGATCAGTTTTCTGGCTAGGAGAGGATGGTTATGGTTGTACTTTGTTAATTGGGTAATGAGAATTTTATTCGTTTAAACTAACATCTGTTTGTTCAAGAGTTTTGTTTTATGTTGTCCAGAATTCCCCGGGGAAAATTGAATAGCGGATGGTAAGTGGAAGCCATACTGCAGTGAGGTTATCTGTCAGGCAGAAATAGTCCTGAAAAGTTAAGCAGGGCTATCAGTACTCGTTAGGGACTCTGTGCGTGTGAGTGATAGCAAAGGAATACGCTGGTGAAAATCTGATGTTATATCACCTAGAAAGGGTAACATTGAAGAAGTAGCAGGTATTTCTGAAGCTTACGTGAAGAGTAAAAGGAAGGGTTTTACTCGTAGTGTATGTTTAGTAAACGGAAAGGTTTTACTAAGTGTGAGAGAAACTATTCTTTTCAAGTTAGCGAAACTGACACGATAGCGAATGTTTTTATGTTGTTACTGAATTTTAATAAGAAGTACAAAGAAAATAAAGTTTTGCGTACGATTTTGTAAAGGGAGGGTCAGCTGCCGGAGAGGGAGTTGACGTCACAAAACGCCGCGCTGGGATTGGTCGAAACAGCGGGCGTGGAAAGACTCTTGTAAAGGAGGGGTCAGTAGTCAGGAGTAATACTGACGTCACAGGTGTCGCGCTGGGAATGGTCGAAACAGCGAGGGACAGAGAAGCGCAGATTGTAAAGGAGGGGTCATCAGATAGACGTCACTGAAAAGCCGCGCTAGGATTGGTTCAGAGACAAATGTTAGTTGGAATTTAATTGGTTGGTAGGATAGAAGCCGAAGTCTTAGTGGATAAGTGGGAGATATATGTGGAAACGTGATCCGACCTTAACAGGAACCCGTCCAGACAAGAGATTCTTAGGATTTGCAGAATATAATTCGATACATAGATATTTACCCAAAATGTATGGAGAAAAGAGAAAAATGTCATTTCTACAGAAGATTAAAAATTATTTTAAGAAAGATAAACCCATCAAAACTAGAGAAGGAATTATTATTCCACCAGCAAAAACGCCCGCTTCATTCATGATGATGGAGAGAGGTTATCATACTTGCGTATGGTTAGAAAATTGGATAGAATATACCAATAATGATGGAATATTAGTATTCCCAGAGAATGGCACTTTCAATGGGAGAATTCTTCAAAATTTGAGATTGAGGATGAATGATTTAGAACCTAGACCGAGATTAACTCAATACGAAGCCTTAGAAGAATGGGAAACCGAGGCATTCGAACGTGACCGAGCGAGAAGCAGTAGGGGTTATCGGGGATTTTTCCCTAGATACCAAAATGAGTCAAGGGACGGTCAAATGAAGCAGTGGAGAAGAGCGATGCTTACAGAAGGTTTGTATCCAATATTAATGGCAGAAGACTCGTTAGGGAGTAAATGTACAGAAAAGACAAAACATTTGACAGGGCTTGGAGACTCTGAAGACGAATTTATGGAAGAAATATTAAAGAATCCACCACCATATCAGGAAGGGACAAGTGGATGTACACCAAGTGCACCACTTTTAAAAACACCATTAGTACCGCAAGTATTACATAATCCACAAGTTAATAGGGTACTTCAGGATAAAGAGAAGGAAGCTATAGACAAAAACAGAGCAGAATTAATACAGAAAATAACACAGTTCAACGTACATCCTGATTCTCTGACCATACCTGTAACGATTGGTCCAGTAGTTCCTTTATATGGTAACCAAGAAAATTACCCGAATCCATTGGTGATGCCTACACCTGTAGAAATTCCTAAACCCGAACCTGTAATAATTGATGATCAAATCAGTGATTGTGAACCTATGATATCCCTAATGGATTTACCAATTCAGGGATCTGTAAATAGCACTCCTAGAAGAATAACTCCTGGTTGCTCCAAAAATGTAAATATAGTAACATCATCTGGAACTAAGAGTGCCACAGTAGTTACACCAGAAGACTTAGAAAGATGGGCACAAGGATCAGACAGACAGAGTTCACCCCCAAAGATCATGGACATCTACAAATTAAAAGTCGAGTTAGAAGAAAAAATAGCAGGAAATGTGGGAGTAGATCGTTTAAACACTTACGATGAAGAAGAACTATTGTTCGTCTGCAGAAGCATCACTAGAAATGTAAAGATATTTCATGAAAAATTATCAGATTTGGCCTTGCAGATGGGAATTGAAATAGGGAAGTCAAAAGTGCTACAGAAACCCTATAGAGCAGACTTTTCTGACAAAGATTTAGAAAACATGAATGCCTCTGGCCGAAAATTACAAGTAAAGGAATTAATGTCAGTTTTACAGAAATGGGGAGACCTAGATAAATGGAAAACTAGATGGACAAAGAAAAAGGAAGAGGCACGGTACAGTAGAACAACTTCTGAATATTTATTGAAGGAAACAGGGAAAGTAGATCAAATGTACCCGATGCGAGAAGTACCTGGAGGAGGTTATGTACATGTCCCATGGAATAGACAGGACATTTTGTCATTTACTGAATGATTTCCCCAAATTGAGAGAAAAGCCCATTGAATGGTACAAGCAGGTTGAGAGGTTTGTGAAAGTGTCAAAAGTATTGTTGAAGGATTTGGATGGTTTGTTCGACATAGTGGTACCTGCCGATTTGTGGACAGATTGTAAAATCACAATTGATTGGCCGAGTGAAGAGTATCCTAGAGATCCAAAGACAGGTGCCCCATCAAGTGATGTAATGAAAAAGTATCAGCAGGTAATAACTTACTTGAAAGGGAAAATACCACCAAAAGAAACGGATTGGGTGAAAATAGACCGAACTACCCAAGAAGCAAGTGAATCGGTACATGCCTATTATGAACGTTTATTGCAGGTATTTAAACAGTATAGTGGATTTGAGGACATTGGAGATAAAAACATGAGTCAGTTTGTTTACCGATTTGTTTATGGATTAAAACCAGAGATTTGTCAGATGATTAAGCAGCACATGTTGTGCTGGCAAGGGAAACCCATAGACGAGATTTTGAAATATGCGAAATATTGTGGAGACGATATTGAGGATAGGCACAAGAAATTACAAGAGAAAGTGATGTGGGCTCAAGTGAAAATGGCTGAGCGACAGGGAATTAATTTGGATAATCCAACTGATAATCAGGGAAAAGATTCTGGAACAAATGGTGACACAGGAAATGGTAATAAAATGAGAGGACGAATGAGTAGAGAAGAGGCTAAAAAGAAATTTCCTTGTCAGGGATGCGGAAAATTGGGGCATTGGAAGAATGAATGTAAAAAGATTCAAAATAATAATGGCCCAAATCATAATTTAAATCCACAGACGCAGAACGACTCACAGCAGGGTGTAAATCCTCAGAGTCAGTTACCACCTGCACCTATACAGGGTAATGTAAGCAGAGCAAAGCACGGTACAGACGTTGGATATCAAGGAGGAAGTGGTAAGAATGATTATGTAACTTCACAATTTCTTTTACAGGATGAATTTTGTCAATATGACCAATGACGGTGCCTAGGAGAGGGGAAGAAGGAGTGCGTACTTGGCGCATCCTTGCCGGTAGACCAGTCAGGTCCATATGTTGAAGGGAAAGTAAGAGATAATGATATCACTTTCCTTTTGGACACTGGTGCTACCAGATCTACTGTGAGAACAGCAGACATCCCAGACCTTCCTCTCTCTGGAGAAGCTATCCAAGTTGTGGGTGTGACCAATCGAAAAATTAAAACACCTCTTACCGAACCAATGGAAGTAAAAATTGGAAATTTTAGAGAGATGCATCAGTTTGTAGTGTGTGATTCCAGTCCAGTGAATTTATTGGGCCGAGATTTGTTATGTAAAATGAACTGCACAATTTTCTGCACACCGGATGGTGTTGCAGTTCAGACCCCGGATGAAGACCATGTATATAAAATTATGATTGCAAAGCAAGGTACAGAGGTAGATGAGATGTTCTCTTTGATAACAAAAGACGAGTTGCCAGAAGAATTAAGAACTACAGTAAATTCCATAGTATGGGATTTCACCGGGAAAGAAGTAGGACTAATGGCTAAGATAGACCCAGTAAAAGTCCTTGTAAAGGAAGGTGCAATTTTTCCAAATACCAGACAGTACAAAATGAGTGCCGAAGTAAAAGCAGGAGTTATTGAGGAAATTAACAGAATGGTACAACAAGGCATATTAAAAGAAGTAATGAGTAGCCCTTGTAATTCACCAATCATGGGTTTGAAGAAACCTAGTGGAAAATATAGGATTGTTCAGGATTTACGCAAAATAAATAAAATTGTAGAACCTTGTTGTCCTATAGTGCCAAATCCTGGGGTAATCCTATACCAGATTCCCTGGAGTGCAGGATGGTTTACTGTGATTGACTTATGTCAAGCATTCTTTTCCATACCATTGCATCCAGATAGCCAGTATCTGTTTTCATTTAAATTTGAGAACAAGGTATATGTATGGAATCGTGTTCCTCAAGGGTACACAGAGAGTCCTTCCATCTTTAATCAAATATTGAAAAAGTGCTTAGAAAAGCTAGTAATGCCAGGAAGTTCAGTATATAGATGATCTGCTAGTGGCATCTAACACTAGAGAGGACTGTGTTGTCGACTCCATTGCACTATTAAATCACTTGGCAGAAGAAGGGCATAAAGTTTCACCTGAAAAACTACAGTTTTGTACAACAGCAGTTAAATATCTAGGACACCAAATTGAGAGGGGAAAAAGAAGGATAACTTCTGAAAGAGTAAAATTAATAAAAAGAATGCAAATGCCTGTAACTCAAAGAGAAGTGAGAATGTTCCTTGGAATAGTGGGATATTGTCGGCAGTGGATAGTAGGGTTTTCTCTACTAGCAAAACCATTGATTCAAATGACAAAAAAGAAGGTAAAGGACCCAGTTGAATGGGATGATGAGAGCGTAGGAGCTTTTGTAAAATTGAGAAGTGCTTTGTGTGAAGCACCTTCCCTAGGCATGCCTGATTATACAAGAGGATTCGCATTATTCTGTCATGAGTGAGAAAATTGTGCACTTTCAGTCCTAACTCAGAGACATGGTTTGGACAGACGTCCTATAGCATACTTTTCTGCTACGTTGGACCCAGTGGCAGCAGCGTTGCCAGGCTGCTTAAAAGCAGTAGCTGCTACATGTTTGAGCATTGAGCAAAGTGAATCAATTGTAATGGGACATCCTGTAAAAGTGTTTGTTCCACACTCAGTTGTGATTCTGCTGACAAGAACCAGAACTCAGCATCTTACTCCTAGTCGGCTGACTAAATATGAAAGAATAATTTTAGGTACTGAAAATGTAACTATTGTCAGGTGCACAATTGTAAACCCTGCTACATTATTACCAGATCCGTATCATGAGGAAGTCAAAGACGATGAAGAGGAACATGATTGTTTACAAGTCACAGAATTGTGCACAAAACCGCGTCCTGATATACAGGAACTGCCTCTCAGAGACCCAGACAGGGAGCTGTTTGTGGACGGTTCATGCCAAAGGCATGAAGATGGTAAACTAAGTGCAGCATATGCAGTATGCGAATTAACTGGAATAGTCGAAGCATCCTATTTACCAGGAGTCAAATCTGCACAAGTAGCTGAATTAATTGTTTTAATTAAAGCCTGCAAAATTGGGAGGAACCACTAGTCATAGTCAATATGGTTACGGGGTTGTGCATGATTTTGGCCAACTATGGATGCAGAGGGATTTCATGACTTCTTCAGGATCCCCTATTAAAAATGTACAGTTTGTAAAGGAACTGTTGGAAGCAATACAATCACCAAAAGAATTGGCTGTGGTGAAGTGTGCCGCACACCAGTCAGGAGATGACTGGGTGGTAGTCGGTAACAGATATGCAGATTTGGTGGCTCAACACTGTGCCAAAAACAGGTTGTCAGTAAATAAAAGGGTTGAAAGGATGGGAATCAGCTGCCAACTTATGCTATATGCACCACCTGAAACATGGAATGATGTGAAAAGACTGCAAGATGATGCTGATGAGAATGAAAGAAATGCATGGATTAAAATGGGATGTTCTCAAAGGGCAGATGACGATGTGCGGATTTATACCGATGGCAGACCAGTCATGCCCGACTGTCTGATTTCACAAATGGCCAGAATGTATCATGGAGACACACATGTAGGGAGAGATGCTATGATTAGCCTCTTCAGACAAAATTGGTATAATCCAAGGTTTAGGGCTGCAGCAGAGAGTCTTTGCCAGAGATGTTTAACTTGCCAAATGAATAATCCAGGAAGGAAAACAGTAATTGGTTTTGGAAAAATCGGAAAGGCAGAGGGTCCATTTGTGAGATTGCAGCTTGATTTTATTCAGTTACCACCTGTAGTGTAGCTCCTATTTCCCTAATAGGCTCTGCGCATTGGAATAATATATCCTATAGGTTTGACATAGGACAAAGGTTGGAATGTCCCTATTGAGTATATTAAACTTAATTACTTGTGCCAGCTAGCTCAGAGGCCACTAGAAACTTCTTGACGACAAGAAGGGAGTAGTTTCTGGCAGCCGCAAAACATGACCACTGTGTTTCCCTTACAGAATCAGGACGTGTCCCAGAGTCGTAGAAACAATAGATAACTATTTCACTCAGCTCAGTCGTGCATGGTTCAGTTATTCTCAAAGTTACACAGAAATAACAGACGGGCGTTTCAATAAAAAGGTTTATTGAACAGTCTTGTTTCTGTTGTAAGTTAGATGTGCTGTTACGATCACAAGACAATATGCGAGATAAATAATGTACAGAGTGAGCAGTAGAAATAAATAATACTGCGTTAGCATTATCTTTTTAGCATATATGCATTTACATAAAATGACACAGCCTAAAAATGCGAGTACTCATACGATGCGTTTCTAGCCTAGTTCTACCCCAGTGTTCCTAACCTATCCTAGGTGTAGGGAGAAGTAGAAGTAGGTGATGTATTCCTGATTAGAGTATACTAAGAGTATGTTACACCTAGTATGCCAAGAGTCTAATATGCCAAGAGTCCCTCTAGGTTCTAGTCTGCTCCATACCTGAAGAATGAGAGAGGTAGGAATCTCTTTCCGGACTCGAACTCCAACACCCCGCAAGGGAAGTTAGATCACTGGAAGCTGGACTCTCTGCGTGCAGGAATGACAGCGTCTTCTCAGTGCGTCCGGCCGGGAATCTGGCTCCTCTGAAGTTGAGGTCTCCTCTGATTTACAGGGGTTTGGGAAGGTATATTTATACCTGAAAATGTTAGCATTGACGTGAGTTGGGCAGCGAAAGACGTCATGAATGAACCCCTAAGGAATAATGGTTCATGCATAATATATGAGTCCTTGAAGAAATCAATAGTCCTGGGCAAGGGAAACTCCCGCAGCCTAAGGGTCTGTTTTTTTCATGGACTCGTTGAGACGCTAGGGTGGACGGATGCCGGAATCCATGCCTGTATTTGGAGTGCATGGTTTATGCCTAAATAAGGTCAGGGATTTTATGCCTATATAAGGGCAAGGCGAATTGTGCCTATATAAGGACATGATTCTAGAAAAGCCCGTTTATGGACACCCTATAAAGTATACAACACCCACTCCTCTTTCGTGTATACGACACTACTAAAATGCTAAAACATTTAAAATGCTAAACATTTAGAATGGAGTACCGCATATTAAAACATATCCTAAAAAGCATTAAAAGACATATTTAAAAATGCAAAGGTTTCTGTACATTAGTAAGCAATGCTTATCATTTCCTGCATAAATTTTGAAATAAATGCAATCGGAATATAATATAAAAGCAATATTTACATATGACGAAAATGATCGATAAGTTTGTTCAAAATCAAAGTCATTGCCTGTCATGAAAATTAAATGAACTGTTCTTAGACACACAAGATGACTAAGTGTCCCTGGAAGTACTGCCAAGTCTGTATTATAAGGCTAGTTCTACTTTAAGCAGATTGAAGTGCCATTTTCGTTCAAAAAATGGGACAAAAAGTTCAAATTTGGTAGAGTTCCAAGTCTTTGAAAAATGAAGGCCAAATTGTTGCTGTCTCTCTGGAACATAGTATGCCGAATCAGAGTCAGTTTACGGGTCTGGTGTAAACATGAGATCATCTATTTCAATAGACAAAACATCATCCACTGTCGTTGGTGTAAGTTGGAACACCTCGTGTAAGAGATTGATCGCACAAAGATGGGAAGCATCGCTCTCAGCATAGGTCGCCGCAGCAATGTTCGCGTCCGTTGTTACCTGTGTGCCTGGAGTTGTTTCTCGTACCTCAGCAGCAGCAGGAGGCGACTGTGAGATCTCAATGAATGCTGACATCAGGGTAGGGAGCCTCTGGGAACAACACAGAGCATGGGCCGTTATCGGGACCAGCAAAGTATCGACGTCCTTTGGCGCAGCTGATGGATATGTTAAACAAGCGTCCAACACGCATTCTTCACCGCATAGCAGGCAGCGTAGAACAGGTAAGATGCAATCTTGCCAGATTGGTCTGAATGACAGGAACCACGTGGTATTAAGGTCCCGTAGACAAGTCATGCACAATAGCTGTACTATTCGCTCACGGCACTTTCTTTCAAGGAGAGCTTTCTCCATTTCGCTCGGAGTGATGTCGGCGAATAGGCTGGCCATAGCGCAATAGCAGAAAGATGAATAGAATTCCGGCAACAAGTGCGAGAATTAATGGTATGCCACCAAACACCGAATGTGCAAAGTTGGGGATGATTCCAAGTATTGCCTGGAAAGGTGCTAACAGACCGGAGCAAATGCTCTTAAATACATGTACAATTCCGGTCGTATCTGACATGTTAAAGATACGTGATACCATTTCTACGAAATGTATAGGGCAGTTTGTACGTATTAAAGTCTGTATCTCAGCCGAAGTCCTTGCTACTTGTAGATCATAGGTTTCTTTGGCCGAGGTCAAAGGCACTGTTTGCTGTAAAAGCATGGCTTTCATTCTGCTCAAAGTATCAAATCTTATAAAAGAGACGTTCAGCGAAGGCCATAGCGGCGACTCACTGACTGTGTCTATTGGGGGAAACAATGCTTGCATACAGCAAGTGACCCTGGAGTTGACCGTTACTAGATATGGGATGCCTGGCAACATTCCACAGCAACTCTGATCATTCAACATGAGGTAACTCCCATTAGAAAGTTGTCCAAACGTTGGATTAATCACAGCAGCTGGTGTACCCCGCTGATGGCAAGACAAGTTTGCCACAGAACCATTACAAGTCCCGTGTAAAGAAATGTCCTTACATATGGGTGAACCGGTCAGTGCATGTTTATAGTTAGTACCGCTAAGAAACACTTCATGATCCCCACTCCAACATCTATGTGTATACGGTAAATCCCAAGATGTCTTAATGTATTCCTTACCCAACCTTTCATATTTGCCTGCTTGCATTTGTCTGAGGCAATACTGAAACTGAAAAGTTGTCACAGGTAATGTTATTTTGCCATGAATAACCCATTCTGTAGCTGGTTTTTCTGCCACTGTGAATGGTAACTTCTCCATTTTTTCAATGCTTAGCACTGTATACCTTGCTCCTCTTTGTGCCAATTCGATCTGTTTATCAGTGAGATTGTATTCTGCAAACAGAGACGACGTGTTGATGAAACGCCAAGGCACATAGCCCGCTCGCAAAGATTGCAGCGTCCATGTCAATGACACTATAGAACGTAATTGGGATTGACCTTGTTGTAACATAGCCAAATCTTGTTCTAGAATGTCGATAGCAGAGGATACAATGCCATCCAATGAATAAATTCTGGAGGACAAAGTTGTTAACCCATTGTCGACCACAGAGAGTGTTTTCTCTAAATTAATACGATCAAGTTCACGTATTCGTTCTGCGGCCTCTATCTGTGACACTTTCCATGCTTCATTATAAGCAGCATAAATGCCGGCATATATGAAACGTTTTTGACGCGGTTTTCTTGGTCCAAGCAAGAATTCCCTAAGATCAGCGTCTCCTGTAAGTAAGGATAAGTGTTGTTTCACATCCTGTAGTGTAGATTTATGCAGCCAATCGAGGCATAATTTTCCTACACTGTATGATGTTACTACCCCCGGATGTTGTCTTTGGACATATCTTGGGTCTGGCCTATGAATAGTAAAGCCCTGAGTTTTGTTCAAGAACCTTTCCTGACAGCTGTTTGTGTCTGTGGGCCAGATCAACCATTTTTTCCAATTTGGATGAGTTCTGTTAAGTTGTAGTATATTGTCAACTGTCACCACTGCCTTTGTATTATTTTCACTGGCAGGTGTTGGCACAGAAGGTGTTTTCATCTCTTTGATCTTGGCTAATCCAAGACAAGATGTTTGTTGGACGGTTTCATTCAAAAACAGTATTTGTTCAGGGATGATACAGGCTCTAAATAAAGCTTCTATACCCTGTACTTGCCAATCTTTACTACCCCAGACAGTTTTTGTCTCAATTGTGTCTTTCCATAAGTCGAAACCCTGTGTAGACAGTTGGGCAATAAATGCTTCAGAATAAATCTGTTTCGTATTGTGTTAACATAATTTTCAGTCCTGTTTTGTTTACATTTTTATAGTAAAACGTTTCTGGGTCAGATGTATTGTAACCTGAAAAATATGGAAACTTACTAGCAAAAATTTTTGAACTACCTTGTGGCGGTGTAGGACAATGTTCCCATTGGTTAAACATAAACACATTTCTTGGATATGCAGTTTTGTGCAAATAATGATGACCATAGTGGTTATAACAATACAGTTCTTCATAGTCTGATGAACCTTCTAAATATTCATTTTTAGAAAATGCAGCAGATTTTTCTAGATCAAACATTATGTCAGTCACAGTCTCAAAGTCCCAATCATCTGAATAGGTACTGGACGTAATTAAATC
Source organism: Calotriton arnoldi (assembly GCA_963921515.1). NCBI lineage: Eukaryota > Metazoa > Chordata > Amphibia > Caudata > Salamandridae > Calotriton > Calotriton arnoldi. Next base: position 1,414,031 of record CAWUFW010004181.1, read on the forward strand.
ACTTAGTGAAATTTTAAACAAATGTGGAATGTTCAATTGTTCACTCGGGCCGAAGATTTCATAATCTGTTTTGTCCCACACTATACCATCCTGTATAGGAACAGCTGTGATGTTCACTGATGACAAGTCTCTTGCTTCACGATGGGAAGATTTATGAGGTTTCAAAAGTACATTCACGTCTTTTCCTTCACTGTTCACATGGATGTATCTGCCACTTATAAGCACGCTTACAGTTGTTACCAAAGCTAGCCAGAGCAGAAAAACAAAAAGTCCAGATGTAATCCAGAGTTCAATCCATGGAGAAACCAGATAAGTCTTTTTCAGAAAGTGAATACAGTCTTGTACTTGCTGCTTGAGTTTGAATGATGCTGGCGTCGTTTCAGGTTCACTTGGATCTTCTGAGAACGTATCAAAGTCAATGAAATAGCCAGAAGCAGTTCTGTCAATTGTTGGAATTGCATCAGGATTTGTTGAAATCACAGGAGACAGTTCTTCACGTGTCACGTTGGTGTAGACAGGTGTATTTGGACGAACTGTTATTTGGTTGTCAAGAGGGATGAGTTCCATAGCTTGGTTGCTTAGTCCTTCATTTGTTACAGCTGAATTCTCGATTGTGATCAGTCTTTCAGTCTGAACCTCTTGAATAGTAGCGAGAGGATTGAGTCTGCTACTTGGTCGGAGTCCACGAGGCCTACTGCTTAGTATTGGCCACATGTTGTGGTTTGATGAGGTCGATGGACACAAATCTTTTCTCCTTTCTTCCAGCAAGGGGCGGCAGAAGTACTGTTCTTGTTCCTTGAACTGCTAGAACAGGTACTGGTTGTCTGTAAGAAGGTCCAAATTCCTTCTTGTCCGCAATTTTTTCTCTGACTAGATCCCCGACTTTCGGAATCCAGACAGGCCTTGCTGGGACCGCCGATATTTCCCCAGTGGTGGTTGGCTGTAGGGAGACGTTGCTTTGTTTCGTTCTTAATTTGTTAAGCTCCTGTAAAACAGCCAAACGATCTTTGATATTAAATGCTTTATTTTCCACCACTGTGCCTACGTGTTCTAAGTCTGGAACCCACATTCTTGTCCCAAATAGGACTTCATATGGAGTGACCCCCCTAGAGAACTTCTTGGCAGATTGTTGAGAGCGCGCTGTACGCTATTGAGGTGTTTGACCCACCCATCACCCGAACCTAATACCCTAGCTGTTATAGACTGCTTTATGTCCCGGTTTTTCCTTTCCACAACAGAATTTCCCTCAGGATGGAATGGAGAGGAGTACCGCAATGCAACGCCCAGACTGGCCATGGCCTCCTTGTAAGCCCTAGAGCTAAACGCAGGACCCTGGTCAGAATGTAGCGTGCCTATTGCGTATGTGCCGATAAAGACTCGCAAATCTTTTATAACAGTTCGAGCGTCAGCCGAGCGCTGAGGCCATAACCATAGGAACCTAGATTTAGTATTTGCGGGAATGCCTTTGTCCAGTGGGACGCCGGCGAGTAGATAGCCTAATGCTGTCTAACAGTGGTGTCTGTACTGGGCTGCCGCATTCGCAGCATGGTGTCTGGTGGCTCTCTCGCTGTAATTTACAGTCTAAGCAGTTGTTGATAAATATGTGAATGTGTGTATTCATTCCAGGCCACCAGTACATCTCTTTTAATTTCAAAATTGTGTTTGAGATCCCTTGATGTGACAGACCCTCCCCCAAATGAGTTTCATAAATCAAGGCTGCTCTTCGTTCCATGTTTGGAATTACCCTATCCCCCACTCCAGGGATTCGAGCAAAAGGAACGTTGTTCGCATCAATTACATAAGAGTACTTGAGTGGAAACTTTTTTGGTAACGCTGCACTGCTGCCTTTGCTTGAAGCATTGACAGCTAACATTATCTCACCGTCTATTTTTGTTTTTGAACGAGTGATCGCAGCTACGGAAGCCGTCTGAACAGCCCCCTTTGCGGCTTCGTCAGCCAATGAATTCCCTGCAACGTGAACGCCATCACGCTGATGACTCAGTGTGTGAATCACGTGAGCCTTTGGTAGTTCGTTTTTCAACTGAACTACTTGTTCCCAAAGCAGTTTGTGCTTTATTGTGCCACCTTTCGCATCTTTGAAACCATTTTCAAGCCAGGTTCGTATATAGTCATTATACGACTGAACACAGTAAAAGGAATCGCACACGATTAGTGTGAGGAATTCTCGATCCGTACTCTCAAGTGCCAGTTTGAATGCTTGTAGTTCAGCTCGCTGAGCTGTACAATCACCTAGTGATTGAGTTTTTGTGACCATAGGTCTGAAGATGCCATCTCGCATGCGACCTTTAACGATAGCACACGCTGCACTGTAAGCTTGCTTACTCCCAGTTGCGGGCTGTGCGGATCCGTCAGTGTAAATTACGAATTCATACTGATCGAGAGGCAGAATCTCAGTGGGCAGAGGACATTCTTGTTCATACTGGAGAAATGCTTGTGTTTTTAAATCTGGATCAAAAACATATTCAACATCAGGTGCAGCAAGAGAATTAACCCATTGTATCCATCTCGGATGTAGTGCTTTAGCATTTGGAATGCTTGCTTTTGTTACCGCTTCTAAAGCTGGTACTGGGGTAACGACAATTATGCGTTTCCCTTGGGCTAAGGCTCTTTCTTTTGCTACAGCTGTTTGAACTGCTGTTAGAATTTTTTCAGTTGAACTGAAGCGCATTTCCGCTTGTGTGTACAAATGGGATTTGTATGCGATTGGTACTTTCTCACCCTCATTGAAGGTTAAGTAGGTGAATCCACATTGACCCGAAATTATTCGAATCACCAAATTTCTTTGACTTACGCGTGTTTGTAAGTGGTTTGTTGCTAACATGTTAGCTTGGAGTGAACGCAAGATTTCTGTGTGTTCCTGTGTCCAGTTTTTGATTGAAAAATCAGGTTTGATTAATGCGTAGAGAGGTTTAACCCTTTCTGCATAGTTTAGAATGTATGTTCTTCCAAAATTTAGGAATCCCAGTATTGATTGTAAGTTTTTTAGCGTCTTTGGAGGTTGGAGCAGTGCACATTTCTCTAGAAAGTTAGCTGCCAAGCTCTTGCCTTCACTTGAAAGCTCATATCCCAAAAATAGGACATTGAGATGGGCAATTCGGGACTTTTTAAAGTTGAACTTGTAGCCCTCAGAGGCGAATCCCAATATAATGGTGCTCACCCTGTTCAAGTGTTTGTCCAAGTCATCGTCTGTCAGATAGATGTCATCGACATAGGACAATGCCTCGTTGTCATAGATTTGTAGTAACTCCGTTACCCTCGCTGAGAATAAACCTGGGCTGTTCTTGAACCCTTGTGGGAGTCGACAAAAGTGACGCTGGGTCCCCATTATGGAGAATGCCGTTAAGTACCTGCTTTCAGGTGCTATGTTTTGACAAAAGAAACCATTTGAGATGTCTAATGTTGTTTTGTATTTTTTACGCACAATGTTATTCATTAATGCTGTGCTGTGTGCATTTTGCACTGCAAAAGTTTTAGAACAAGTATTTAGGTGTCTGTAGTCCAAAACTAGACGATATGTATTGTCTGGTTTGGAGACAGGAAACAAAGGATTGTTCATGGAGGAGGTGCATGTTTCAATCACCCCTTGATATTCAAGTTGATCTAAGATCTCCCTGACCTGTTTTTTAGCTTCTTGCTTAATCGGATACTGCCTCTGTGCAGTTGGTTCATGTTTCAGATTTATTTTATGGTGAGGTGAGTCCTCATCCCATCCTACATGATTTTTATATAATGCTGGAGCCTGGGCCACTGCCCATTTTCTGGCATATGTATATTTTAAGTGAATTGGAATGTGATTGGAGAAGGCAGGCATAATCATGTCCTCGCCGTGTGGGCACTCCCTGACAAATTGTGGTGGCCAGTCTTTTTCTGCTAGAAGTATGTCATAACCCTTTGATAGTTTTTCCCAAAAGAGTGCTTTAACCTGTCTAGGTTTGTCTCCCTCCATCCGGAGTGTTATATCATATAACTTTTGTGGAGCACTAACCCTGGTGTCTACAGTTTCTACTGTAATGTACTCATTCAAGTCCACTATCTCCAGAAGTTCCATCAGGTTCTGGCGAGCTATTGTGACTTCTGCTGCACTGTCCAGCATTGTCTGAGCCCATTCTCCGTTCTTGAGTTGCGTTCTCAGAATTCTCGGCATGTCTTACTATTAGACCTGCGACTTTCTTTTTGGAGAATTGAGGTTTTGCTTTAGTTTTTGGAGCGTGTTTGTCGTCTTTCGATTTCACGCGTTCTTCTCTATGTTCTGTTCGTCCTCTTCTTTCCGAAGTCTGTGATGAGACCTGAAAGGGACGAGAGGAACGTGTATCAGTGTCTTGATACCTATCAGGTTTTCTCAAATTATCCCTATTCCTGAGGTTATACCTCCTTTCAGAGGGCTCCTTTTGAGGAGACCTACCTCGGGATTGAGACCTTTTCTCATTTGAATTTTGTTTATTAGTCTCCCACTTCTTTTTAGAAGATGTAGGAGTTTGTTTAATTGAGTCCTTCTCAGGACTTTCAGATAGTTTTGGTTTAACTGGTCTCCCACCCAAACTATCTCTGCCTAATTCTGCATAGGATTGTTCTATAATTCTGGGTAGCTCTGTTTGATGTTCTGTAACATCAAATTCCCTTAATTTTTGTCGGATCGCCACTGCTGCTGCCTCCCCTTTAATATTTGATAATATTATTGTTGAGACCTGGTCGAAATTTTTCAGTAATTTCATACCTAAATTTAAAGCAGGCTCTGCCCCGTATTCGTTTTGAATTTGTTTTAGGACATCAGGTATTACCGCAATTGACGGAATGCCGTGTGTTTTAGTGTAGATGGCAGCAAAGACTGAGCCCCAAGTGGTGCAGTCTTCCAGTTGTGGTGTGATCCCCATTGGTAAACTAATGGTTAGTATTCTGTGTTTCTCATGTGGGCTAGTATTTGGAAATACTGCTTCGATTTGAGTAATTTTTTGAGCTATCCAAAACGGGATTTGCTCACGCTTAGTGGGCATTTTACCCATGACTGCGTATAGAGTCTGTGGTGTAATTTTTAGAGTATTCCCCTGGTGAGGGGTTTGATTTGGAAGTGTTAATGGTGGTTGGACTGTAAAAGTCCGCATGACATATTGAACCAATTGTCTGTAGATTTTTATTAACTCTGTGAGTTGAGTAAGTAGTTCCTCATCTGACATTATTTCTATGTCGGGATGAGGTGTGTAGCCGGCTAGAATCGGCCATGTTGCTCCTGGTCTACCTAGTGGACCGAGCCTGGTTATATTTTTGTGATGTTTTAGGGCGCCTTTAAACCAGAGCTGATGCTCTTGGTATGTTAATGGAATTTCTATATCCTCGAAAGGAATGTATTCCTCTGGTGGTTCATCTTCTTTGTAGAAGTGAAACATGTGTGTTACTGAATTGGATTCAGGAAATATTACCCATGAATAGAATACCTCTGTCTGAAAGGATTCATGTGCCTCTATCACGAAAACTGCTCTACCTCCTCTCGGTGATAGGCCATGTTTTATAAGTTTTAGAGTAATGGCTCTTCTTAAGTTTGGAGCGATGTCGATGACACCCTCCTCGGTTTCATTTAAACCGGTGTTGTTAAAAAATGCTGGCTGGGCTGGATCAGCCGCAGCTCCACCGTTTCCGGCGGGATTGTCCCCGTTTAAGGACATTTTGTTTTATGAAAAATGTAGAACAAGTTTCAAGGAAACAAAGATAAGGTGCACAATATTGTGGAACACTGTATCCTTCAACGTTGAGCAAACCAAACAGCTAATATATAGGGTTCTGCCCTATGTAGCCGTGGCGGATACTTAACCCTGCCCACTCCAGACGTCTTTAGGAGTATATGGGTAGGGGTCTCTGAGAGAAAAAGAAGAGATGCACAGCTGAGTTACTCAGTATCTAACGTTGAATTACTGCCTTACCAAACGTTGGGCGCCATGTAGTGTAGCTCCTATTTCCCTAATAGGCTCTGCGCATTGGAATAATATATCCTATAGGTTTGACATAGGACTAAGGTCGGTATGTCCCTATCGAGTATATTAAACTTAATTACTTGTGCCAGCTAGCTCAGAGGCCACTAGAAACTTCTTGACGACAAGAAGGGAGTAGTTTCTGGCAGCCGCAAAACATGACCACTGTGTTTCCCTTACAGAATCAGGACGTGTCCCAGAGTCGTAGAAACAATAGATAACTATTTCACTCAGCTCAGTCGTGCATGGTTCAGTTATTCTCAAAGTTACACAGAAATAACAGACGGGCGTTTCAATAAAAGGTTTATTGAACAGTCTTGTTTCTGTTGTAAGTTAGATGTGCTGTTACGATCACAAGACAATATGCGAGATAAATAATGTACAGAGTGAGCAGTAGAAATAAATAATACTGCGTTAGCATTATCTTTTTAGCATATATGCATTTACATAAAATGACACAGCCTAAAAATGCGAGTACTCATACGATGCGTTTCTAGCCTAGTTCTACCCCAGTGTTCCTAACCTATCCTAGGTGTAGGGAGAAGTAGAAGTAGGTGATGTATTCCTGACTAGAGTATACTAAGAGTATGTTACGCCTAGTATGCCAAGAGTCTAATATGCCAAGAGTCCCTCTAGGTTCTAGTCTGCTCCATACCTGAAGAATGAGAGAGGTAGGAATCTCTTTCCGGACTCGAACTCCAACACCCCGCAAGGGAAGTTAGATCACTGGAAGCTGGACTCTCTGCGTGCAGGAATGACAGCGTCTTCTCAGTGCGTCCGGCCGGGAATCGGGCTCCTCTGAAGTCGAGGTCTCCTCTGATTTACAGGGGTTTGGGAAGGTATATTTATACCTGAAAATGTTAGCATTGACGTGAGTTGGGCAGCGAAAGACGTCATGAATGAACCCCTAAGGAATAATGGTTCATGCATAATATATGAGTCCTTGAAGAAATCAATAGTCCTGGGCAAGGGAAACTCCCGCAGCCTAAGGGTCTGTTTTTTTCATGGACTCGTTGAGACGCTAGGGTGGACGGATGCCGGAATCCATGCCTGTATTTGGAGTGCATGGTTTATGCCTAAATAAGGTCAGAGATTTTATGCCTATATAAGGGCAAGGCGAATTGTGCCTATATAAGGACATGATTCTAGAAAAGCCCGTTTATGGACACCCTATAAAGTATACAACACACCATGTAGAGGACTAAAATATGTACTTGTCATAGTGTGTCTGTTTTCAAAGTGGGTGGAGGCTTACCCTACCAGAAGGAATGACAGTATTACAGTCGCAAAGCTGTTACTAAGAGAACTCATTCCTAGGTTCGGTTTCCCAGTAACTTTGGAATCAGATAGAGGAGGGCACTTCAACAGCGATGTGATCAAAATAATCTGCGAAGCATTCCAAATTGAGCAAAAATTGCACTGTGCATATCGCCCGGAGGCTTCTGGAGTGGTTGAACAAATAAATGGCACAATAAAATCCAGACTGGCAAAAATGTGTGCATCAACATCATTTGATTGGCCGGATGCATTGCCGCTTGTTTTAATGGGACTCAGAAGCATTCCCGATAGAACTACCGGATTGAGTCCGCATGAAATAATCATGGGAAGAGCAATGAGACAAGCACATGTTGCTACAAGTAAACTGTTGAATATAACTGATGATATGGTTCTGGATTATTGCAAAGGATTGGCTGACCTAGTGCGTTCTGTCTCTCACCAGGTTGGGGAAGACGCAGTGTCTAGGCAGCCTGAGCAAGAGCATGATCTGAATCCCGGAGACAGGGTGGTTGTAAAGCATCACACAAGAGAAACGTGTCTATCACCCAGGTGGGGCGAACCTTGTCAGGTTATACTAGTTACGAACACAGCAGTGAAATGTGCAGGATTGCCTAATTGGATTCATGTAAGCCAGACCAAAAGGGTACCGGACCCTGAAGAAGAGAATCCTCAGATAGCATCAATAACTGAGGAAGCTGAAGGTTGCCCAGCTGAAGAATCTCAGGTGAGGGATTCGAGAGAAGCTGAAGAAGAACAACCGAGCACAAGTCAGGACTGGATACCAGTGGTTGATGTACCAGAAGCTTACAACAGAACTAGAAGCCAATCAAAATTAGAAGAAATTAGAGAAGACCAGATAGGTGAAGAAGAAGCCGCTCAGGATAAGGAAAATAAAACAATAAAAGAACCTGAGCAGGACCAGATAAGGAGAGGAAATTGGGCTCAAATCAACAACAAAACAACAAAGTTTGAGCAGGGACAGACAGGTTTAGAAGAACGTGGTCAGGCTGCAGAAGTACATAGTGCAATAAGCCCTGATCAGTACCAGTTAGATGTAGGAAAATACATTCAAGAAGAAGATCACGAGAATATCAAGCATGAAGATGCAAATGCTGAACCAAGTCAGTTATCAGAAACTCACAATGGAGCAACTGAAGAAAAACCAATAAGACCTGAAAAAGAACAAATAGAAGAAGAAACTGAAATTGAAGAAAAACAAACTGTGCCACAACTTGAAATTAAAAAGACTTCTGAAGAAGAAATAAGAAGTGAAGAGACAGTGCAAACAAAGAAGATCAGAAAAGGTGATCATTGGCCTAGTGTCATTAAAAGAGTGAAATACCATATAAGAACCAGAAGTGAAGATCCAGAACAAGTAAATGAAGTAACAAGTTTACCCGGACAAACAAGTGGGACTGAAAAACGAAAAAGCAAAAGACTGAAACTTGTGAACAATAAATTTAAAGGTCCTGATTTGACTTATATAATCCTTGAAGACTACGAGAGTTCAGAGTCAAGTGAAAGTGGTGACGAAGGAACAAGTGCGGAACTGACTTATGAAAAAGAAATAAAACCACCTTGATAACGTTAAAGTCTTGAAAAGAAAAGATAAGAAGAGAAATCTTCCTTGTCAAAATGCCTGACGACAGAGTTTCTGGGAGACCGAAACGGAAATGTTGTAAAAGATGCTGTGCTATATGCATATGTAGTCTGGTAGTGGTGCTTATAGTATGGTTAGTTGTGATCATAGCAATTCCTTACCTTCTGATAATGGATAAAAGATTAACAACGAAACGAAGGGAAGGGTAGATAACTTGAGAAGTAATAGAGTAGAATTAAAGGCAGAAGATGAACCAGAGTTTCATCATGAGGTAACAGATAACGACACTAGTTTGAATGTTTTCACAAAATTATTGTTTCAATATGTAGATACCATGGAAGTTAGTAATTGTTATGTCTGTATGAAGTTACCCGAATCAGTAGCTGAAGGATTAACATATCATCATTTACCATTAACTTATGGCATATCATGTAGTGTAGTGACTAGTTTATTTTATAGAACAAGGGAGACTTCAGTATTATTATTCAGACATGGATGTGATATTTTCTGAGGTTCCGATTCGAAAGAATATGAATCCAGTGCTTAGTAGTAAAGATGCACAGTTTAAGGGAGAATTTTTCTTAACAATGAAATCGATAGACATAACACATGCACATAGAAGCAATCTAACATGTTCATTACATGAAGAAGAAAATATATTTTTGAATTTAGTAGAAAATAGAAGACAAGATTTCCAAAAGAAAGCGTCTGAGCATAAAGCTCATCTGCCACCTTGGGCTGAGAAAGAGGGTAGTTACACACCTGGCAAGGCTCAAGCTGCTATGGCTCTGGATTTTGTAAAGACAGGGAAAATTTGTCTACATAGGTTAAAGACTGAGTATAACAATATTTTCATCGGTACCAGTGAATGTGAACATAATTTCTTAATTCTTGGAGGTTGGGGACTAAAAGGAGGAACAGATTCAGTTTTTCCTGGAATCTATTATGTGTGTGGGAATAAGGCTTATTTTAGGCTTCCTGCACGGTGGTATGGAAGTTGTTATTTTGGAATAGTATTTCCAAAAATATACCACGTAAAAAGAAACACTGGGAGCAATGAAAATAATAATGAATTAACACGTAGTACAAGACCTAGTTTTTCTGAAATTGTAGGTGATATATTCGGTGCATTGATACCTTCAGTGGGAATAATTCTGAACTCAAGGAAAATATGTAAATTATCTACAGTGGTTGATCGCTTATCAACGGACACTGCTGGAGGATTTCTAATGATTAATGCGGAGATGGTTGCGATTAGATCTATGGTTATGCAAAATCGACTTGCTCTTGATATAATATTAGCAAAAGAGGGCGGAGTCTGTAAATTATTGAAGACGAAACACTGTTGCACTTACATACCTGACAAAAGTGCAGAAATTGGAACATATATACAGAATATAACAAAACTTGAGAATGAACTTAAACCACTGGAAGTTGATAGTGTATGGGCAAGATTGACGAATAGTATAACGTCAATTGGTACCTGGTTTGCCACAGTGAAAAGACACCGGACAGCAACGCAGCCCACAAAGACGCCATCCGCCAGCACCATCACCTCATCAGGTCCGCCAAGAGGACCTCCTTCAAAGACCGCCTCGACAACAACGCACACAACAGCAAGGAGCTCTTCATCATCGTGAAGGAACTCTCCAACCCCAGCTCCAACTCCAACGACATCCCGCCGTCGCAAGCCCTGTGCGATTCCCTCGCCACCTTCCTCCACCGCAAGATCACCGACATCCACGACAGCTTCGACACCCGAACTGCCCCAACAGACCCGACACACCAGACTCACCGCACGCTATCGACCACGACCCCTTGACAGCCTGGGCCAACGTGAACATCGATGACATCATCAATACCATGAGCACTATCCACTCCGGCTCCCCGTCAGACCCTTTTCCGCACCACATCTTCAACAAAGCCGGCAGCTCCATCGCACCCCACCTGTGCAACGTCATCAACCTCTCCTTCGAGACCGTGACCTTCCCAGAGAGCTGGAAACACGCCGAGATCAACGCCCTACTCAAAAAACCCAAGGCGGATCCGAAAGACCTCAAGAACTTCCGGCCCATCTCCCTGCTTCCATTCCCAGCAAAGGTCATCGAGAAGTTCGTCAACAGACAGCTAACCCGATACCTCGAAGAAAACAGCATCCTGAACCCATCCCAGTCAGGGTTCCGCAGCAACCACAGCACTGAGACTGCCCTCATCGCCGCCACCGACGACATCAGGACACTGCTGGACAACGGTGAGACTGCGGCCCTCATCCTCCTGGACCTCTCCGCCGCCTTCGACACTGTCTGCCACCGCACACTACGCGCACGCCTCCACAACGCAGGGATCCAAGAGAAAGCCCTAGAATGGACCACCTCCTTCCTCTCCGGCAGAACACAGAGAGTCCTCCTACCGCCATTCCGATCCGAAGCCTCCGAGATCATCTGCGGCGTACCCCAGGGTTCATCCCTCAGCCCGACACTGTTCAACATCTACATGGCCCCACTCGCACGCATCGCCCGACAGCACGACCTCAACATAATCTCCTACGCCGACGACACTCAACTGATCCTCTCCCTCACCAAGGACCCCCTCACCACCAAATCCAGCCTCCACGAAGGAATGAAGGCCGTCGCCGACTGGATGAAGAGCAGCCGACTAAAGCTGAACACGGACAAGACGGAGGTCCTCATCCTCAGCTCCAACCCTTCAGCCTGGGACGACTCCTGGTGGCCCACGACACTGGGGGCACCCCTGACACCCACCGACCACGCTCGCAACCTGGGAGTCATCCTCGACTCAACGCTCTCCATGACCAAGCAAGTCAACGCAGTCTCCTCCTCCTGCTTCAACACCCTCCGCATGCTCCGCAAGATCTACAGGTGGATCCCGACAGACACGAGAAGAACAGTCACCCAGGCCCTCGTTAGCAGCCGACTCAACTATGGAAATGCCCTCAACGCGGGAGCCCGACCAAGCTCATCAAACGACTGCAAAGAATTCAAAACGCCTCTGCACGCCTGATCCTTGACGTTCCATGCCACAGCCACATCACCCCCCACCTGAGAAACCTGCACTGGCTCCCCGTCGACAGGAGAATCTCCTTCAAACTCCTCATCCACGCACACAAGGCACTCCACAAGACCGGCCCAGCCTACCTCAACAGACGACTCTCCTTCTACGTTCCCAACCGCCAGCTCCGCTCCTCCGACCTCTCCCTGGCCACCGTCCCGCGCATCCGAAGAACTACCACCAGCGGCAGATCCTTCTCCCACCTCGCCGCCAAGACCTGGAACACCCTTCCACTCAGCCTACGACAGACCCAAGACCTGCTGACCTTCAGGAGGCTACTCAAGACCTGGCTGTTCGACCAGTAGCGATACCAAAGGGGATGATGGACGGAGCGCCTGAGCAAATCAAACACTCACCCCCAGTCAACTGATCTGGGTTTAATCCATCATCATTCTTTAGCTCACTCCACCACCCCAGTTCAGACATGGCCATATGCAAATCAGTCTGACCCTGTGCCTCATGGGAACAGTCCAGCCCGAACTGCCAAGCCATGTCTTCCCTGGACCGGAAACAAGCATCCTAGGACCGGTTTCTGGCATTCCAGCCGTCATCAGCCAGGCTAGCTTGAATCCAGTGGCAAAGTGAGCAAGGGACCCACGTCTGGGCATACCCTGCCAACTTATGGCGAACAAAGCGATACCAAAGGGGATGATAAACCCAGATCAGTTGACTGGGGGTGAGTGTTTGATTGGCTCAAATGTTCCGTCCATCATCCCCTTTTGTATCGCTTTGTTCGCCCTAAGTTGGCGGGGGCATGCCCAGACGTGGGTCCCTTGCTCACTTTGCCACTGGATTCAAGCAAGCCTGGCTGATGATGGCTGGAATGCCAGAAACCGGTCCTAGGATGCTTGTTTCCGGTCCAGGGAAGACATGGCTTGGCAGTTCGGGCTGGACTGTTCCCATGAGGCACAGGGTCAGACTGATTTGCATATGGCCATGTCTGAACTGGGGTGGTGGAGTGAGCTAAAGAATGATGATGGATTAAACCCAGATCAGTTGACTGGGGGTGAGTGTTTGATTGGCTCAAACGTTCCGTCCATCATCCCCTTTTGTATCGCTTTGTTCGCCCTAAGTTGGCGGGGGCATGCCCAGACGTGGGTCCCTTGCTCACTTTGCCACTGGATTCAAGCAAGCCTGGCTGATGACGGCTGGAATGCCAGAAACCGGTCCTAGGATGCTTGTTTCCGGTCCAGGGAAGACATGGCTTGGCAGTTCGGGCTGGACTGTTCCCATGAGGCACAGGGTCAGACTGATTTGCATATGGCCATGTCTGAACTGGGGTGGTGGAGTGAGCTAAAGAATGATGATGGATTAAACCCAGATCAGTTGACTGGGGGTGAGTGTTTGATTGGCTCAAACGTTCCGTCCATCATCCCCTTTTGTATCGCTTTGTTCGCCCTAAGTTGGCGGGGGCATGCCCAGACGTGGGTCCCTTGCTCACTTTGCCACTGGATTCAAGCAAGCCTGGCTGATGACGGCTGGAATGCCAGAAACCGGTCCTAGGATGCTTGTTTCCGGTCCAGGGAAGACATGGCTTGGCAGTTCGGGCTGGACTGTTCCCATGAGGCACAGGGTCAGACTGATTTGCATATGGCCATGTCTGAACTGGGGTGGTGGAGTGAGCTAAAGAATGATGATGGATTAAACCCAGATCAGTTGACTGGGGGTGAGTGTTTGATTGGCTCAAACGTTCCGTCCATCATCCCCTTTTGTATCGCTTTGTTCGCCCTAAGTTGGCGGGGGCATGCCCAGACGTGGGTCCCTTGCTCACTTTGCCACTGGATTCAAGCAAGCCTGGCTGATGACGGCTGGAATGCCAGAAACCGGTCCTAGGATGCTTGTTTCCGGTCCAGGGAAGACATGGCTTGGCAGTTCGGGCTGGACTGTTCCCATGAGGCACAGGGTCAGACTGATTTGCATATGGCCATGTCTGAACTGGGGTGGTGGAGTGAGCTAAAGAATGATGATGGATTAAACCCAGATCAGTTGACTGGGGGTGAGTGTTTGATTGGCTCAAACGTTCCGTCCATCATCCCCTTTTGTATCGCTTTGTTCGCCCTAAGTTGGCGGGGGCATGCCCAGACGTGGGTCCCTTGCTCACTTTGCCACTGGATTCAAGCAAGCCTGGCTGATGACGGCTGGAATGCCAGAAACCGGTCCTAGGATGCTTGTTTCCGGTCCAGGGAAGACATGGCTTGGCAGTTCGGGCTGGACTGTTCCCATGAGGCACAGGGTCAGACTGATTTGCATATGGCCATGTCTGAACTGGGGTGGTGGAGTGAGCTAAAGAATGATGATGGATTAAACCCAGATCAGTTGACTGGGGGTGAGTGTTTGATTGGCTCAAACGTTCCGTCCATCATCCCCTTTTGTATCGCTTTGTTCGCCCTAAGTTGGCGGGGGCATGCCCAGACGTGGGTCCCTTGCTCACTTTGCCACTGGATTCAAGCAAGCCTGGCTGATGACGGCTGGAATGCCAGAAACCGGTCCTAGGATGCTTGTTTCCGGTCCAGGGAAGACATGGCTTGGCAGTTCGGGCTGGACTGTTCCCATGAGGCACAGGGTCAGACTGATTTGCATATGGCCATGTCTGAACTGGGGTGGTGGAGTGAGCTAAAGAATGATGATGGATTAAACCCAGATCAGTTGACTGGGGGTGAGTGTTTGATTGGCTCAAACGTTCCGTCCATCATCCCCTTTTGTATCGCTTTGTTCGCCCTAAGTTGGCGGGGGCATGCCCAGACGTGGGTCCCTTGCTCACTTTGCCACTGGATTCAAGCAAGCCTGGCTGATGACGGCTGGAATGCCAGAAACCGGTCCTAGGATGCTTGTTTCCGGTCCAGGGAAGACATGGCTTGGCAGTTCGGGCTGGACTGTTCCCATGAGGCACAGGGTCAGACTGATTTGCATATGGCCATGTCTGAACTGGGGTGGTGGAGTGAGCTAAAGAATGATGATGGATTAAACCCAGATCAGTTGACTGGGGGTGAGTGTTTGATTGGCTCAAACGTTCCGTCCATCATCCCCTTTTGTATCGCTTTGTTCGCCCTAAGTTGGCGGGGGCATGCCCAGACGTGGGTCCCTTGCTCACTTTGCCACTGGATTCAAGCAAGCCTGGCTGATGACGGCTGGAATGCCAGAAACCGGTCCTAGGATGCTTGTTTCCGGTCCAGGGAAGACATGGCTTGGCAGTTCGGGCTGGACTGTTCCCATGAGGCACAGGGTCAGACTGATTTGCATATGGCCATGTCTGAACTGGGGTGGTGGAGTGAGCTAAAGAATGATGATGGATTAAACCCAGATCAGTTGACTGGGGGTGAGTGTTTGATTGGCTCAAACGTTCCGTCCATCATCCCCTTTTGTATCGCTTTGTTCGCCCTAAGTTGGCGGGGGCATGCCCAGACGTGGGTCCCTTGCTCACTTTGCCACTGGATTCAAGCAAGCCTGGCTGATGACGGCTGGAATGCCAGAAACCGGTCCTAGGATGCTTGTTTCCGGTCCAGGGAAGACATGGCTTGGCAGTTCGGGCTGGACTGTTCCCATGAGGCACAGGGTCAGACTGATTTGCATATGGCCATGTCTGAACTGGGGTGGTGGAGTGAGCTAAAGAATGATGATGGATTAAACCCAGATCAGTTGACTGGGGGTGAGTGTTTGATTGGCTCAAACGTTCCGTCCATCATCCCCTTTTGTATCGCTTTGTTCGCCCTAAGTTGGCGGGGGCATGCCCAGACGTGGGTCCCTTGCTCACTTTGCCACTGGATTCAAGCAAGCCTGGCTGATGACGGCTGGAATGCCAGAAACCGGTCCTAGGATGCTTGTTTCCGGTCCAGGGAAGACATGGCTTGGCAGTTCGGGCTGGACTGTTCCCATGAGGCACAGGGTCAGACTGATTTGCATATGGCCATGTCTGAACTGGGGTGGTGGAGTGAGCTAAAGAATGATGATGGATTAAACCCAGATCAGTTGACTGGGGGTGAGTGTTTGATTGGCTCAAACGTTCCGTCCATCATCCCCTTTTGTATCGCTTTGTTCGCCCTAAGTTGGCGGGGGCATGCCCAGACGTGGGTCCCTTGCTCACTTTGCCACTGGATTCAAGCAAGCCTGGCTGATGACGGCTGGAATGCCAGAAACCGGTCCTAGGATGCTTGTTTCCGGTCCAGGGAAGACATGGCTTGGCAGTTCGGGCTGGACTGTTCCCATGAGGCACAGGGTCAGACTGATTTGCATATGGCCATGTCTGAACTGGGGTGGTGGAGTGAGCTAAAGAATGATGATGGATTAAACCCAGATCAGTTGACTGGGGGTGAGTGTTTGATTGGCTCAAACGTTCCGTCCATCATCCCCTTTTGTATCGCTTTGTTCGCCCTAAGTTGGCGGGGGCATGCCCAGACGTGGGTCCCTTGCTCACTTTGCCACTGGATTCAAGCAAGCCTGGCTGATGACGGCTGGAATGCCAGAAACCGGTCCTAGGATGCTTGTTTCCGGTCCAGGGAAGACATGGCTTGGCAGTTCGGGCTGGACTGTTCCCATGAGGCACAGGGTCAGACTGATTTGCATATGGCCATGTCTGAACTGGGGTGGTGGAGTGAGCTAAAGAATGATGATGGATTAAACCCAGATCAGTTGACTGGGGGTGAGTGTTTGATTGGCTCAAACGTTCCGTCCATCATCCCCTTTTGTATCGCTTTGTTCGCCCTAAGTTGGCGGGGGCATGCCCAGACGTGGGTCCCTTGCTCACTTTGCCACTGGATTCAAGCAAGCCTGGCTGATGACGGCTGGAATGCCAGAAACCGGTCCTAGGATGCTTGTTTCCGGTCCAGGGAAGACATGGCTTGGCAGTTCGGGCTGGACTGTTCCCATGAGGCACAGGGTCAGACTGATTTGCATATGGCCATGTCTGAACTGGGGTGGTGGAGTGAGCTAAAGAATGATGATGGATTAAACCCAGATCAGTTGACTGGGGGTGAGTGTTTGATTGGCTCAAACGTTCCGTCCATCATCCCCTTTTGTATCGCTTTGTTCGCCCTAAGTTGGCGGGGGCATGCCCAGACGTGGGTCCCTTGCTCACTTTGCCACTGGATTCAAGCAAGCCTGGCTGATGACGGCTGGAATGCCAGAAACCGGTCCTAGGATGCTTGTTTCCGGTCCAGGGAAGACATGGCTTGGCAGTTCGGGCTGGACTGTTCCCATGAGGCACAGGGTCAGACTGATTTGCATATGGCCATGTCTGAACTGGGGTGGTGGAGTGAGCTAAAGAATGATGATGGATTAAACCCAGATCAGTTGACTGGGGGTGAGTGTTTGATTGGCTCAAACGTTCCGTCCATCATCCCCTTTTGTATCGCTTTGTTCGCCCTAAGTTGGCGGGGGCATGCCCAGACGTGGGTCCCTTGCTCACTTTGCCACTGGATTCAAGCAAGCCTGGCTGATGACGGCTGGAATGCCAGAAACCGGTCCTAGGATGCTTGTTTCCGGTCCAGGGAAGACATGGCTTGGCAGTTCGGGCTGGACTGTTCCCATGAGGCACAGGGTCAGACTGATTTGCATATGGCCATGTCTGAACTGGGGTGGTGGAGTGAGCTAAAGAATGATGATGGATTAAACCCAGATCAGTTGACTGGGGGTGAGTGTTTGATTGGCTCAAACGTTCCGTCCATCATCCCCTTTTGTATCGCTTTGTTCGCCCTAAGTTGGCGGGGGCATGCCCAGACGTGGGTCCCTTGCTCACTTTGCCACTGGATTCAAGCAAGCCTGGCTGATGACGGCTGGAATGCCAGAAACCGGTCCTAGGATGCTTGTTTCCGGTCCAGGGAAGACATGGCTTGGCAGTTCGGGCTGGACTGTTCCCATGAGGCACAGGGTCAGACTGATTTGCATATGGCCATGTCTGAACTGGGGTGGTGGAGTGAGCTAAAGAATGATGATGGATTAAACCCAGATCAGTTGACTGGGGGTGAGTGTTTGATTGGCTCAAACGTTCCGTCCATCATCCCCTTTTGTATCGCTTTGTTCGCCCTAAGTTGGCGGGGGCATGCCCAGACGTGGGTCCCTTGCTCACTTTGCCACTGGATTCAAGCAAGCCTGGCTGATGACGGCTGGAATGCCAGAAACCGGTCCTAGGATGCTTGTTTCCGGTCCAGGGAAGACATGGCTTGGCAGTTCGGGCTGGACTGTTCCCATGAGGCACAGGGTCAGACTGATTTGCATATGGCCATGTCTGAACTGGGGTGGTGGAGTGAGCTAAAGAATGATGATGGATTAAACCCAGATCAGTTGACTGGGGGTGAGTGTTTGATTGGCTCAAACGTTCCGTCCATCATCCCCTTTTGTATCGCTTTGTTCGACCAGTAGCGGCATCCCCCCCCTTCTTCTTCCCCAGCGCCTTGAGACCCTCGCGGGTAAGTAGTGCGCTTTACAAATTCTGTGATTGATTGTTTGATTGATTGCTAATGTAGAGAAAGGACTTATAGGTCAAATATTAGTACCCTTAGCGGGGATAGCAATAATAGTACTATCAATAATAATATGGTGCAAATTTTGTAGAAAGAATGAGACGTATAGAGTGACAGGAAAAGGAAAGAAACGAAAGTTTGACGAAATTGAACTAGAAGATCTGAAAAGTGAATTATACAAGAAACTGAAAGGAGATGATAAAAATAGAAAGTGTAAAAATGAAAGTGAGACAATTTTATGCTAAAAGTTGGCATCTGGTTGTGGGTAGTATTTTGATGGCTCAGAAACGCCATCAGCGAGGGGATTGATGGAGCAAGAACTCACAATGAGACTTGCTCGTAAGCAATCCTCTCACAGTATTAATTATTAATCTTTGTAATGTCCGTACTAACCAATGCACACATCAATACCAAACGAGGGAAGCTTGCCTATGTGTTTAAACTAACAAGTAACGCTTGTCTAAATCTAAAATGGCCGCTAATGCGCAGGAATTTCATTGCGCATGTGTCAACCATATCACGTGGTGGGACGTCTTTCTTTGCTTGGAGGGAAATCTTTGCTTCTGCGCAGTGTATATTAAAATGGCTGCTTAAAGTTTTCACGTGCTAAAGCTTGCGCATACGCTGCAATTAAAGCTGTGGTATTCTAATGCTATTAATGCGAATAGATTTATAAATAAATGGGAATAGAGTAGACAAAGTGGGTATACAGTGAAACCATTTATATTGTGATTTTAATATTTTCTTCTTTGACTTTTATTAGTTCGTAAATGGGCCTGGGTTGGTTGAACTGCAGCTCGAGAGACATTGGTTCTGCACATGCGCCCTGAAAGGCTGACCAAAGGAAGCGATGAAGTCAACTTGGAAGCTCTCCAAGGTCGCGAAGCCTGGTTCACAAGTTCATCCGAAATGTACCTGAAGACGATACAATTGTATACAAAAATGTATTGATAAATCAATAGGAAACGGGTGGGAAATAAAGCAAATGTATTAATTGTGATGGGCGGTACTTTAAAACAATGGGCTTAAAGAAATTGAACTAAAATGACATGGTGTGAGGATCAACCCCCTGTTCCCGTCCAATCAGAAGTAGTGGGCCCATAATTTTGAAACATTAATGGGAGGTACCTGGGTGTAGAAGGGTATAATAGGTATAGATTAGCTAATTAGTTGAGCAATGCTACATTCATTGATCCAGACGCTGATGCAGAGCAGAACTAGGCTGATTCGCGGTCCAGAGAGGTCCTGAGGTGGGGAGGCGGATTCCTAGAAGACGACTCGAGAGAAGCAAAGAGAAGCGAAGTATCAGAGAGGGGAACGACGCAGGCGTCGTTGATAGAGAGGTCACCTGTCCTGAACTTGGTCCGGAGGGACCGATCCTTTCCAAACTCCTTGGCCAAGGGGTTTGGTGTCTCGCACCTTTAGGTAAATATAAATGCAACTTTTAGTTGTGCTGCTGTCACTATCTTCTTCTTCCTGGGGAACCGTCATTGATCGATAATTGATTATTATGCTTCATCCTTGATATATGATTAAGTATCATGTGGTTCTGTATTTTACTCTGCTAAAACTTTAGATAAACATTTTAAAACTTCTTGACTCAGTGATTATTTTAGAATTTATGAAATGTAATGAACGTCACTCATTTTAAACTTCCCAATTAGCAAAGGGTCCATTGGTAAGTCATTACTCTTCAATCAGAAAAGTAATTGGTAGCAGGGATTTTTGATAAAGAGTACAACTGACCCACCAGCGGAAATTGCTAGCATAGTATGAATGAATGGGCCCAGGTGAGTTTTCGGTGTATGAATGTTTGTTGCTAGTAACCCGCTGGATCACTATCATGTCTGTATTAAATGTGCCATAGTGTGGAAACCTCAATGCACCTTCTTTTTCCGTGATCTTATGCCATTGATTCAGCCAAATACATGTATGAAGGCCCACATTTATAGTCATATAATGACCTGCCATATCTTCAGGTGGTGCCCTCCTCCCTCCCGATTAGGTATTTTCCCATCTCTCCGAATAAAATCTCATATGGCCTTAAAGACTTTCATTTTTCAAGAATAATATTGACAATTACAACAGGTTTTTCGTTTCAAACCAGGAAATACGTCTTTACTAACAATTCTCATTTAGAATCAACAACCAATAACAGAGTGGCAGTCTATTATGTGTCAACCAATAACAGTGCAGCTCAACACCAACTGACCAATTTCAGCGTGACATACTGTGACGTATTTATCACTCCTCGCAGCAGTTCACAGTCCTTTACAATTTTCACGGATGCACTCTTCTCTCAATAGTTAGCATGCAAAACAAAACGCAAAGCAATTTAAACAAATACCTTTGTCTGCTCCACTAAAGAAATCAAAGTATTCAATCACACATGAAATAGTTCGAAGTGACACTTTCTGACCTACTCAGGCACACACTCAAGTGAAACCTCGACCAGAGGGGATCACCCGCATTAGTACAGCTTCTCCCTTGCACTACAGGATACACTACACTAACCTCACCTTAATCTCACACAAAGTACATCTCTATCTCAATTGTGCAGTCCACGATGTCTCCTGACTAGCACCATAAAACTCAGCAGACAATTACAAAACAGTGTTTTCTACACCGTCAACTCATTATCATTATACCGGGATCTTAGGCTACGTTGAGCCCAATAACAACTTCAACTTCTTTACATTAAGTGCCACACTCACACAACTTAAGACACTGCCACATCAAACCACGCAATCTCCGCAATCGAAACATAAGCATTTGCAGTGCACACCCTAGTGATACTCACTCCTCCACTGTTACAAGTGTCTTCCAAAATGCTGGAACTCCACCGGTTCTCCGACGCAAGACATGGGCTTTAGAGACTCGGGCTGGGTCTGGACAGGTCTAGAATATGCTATACGAACTCCCTTTGCTTAGGTAAGCAAAAATCCAACATGCTACAATCTTGGGAGTGCACAGTAAGCGGTTACCATTTTTCACTTGATAGCTCTTACTGGTTGGACGAGAGGATAATGAAGTCAACATTCAAATCACCAATTTAAAGTTCAGCTAACCCATTTGACCACACAATATGGACCAGTAATTAAAGTTAAGTCGATTTATTACAAGTTAATAATTCCAGTAAACTCAAAAATTAGGAACATTTTATAAACATAAAGAATTATGACAAGTAATTTAAAGTTTCGAAGCAAATTCTGACTCAATAGAATAAAGCATGTAATAACGACAGTTAGAACAATACAGATGCCAATAATTTGGAATTGGTGCTCCTTTAAGTAACTCTACTCCTCCTTCCTAAACATTAATAGGGTCTGAAGCCATCTAATCAGTCTCTAATTCTATAATGAGGATGGTTTCAATTAAAAGGTCTCAAATGATTCGGTAATAAAGGAAGAAAGGTGTCAGCATAGTAATGCCTCCAGCAGAAGTCTTCTAAAAAGGGAAATCAGTGTTTAGCACATGGGTACTCATAAACATTTTCATGAGGCCGAAAGGTTTGGTCTTTGGTGTGACCGAAGTCTGCACTGATGTCAGCAGGGTGGTGGTCATGGGGTGGGTATAAAGTGCATGTAGTAAGCAAAGCATGTACATCTAGTGGCTGGACTGAATTGCACAGAGTGGAACCAGACACCCTGGGATGAATCCCGGCTTCCCGACTTGGTCAAATTATGTGATCCTGGGCAATTGTTTTATTTCCAATTTCCTTCTTTTTCTTCATTATCACATATAAGAGAACCTCGAAATACATGACATCAGCATGCATGCTGTACAAAACCTTCTCCTGTGTTTGGATTTGATCAATAATGGCATTGTTGTCAGGGTGAGGGGGAGCATGAACGTTTCTAAATTCATGTTTGAAAACTATCACTTTATAAAAAAAACTTCTGAATGCAGTGCTATAATCTGAATTACGTAGTTGAAATGGTTCTGCAGGTTCAACAAATACACTTTTTGAATTATGAAAAGGCTATCCTATTTTTACATGTTTGCTGTCTTTGAAAATTAAGGTGCTCATAAAATGATTTCCTTTTTTTAACTGCAATTAGCCTTTAAATAAATGCTTGCTGTTTATTTAGCATTTTTTAACTTTTAATGCTGAGTTGAGTAAACAGCAGTCCAGTTCTGCTGTTGCCCAGGGGGCCACATGTAAAGGTGAGGAGCGACGCATGCGGCCCAGGGGTGTACATTGAGTAGCACTGGTTGAACATAAAGCTACACACTTGCAAAGGCAAAAAGTAGCAGAGAGGTCTGTAACTCTCAAAGTCCAAAGGGATCTGCCAAACAGTCTAAGGGTGTGAACACTAATTAAACCAGAAAGTTCCTGGGGTATCCATATCTCTTAACAGGTCACCAAAAACATAATTTCTTCTCTTTCTCAAAGTGTGCATCTGCAACATCCTTGATTTTCCCATCCCACAAAGCTCAAACGACTACGTTAATCGTGGGCACCCTCGTTACTGATACGCAATCGTTCTTCTACTCATTAAATCATCCCATTCTTGCCATTATTTCTCTTCTTAGGCCTCACTATCCGTTATACACAATACTGCTTTCTCCAGCTATGAAGTCACAAAAACACACCTGCAAAGCAAAAGAGCATGCAGAGCAAGGGAAAAATATATTTCATGATAAAAATAAAGTCCTAGTCAAGCAAAGTTTAGTTAAGCATTTTCTAAGTGCACTTCGAATACATCATTATAAGTGCATGTATAACTTCAAAATAACTGAAAAATTAATACTGCGTTCAGGGTTACATATGCAATACTCTTCAAATAAATGCAATATGACTTGAGACATAAGTGTAGATATAAATGAGAATTACATATTTTTATGATTAAGCTAAACATTAATGTGCACATGTTCATGAGTCTCTAGATTTCTACAGTGAATACACTTATGGAGTACATTTGAGTGCTTCACTCCTCGTTAATAAACTTAGGCACACAGAGGATAAGGTTGAGTATGTTTAAAAACAATGTTTTTGTGACGTATGAGGGTGGAGCTTAAATTATACGGCTCCAATACAAAGGGTCAATTTGCAAGTGGTTCTGTCTATGTTGTCATGTGAGTGTCACCTCACCAGTGCTGTTCCAATTGTTTTCAGTGGTGCCTCATAAGTCTAAGGTACTCAGTGAACCAGCGGGCCTGGGGCTAGCCCAAGGTTTGGAGGTAGTTTACAGAGCAGCAATGGGAGTGTGTGCTTGTGACTATCCAGGAGTTAAAGTGAAATATTGTAGATGATAGATAGGTGGGGTCTCGGGGTGACATGCATGGGGCTCGAAGATTGATTTGTCTTCTGGAATTCTGTTCCATTCCTGTTGGGTGGTCCAGGGTTTAGAGGGTCCGAGTTGGATGGGCATAAATCAATCAATTAACCAATCAGGGTTGGTAAAGCGCAACTACTCACCCGTGAGGGTCTCAAGGCGCTGGAGGGAAAGGGGGGGTCGACTTCATAGTGTGCTGAGGTCATCCAAAGAGCCAGGTCTTGAAGTCCTTACTGAACTGGGGCAATGTGGGAGATTGCCGGAGGTAGATGGGTAGGGTGTTCTAGGCTTTGGCTGTGAGGTAGGTGAATGCGATGCTGAAGCAGATGAGGGAGTGGCCAGCAAGGTGAGTGAGGCCACTCACCGATTGGGAAAGGCCCAAAATGCTAGTCATGAAGTTGATAATAATGAAACTGTTCCACCTGACCACACTGTATCATCTTCAGCCAGCCAATATTGTAACTATGTGTCATGTCCTTATCTCATAACCCCTTTAAGCACTGAACTATGGAATGAATACGTGGCCTTGCTCTGCTACCTTTTTTCTGGTGAGAAATGCATCAAAATCCCTTTAGTATGTGCACCTAGGGCACAAGCAGCTATTCATATAAGGATAGTTGATCGTTTAATTTAGATAAAGCAATAAAAAGAAACATATAGTGCCTGATTTAAATGTCGGTGGACGGGTTACTCCGCCACAAATGCTGATTTAGAAGTAAGCGCTCAGAATATTAGAAACATCTGTTCAAGTCCCCATAAGGATGGTTCTGTGAATTCAAATAAACAGAGCTGTACTTAGTTTGGCAGAGAGGGTACTCCATGACCTTTGTACCCTCTCTGCCAAACTCTAAATCGGGCCCATAGATTCCTGCAGCTATCGCTACTCTCACATAGCTCAGTTAACCACTCTAAATAAAAAATTAAACATGCATTGGCATAGCCAATAGGTCTCGCCTTTGGGACCTTATGTGTTTAGCCAGAACTTTTGGCTATGTTGTAGAGCATTGTGGCTGCTGCGCATCATGTTGAAAAGTTATAACAAAAAGTGTTAAGCATTTTTGTTACCTTTATACAAACCAAGACAACATTATATACAACTGAACAACCTGATTAAAAAATGATTTTAACATAAAAAATGTCTTCTAGTTTTTTTGTACTTGCACTGCTGGCAACTTCTTCCTGCCTGTTGTCATGCTTGTTTGTTATAATTTTTTTTGTTATGGGGAGCGGGACATAAATAAAGGGGGAGTGGAGGTTGTAAAACAGTAATTTAATTAGAACACGAGCAGCGGACGGACACTAGGGGAGAATCAACAGATGCCAGATTCCAAAGGCAGACTGACGTGATGCTTAGGTGATGCTTAGGTAGTGCGCTGATGCAAAATGGTGGTGGTGAGTGATGTTTGGTGCTCAGGTGGTGCCACTATATGGTGTGGATTGGAGGTACGTTGTGGATTGTGGAGTAGTGGAGTTGAAATATGTTGTTTGGTGTGTAATTATGTGGTGTGTATTGGAAATGTGTGGAGTTGAATTGTGTGGCCTGGAACTGTGGTGTTGAGTGAAATTATGCTTAGTGAAATTGTGTCATGGTGTGGAGTGCATTTATGTTGATTGGTGGTATGTGGCATAGTGTGCATTTATCGGGAGTGTATTTATGTTGCATTGAGTAGAGTGCAATTATGTGGCGTGTAATTATGTGGCACTGAGTGGTATTATGTGGAGTGTATTTAGGTTGCATTGAGTAGAGTGTAATTATGTTGCGTGTAATTATGTGGTACTGAGTCGTATGTGGAGTGTATTTATGTTGCATTGAGTAGAGTGTAATTATGTGGCATGTAACTATGTCGTACTGAGTGGTATTTTGTGGAGTGTGTTTATGATGCATTGAGTAGAGTGTAATGATGTGGCGTGTAATTATGTGGCACAGTGGTATTATGTGGACTGTATTTATGTTGCATTGAATAAAGTGTAATTATGTGACGTGTAATTATGTGGTATTGAGTGGTATTATGTTGAGTGTATTTATGTTGCATTGAGTAGAGTGTAAATATGTGGTGTGTAATTATGTGGCACTGAGTGGTATTATATGGAGTGTATTTATGTTGCATTGAGTAGAGTGTAATTAAGTGGCGTGTAATTATGTGGCACTGAGTGGTATTATGTGGAGTGTATTTATGTTGCATTGAGTAGAGTGTAATTATGTGGCACTGAGTGGTATGTGGAGTGTATTTATGTTGCATTGAGTAGAGTGTAATTATGTGGCATGTAACTATGTCACACAGAGTGGTATTATGTGGAGTGTATTTATGTTGCATTGAGTAGAGTGTAATTATGTGGCATGTAATTATGTGGCACAGTGTTATTATGTGGAGTGTATTTATGTTGCATTGAATAGAGTGTAATTATGTGACGTGTAATTATGTGGTACTGAGTGGCATTATGTGGAGTGTATTTATGTTGCATTGAGTAGAGTGTAATTATGTGGTGTGCAATTATGTGGCACTGAGTGGTATTATGTGGAGTGTATTTATGTTGCATTGAATAGAGTGTAATTGTGACGTGTGATTATGTGGTAGAGTGGTATTATGTGGAGTGTATTTATGTTGCATTGAGTAGAGTGTAATTACATGGTGTGTAATTATGTGGTACTGAGTGGTATTATGTGGAGTGTATTTATATTGCATTGAGTAGAGTGTAATTATGTGGCGTGTTATTATGTGGCACTGAGTGGTATTATGTGGAGTGTATTTATGTTGCATTGAGTAGAGTGTAATTATGTGGCGTGTAATTATGTGGCACTGAGTGGTATTATGTGGAGTGTATGTTGCATTCAGTAGAGTGTAATATATGGCGTGTAATTATGTGGCACTGAGTGGTATTTTTGGAGTGTATGTTGCATTGAGTGCAGTATAATTATGTAGTATATAATTATGTGGCACTGAGTGGTATTTTGTGGAGTGTATTTATGTTGCATTGAGTAGAGTGTAATTATGTGGCGTGTATTTATGTGGCACGGAGTGGTATTATGTGGAATGTATTTATGTTGCATTTAGTAGAGTGACATTATGTGGCATGTAATTATGTGGCACTGATTGGTATTATGTGGATTGCATGTTGCATTGAGTGCAGTGTAATTATGTGGCATATAATTATGTGGCACTGAGTGGTATTATGTGGAGTGTATTTATGTTGCATTGAGTAGAGTGCACGTGGGCAGCTACCACTGGCATCACATGAGAAAGTTATCTCTGGCACCACGGGGGGACAGCAACCACTGGCACCACGGGGGGACAGAACCACTGGCATAACACAAGAAGGCGAGAACTGGAACCACACAGGGAGAGAACCACTGGCACCACACGGGGACAGAACCACTGGCAGCACACAGGGACAGAACCACTGGCAGCACACGGGGACAGCAGCCATGTGCACCACGCGGAGATATAGCTACCACTGGCACCACATGTCAAGGCGGGAACTGGCACCTCACGGGACGGCAATAAACATCACCACACACAGGGTCGGAACCACACGGCAAAAGCTATCGATGACAGGGCACAGGGAAAGCCTCTACAAGTAGGTACCACACAGGGAAAGCCAGTCCTGGCCTCACAATGTGAAAATGCAAAGTGGCAGCACACGGGGAAAGTAAGAAATGGCAACACACGGGGGAAACTGACACTGGCCCCATGGGGTATGTAACTTTTACACCGCGGCGTTTTACATGATGGCGATTACAACACAGGTCTTACATGGCCATTAAGTACACCGAGAGTCCTTTTTAAGAGCTTTTTGTTTCAATATTTATGTCATTTAGAAAATGCGGTTTAAAGGTTCAGGAAAGTGATATTAAGGGGTCAGTGGTAGGTCGAGATTTAAGTACACACATTTATACATTGATAGGTAGATTGATAGATAGTTAGATAGGGGCGCGCCTAACAGCTAGTGCAGAAGTGGGAGGAGGACCGTAATTCCCCAAAATTTCTTCCAAAACAAAAAAAATCGCTGCACTCGATGAACTTAGTTGTGGCAGTTTTATTCGGACAGAACATTAAACCACCCGCGCGTTTCGACGAAACGGTATTGCTCACGGTAGGGGAGTCCCTTTTTCACGTCAATTTGAATACAAAAAGCCCATCTCGTCAATAAAAGCTTTTAAATACTCACCACAATTCCCAGAAGCGTTGGTGGAAAAAACAAAAAAAGAGAGTATACGAGTCTCATAATATAATATATATATCCCCTTAGATCTGCATGTAGTACTAGGAAGCAAGAGCTACAACTGACACTAGATATGGATGGCAAGCATTGGATTCACTGCAGCTTACAACTGAATGCAAATTGTAGAAAAGTTAAAGCGACCGTGAAGTGAAAGCAGCTGCGCGCGCGTGTGAAATCTGACAGATTGCACACTGCGCACTGCTGCTCGTAACCGCAAGCCGTAGGCCTTTTCACACGCACGAGCGTGTGAAAAGTCCAGAGTGAGTCCAAGAGGTCGTCGCGCTGCTCTAGGCTCGACCTAAAAACGAAGCAGGATCGGGGCAACAATCTGACTGTACCTTCGATTTTTAATATAGTATTTAAAATGGAGTTAAAACACAGATATGACAATTTTGACAGTGTGTTTAACCTGGAGTCATGGGAATAGTTAACTCTGCCACGCCATAGCTTTGCGCTGTGCTTTTGTTGTTTTGTGTCCAATATATTCTTACTTCTGTAGTGTTTGGCAGAGATTCATGAAACTTTACAGCACGCAGCCACAGTGTAATATCAAAGTATTAAGAATGTCTTGAGTAAGCAGATTTTTAAAGTATTTGTGCCTACTGGGCAAGTTGTCATATTCAAGGAACCCATACCGTTCTTTAGGACTGCTGATCAGAAAGTTCTGTTTCTGAATACCACCCACGGTGTAGCTAAAGTATTAATTTCCTTGAAATCCCTCACTTAAAGGTGAACTGCTTCTTTGTTTCTTAGAATTTCCCGTGCATCACTTGACATGCAAATTAAGTGCCACTGAAATGATAATTTGACAGGTATATGTCAGCTTCTTCAGTGCTGTCTTTCTCAGTCAAATGACATTTATACCAAACTAGCAAAAGACCTTGGCTTAGATACCAGGCTATGTATATGTGTGCGAAGTTCTTGTTCAAACCAAAGCAACTTAACTGCTAGAGAAAGATGTAGCCATTGCTTCGAGAAGGCCTCCATGACACAGTTAGAGAATTTATTCGATAGCTGGTCAAATATATTTGACAGAAACAACTAAACCCTTAATTCTATGACAGCCATAAAGCATTGATAAAAAATAAATATTGGGCCTAATTCACAAAACGCAGTTGGAAGTTTCCTAGAGTATGTTTCTTCTCATGTTCGGAGTAGGCGTATCCAACAGCTGCATACTGACTTGAGTTGGGGAAGTGTTCATACCTGGAGGTTCGGAGCGGGGGACTTCGTGTCCCAGATTGACTTGCCTTGTCTGAAGGAGGAGCCTGTTGCTTTACCCGCACCGCGTGTGCTGAAAAGAGTGGCTTGCCTCCCGCGGCGTGGAAGTGTTCATACCTGGAGGTTTGGAGCAGGGGACTTCGTCTCCCAGATTGACTTGCCTTGACTGGAGGAGGAGCCTATTGCTTTCCCCATGCGCTGAAAAGCGCTGCTTGCCTCCTGCAGCGCGGCCCTGTCTGCGCCCATCAGAGACTGGTGGAGGCTGGGCTGGGCCCCCCTCTTGGTCTTGTGGCTCTGGGACCTTGGTTGGAGATATTCGTCGCCGCCTTGGGATTAAATCATCCCATTCTTGCCATTATTTCTCTTCTTAGGCCTCACTATCCGTTATACACAATACTGCTTTCTCCAGCTATGAAGTCACAAAAACACACCTGCAAAGCAAAAGAGCATGCAGAGCAAGGGAAAGATATATTTCATGATAAAAATAAAGTCCTAGTCAAGCAAAGTTTAGTAAAGCATTTTCTAAGTGCACTTCGAATACATCATTATAAGTGCATGTATAACTTCAAAATAACTGAAAAATTAATACTGCGTTCAGGGTTACATATGCAATACTCTTCAAATAAATGCAATACGACTTGAGACATAAGTGTAGATATAAATGAGAATTACATATTTTTATGATTAAGCTAAACATTAATGTGCACATGTTCATGAGTCTCTAGATTTCTACAGTGAATACACTTCTGGGCTGCGTTGGGCCAATGCGCACCAGACTCTGCTGAACAGCTGGCTGGGGTGGGACTTGGTCCCCCAAAATTCCGAGTGCGTGGCGCGGGAGGCAGCGCCAGTCCCTGCGCCGAAAAGGCAGCCCTCCTCTCTCGCAGAGCGGGCCCACCTGCGGCTGCATGATGCTGGGCTGAGTCCATTTTCTGAGGCCTTTGACGTCATGCCTTCATGTTGAATTGAAGCCTCCCAAGTCATTAAGTTACTCCTAGAATCTGAATCTTCAATTGAGAGGTACTGTTTATAACTTATAACTTTAACTAGTGGCCTCCCCCTTGTAGTGTCCTAGCACTGCGTGACACCAGGCCCAGTGTTGGGGCAAGTAACGACACGGACACTGCGGTTGCTTTGGTGGCCAGCAACCAACTTAGCCACGCCCGGCTCTTCCGGGCTATTTATTGGCTATCTCATGTGCGCGCCGCGTGTCCACGTCGGTCACGCCAAATACCTCTAACACCCAGGGGTCGGGTACAAACACCCCTCCCTCTGGGACCCGAGTGGTGTAACCCACCACTCGGAATCAACATTACATTCCTCTTATACTAAATCCAAAAATAAACACTTTAACAAAAACCCAAACAAACAGGAAATCTCGCAATGTTCATATATCAAATGGCGATACCACATGGAACAGTCTTACTTGATTTCACGCAGCAGCTCCTCGGCTACTGAGCATGGCCCAGCCACATCTCTCCGTTACCAGGTCACAAAGTCTCGGTATTTCTGGGAAGGCCTCGGATGGACCCTCAGATTATACCGCCTCCGACTGTCCCTGGCGGGTGTAGACAGCGAGACCAGCTCCTGTTCTTTTGTCGCAGTCGGCGGACTCTCTCTCCTCTTCTCTGGCTCTGCCTGGGGCAGGATTTCTTCCGATGGCTGTATTAATACCGGAGTTCCGCTCAGCCTTTCTGACGATGTTTCCGGAAAGTCGTCTGCGTCGTCCGACAAATCAAAACTCCTGAGTGGGGCATCCGTTCCAGCGACGTCTCCATCCGAACTTCGTTCTATGAGGTGACTATGAGTTTTCTTGAAATGAGACACATTTCTTGTCACCCACTCCCGGCCCCTTCTGGCAGTAACTCGAGTGCCACAGATCTTGGTCACAGTCCAAACTTCCAATTCAAATGGCAGGCGGAATTTTCCACCTGGATGCCGGTCGCGGACCAACACCCGGTCACCTATTGCCAACGAACCTTTGTGGGCACGCCGTCGCCGAGAGGCGTCTTCATTGTTGTGCTGTCGCCGGGTCTCAGACTGGTTTGGCGGGCATGGAGCGTCAGCCCACTGTGGGTGGTGAGCGATAGTGTCACTGACCGCTCGATGAAAACACATTCGTCCTGGAGCAACACCTGTCGTGCAGTGCGGGGTTAACCGGTACTCTCTTAGGAATTGATACAGTGCCTGTTCTACAGGTCGATGTTCCGCTAGAGCAATCTGGACAGTCTTGTTTAGGGTTCGCATTAGCCGTTCTACTTCTCCATTTGCCTGCGGCCACCTTGGCGTCACTCTTCGATGTTTGATTCTGTAGGACGTAAAATAGTCTGCCAGTTCGTTACTGGTAAACGGGGGTCCATTGTCTGTGCGGATTTCTCCAAAAAGGCCAAGGGTGGCCATCATTTTCTCCAGCTTGGATATCACTTCTACAGCCGATGTGGTGTCAACAAACTCAACTTCTGGATATCTGGAGAAATCATCCACAACCACCAGCATATGTCGCCCTCCCGGCAGGCTGCCAAAGTCTGCACTTACTCGCTCCCATGGTACGGTTGGGCCACGTTCTGTGATCACCGGTGCTGGTGGAGCCGGGAGGCTCGTGGCGAGGCACACCGGACAGCTCTTCACGATGTCCTCAATCAGATGATCCAGTCCGGGAAACCACACTTTGCTCCGAAGCCTGCTTTTCGACTTGACCATGCCTTGGTGGGCACCATGCGCTAGTGCCGCTGCTGTCTTGTGCAGGCTTTCCGGTAAAACGAGGCGAGGGCCTCTCAGTAGACAGCCATCGGGTGTCAACGATAATTCCAGGCGGACACGATACAACATCTTCAACACGGATCTGGCCATGTCAGTGCGATACGGAGCCGGGGTCTGCAGCTCTTTCCAATCTCCGGAGGTAACCGCTCGGATGGCTAGCTGTAGACAGTCATCCTCAGCGGTGGCTTTGACGACATCTTCGAGAGAGATCGTCAGGGGTCTCGACCGTTCCACAATCATTCGCACATAATCTTCCCGTGGCCGCCGCCTCCGCAGTCTCCTGGAGGGTCACAGGCCGAGCGTGCCTTGACAGAAAATCTGCAGGGTTCTTGGTGCCTGGTTGATACTCCACCTTGAACTGGAACTCTTGCAATTGTAGGATCCATTTCTCTATACGGGGGGAGGTCTGGACGACGATCCTTGGAAGAGAGGAATAAGAGGCTTGTGATCTGTCACAACGGCAAACGGGTGCCCATAGAGGTAAATGTGGAAATGTCTACAGCCCCACAGGATCGCAATCGCTTCCTTCTCAATGTGAGAGTATCTCTGTTCCGTGGGGGTGAGTGTCCGGCTAGCATAGGCTACTGGTGCCCACTCTCCGCAGTCTTGGCGCTGTGCGAGGACAGCACCCAGGCCCGTAGGGCTGGCATCCACAACCAACTGGGAGGGCTTGCAAGGGTCAAAATACACCAGATTGGTGTCCGCTGAGAGGGCAGCCTTCGTGCGCTTGAACGCTTCTTCTTGCTCGGGGCCCCACTGCCAAGGACTTGCTGCTTTGGTCAATTCTCGCAGCGGGCCTGTCAGGTCGGAGAGGTTCTTAATGAACCGTCCGCAATACGTCACCATTCCAAGGAAACTACGGACACCTGACACTGAGGATGGTGCAGCGGCGGCTTGGATGTCGTCGACTTTCTCTGGGTCGGGGCCCACACCGTTCTCAGAAAATCGGTATCCAAAGAAACTGATGTCCTTGCGGAGGAAATCACACTTTGCACGATGAAGAGTGAGCCCTTTCTCTTTTAGCCTGGCAAACACCGCCTGGAGCCTAATGAGGTGTTCTTCAAGCGTGGGCGCGTGCACCAGAATGTCGTCGCTCACGTTGAGCACCCCTGGAAGTCCATGTAACACAGTCTTTATGATGTTCTGGAAGACTTCGGCAGCACTGGAAATGCCAAAGTTTAGTCGAGTGTAGCGCCACAGGCCCACATGTGTCGAGAATGTAGTGATTGGACGAGACTCCGGGTGTAGAGGGATCTGGTGGTACCCTGACCGGAGGTCCATTTTTGAAAACCACCTCGAACCGGCTAGTTCTCCGATGATGTCATCTATGGTCGGGGTTAGGTGCCGCTCCCGCTTGATGGCTAGGTTCGGGATCCTCATATCCACACATATGCGTACAGCTTCGGGTTGCTTCGGTTTCCGCGCCACCACGATGGGGGACACCCACGGCGTCGGGCCACTAACTCTTTCGATGATTCCAGCATGTTCCAGTAGGCGGAGTTCCGCTTCCACCTTGGGTCGGAGGTGGAAGGCAATCCTTCGATGCCTCAGAGCCACTGGGGTCACGGACTTGTCCACATGAAGTCGGATCGCTGGTTCTTGGAGGCATCCTATGCCGGTGAAGAGGGAGGCGAACTCTTGCAACAGATGGTCAAGATCATTTTCGTGAACTTCGAACGCGAACTGAATCAGATTCAAATCTTGGGCCGTCCGGCAGCCGATAAGGAATCCCGACCCCTCCTGGGAGACGTACACCTTTGCCCGCTGGCAAGTGTCTTTATGTTTGAGGTCTGTCTGGAACACCCCACACATCGTTAATGGGGCACGATTCCCAAATGCGTAGACCTGTACTTTCGTACGCTGAAGTGTGGGTTTAGCCGGGAGTTTTCGATAAACGTCCGCGGCCATGATGTTGATCGTGGCTCCTGTGTCAATAAGTGCCGCTATTGGATGGTCGTATATCCTAACCTTACATACCGGGGCAGCTGCTTGGGTATGCGCCAGGGCGTTAAGCATCCTGACTACATGGACTGTGGCCGCATCGTCCTCATCCATATCACTGGTGGGGGAGTCTTCTTCTTCGATCGGCTCAATGGCCCGCACTTGCTTTCGCCCGCTTGTAGGCCGTTTGCGCTGAGACGATCGGCATACCGCTGCAAAATGGTTTACTTTGCCACAGGAGCTGCAGACCTTCCCGTTGGCGGGACACCCTCCGTCACGTGGGTGTTGACCACCACACCATCCACATAGGCGAGTCGCTGACACGTTCTTGGTGGGTCTCTTGATCGTCCCTGACGCTCTCTGTTTGTCTCCCGGTGGGTCCATGCGAATCGCGTTGACGGGCTCCGTCTTGACTTGCGTCGTGATGTTGGGGTCCATATGGGCTGCCCGTGCTCTGGACAGTTCCTTGGACCGACCAAGCGTAAGTATGTCTCTCATGGACATGTTGTGTTCTTGCAGTACCCGTTCTCGAAGTTTCACCGACGCGCACCCTTGGATGAACTGGGCACGTATCTCATCAGCCTCGTCCGGGAGAGTACAGGTGCTCGCTAGTTCCCGTAGGCGGTCATAAAAAACGTCAACCGACTCCTCTGGCTGCTGCTTCGCCTGGCGCAGCAGGAATCTTTCGTAATCCGGGTTTGCGTACGGCTCGAAGTGCGCTGTGATGGCATCGCGCATTGTGGCGTACATCCTCGGGGGGCCACCTTCCCTCACTGTCTTCGAGATCTTGTGTATCTCTGCACCACCCAGGTGCAACAACATGGAGCGTCGGCGTGGGGCCGCGATCTCGGCGGCATCGAAGTACGTTTCCAGCCGCTCCACCCACGCTTTCCAACGCGCTGCCTGTGACGGGGGGGGCCGGTGATGGCAAATGGCTCCAGAGAGGGGAACGAGGCCATGGTCCACTATGCTGGTGCGGGGCAGAGTCCTTGTGCCGACTGTTGTGTGGCACGGGCGCACTCGCAGGGTGTCCAGCGGGGCCACAGGGCAGCCGCATAGGCGAGGCGAAGACCTTAGGGTGGTGGTCGACGGTGTGAGACCTGTGAGGGGGGCAGGTGCGGGAGAGAAAAAAAACCACCTCAAACCCCACTGTTGTAGCCAAAATATGAGCGTGTGTCTTGTAGTGTGGCACTGTCACCACTGGGGGGCCTCCACCCTGATAACAGCGAGCCGGTATGTCCACAAGCCTGGGGAGGGGGGCTGAAGCAGGGCTAGCGACGCCCCCGCGGAGATCGCGGAATGCAGGGGGCGGAGTCACGTGCCCTCGGAGCTCGCGCTGAGAAGCTGATAAGAGCGGAGGTGGCAGCGGGCACCCAGGAATGCAGAGGGTGAGGCCGGCCTTACCCGCGGGATGTTTGAAGGCTCCGGCGGGAGATATGCAGTGTGCTGAGCGGCAGATGATCGTCGCAGGTGGTGCGTCGGAGCGCACACACGCGTTGCTGGAGATCGCGGCGGCAGACAGAAGTGCGGCGGGGCACGCGATGGGCAAGCAGCCCGCTCGTCGCCAATGTAGTGTCCTAGCACTGCGTGACACCAGGCCCAGTGTTGGGGCAAGTAACGACACGGACACTGCGGTTGCTTTGGTGGCCAGCAACCAACTTAGCCACGCCCGGCTCTTCCGGGCTATTTATTGGCTATCTCATGTGTGCGCCGCGTGTCCACGTCGGTCACGCCAAATACCTCTAACACCCAGGGGTCGGGTACAAACACCCCTCCCCTCTGGGACCCGAGTGGTGTAACCCACCACTCGGAATCAACATTACACCCCTATCCCAGGATTTTTTGACTGTAAGGTAGGCCTGCTGCTGTCTTGGGATCCCAGTATATAGGTCATCTGCCCTGACCATGATCAGAAAAAAAGTATGCGATTGCGCTGCTGTTCCATCTCCGCTGGTAAAACCCACCTCAATTGATTGGATGTTAGAGCAGGCTGTTAGTGCCATAAGTAACGAAATAACCCGTACAGACCAGAAGCTTTCCATTAATTCGAATTGCAACAGCGGGGGTTTACCTGGTCTCTCCCCCCTTTTTCCTCCCAAGATGCCCACAGTCCTACCCTCAAAATGGTGCTGCTTCTTTCGCTACCAAAAGATCTACAATGAATCGTGAGGCTATTTCTCCTACAACAATTCCCTCCTCTACCTCTAATGATGCGACCAACAAGTCTGTGCACAGTACATTACTAAAGAGATCCAAATGCGGCAAGCCATGCAAGCAGATGGTTAGTCCTCTTCCATTTACCCCTCAGACTTTACAAGTGTTTGAGACAGAGCCCGTGACTGTTTCAATATCAAACCTAGGAGTCCCAGGTTTACCCCTACTTTCACAGGGAGACAAGTCTTCTATTATTAATCCCACCAATGACCTTGTAGTTAGTCATATGGAGACATTCTCAGTGAAACTGTGTACAATGATTAATAATGTACTTTCTCCCCTGGCCTCACGCCTGGTTGCTATTGAGTCCAAATTGGCTGCACTTGGTACCGGCCCATATGTCACTCAGGAACCATTAGGAATGCTTCCGATAGGCAGTGTACTGTGAACATTATACCTGATGAACCTTTGGTAGAGCATATTTCATCAACACAGGCTCCGCTTGCTTTCAGCAACCCATTCGTTTATACAGATCATTCCCTAAAAAAAAATATTCAAACCAGGTAGAATGTAGTCCAATTGCCTATCTCAATCTCTAATTTTTCTAATACTATGAGGGACACAGTGGGTAAAGTCCCTCCAGCACTGCCGCAGACACAATTACCAATTATTAATCTTCCTCCTGCTGCTTGCCCGTACGTGGCTGTTCTGACAGGGGTATCCGCACTGAATTCTGATCACCACGAAACATATGAGCAACTTTTCAATAACACTCTAGACTGGCTGGCACAACATATGGGTATGCCCCTCTTTCACGCAAAAGATGTCTTGCATGTAAGGAGATGTGCATTGATTGGGCCAAATTCTTGGGAATCCCAGGGAAATTGTACTGTGGTAAATTTCAAATCTCCAAACCTGGTACAACATCCATTATTTAATGTTAGGTCCAGTACTCTGGCAAGTACCTCCATCACCCTGGCCCACTAGGTTTTTTCTATAGACCCCCTTTCCCTTTTAGGCAAAACCCATGTATTTTATCTCTAGGTCACAGTGCATATGACATACGTCCAACTACTCATCACAGGGCCGTTAACGCGCATTCAGACAATTCCAAACAGCCAGACATTGTCAGAATACCAACTTCGAATGCACCAGTCTTAGCTCAGGCCCCACTACATATACCTTATGCCCTGTGCCCCGTACCTACATCCAATAGATTTGACGTACTCTCCGATTTAGATTGACATACTGGGCCAAAAGTTGTTTCAACACCTGTTACTGCCTCAAGTACACTTATGACTGATAAACCATTAGTATCATCCATTATTCCCCCTTATATGAGGTCATCAGGGATCACTGACAAAATATCGACGGACCGAATATCGAGGTAGCAAAATATCGACGCAAAAATATCGAAGTCAAGAATATCGACATCCTATCTACATCATGGTAAGTACAAAAATAACGGAAAAAAATATCGATGTCAAAAATATAGTTGTAAAAAATATCGTTTTTTTAAATGTTAAAAAAACAATGTAAAATAAAGTAAATAATACATATAATTAAAGAAACATAGTTAAAAATATTAAAAATGTGTAAAAATAATAACTAATACATATAATGTTACAATAAATTAAACATATACATATATAAAATAATATCATACACACTCCTCCTCTGGTTGAGGATGGAAAAACGGGCCGCACTCCTGTCGAGTTTTTTCGCACTTGGATTTATTTTCTCCCTTGCATCAATGGGAACAAAGGCATCAAAATAGATCAACGCATTTCGGTATTACACAATACCTTGTTCACGATCACCAATATAAAATAATATATATACTTACTCCACAGAGTGCAACAGTAGGGAAAGTGTTGGATAGCGTAGGGGTAAAAATTACTATTCCAACTACAGAGAGTGCAACAGTAGGGAAAGTGTTGGATAGCGTAGGGGTAAAAATTACTATTCCCACTCCAGTGAGTGCAACAGTAGGGAAAGTGTTGGATAGCGTAGAGGTAAAAATTACTATTCCTACTCCAGAGAGTGCAACAGTAGGGAAAGTGTTGGATAGCGTAGGGGTAAAAATTACTATTCCCACTCCAAAGAGTGCAACAGTAGGGAAAGTGTTGGATAGCGTAGGGGTAAAAATTACTATTCCCACTCCAGTGAGTGCAACAGTAGGGAAAGTGTTGGATAGCGTAGGGGTAAAAATTACTATTCCCACTCTAGTGAGTGCAACAGTAGGGAAATTGTTGGATAGTGTTGAGGTAAAAATTACTATTCCTACTCCAGAGAGTGCAACAGTAGGGAAAGTGTTTGGGATAGCGTAGGGGTAAAAATTACTATTCCCACTCCAAAGAGTGCAACAGTAGGGAAAGTGTTGGATAGCGTAGGGGTAACAATTACTATTCCCACTCCAGAGAGTGCAACAGTAGGGAAAGTGTTGGATAGCGTAGGGGTAAAAATTACTATTCCCACTCCAAAGAGTGCAACAGTAGGGAAAGTGTTGGATAGCGTAGGGGTAAAAATTACTATTCCCACTCCAAAGAGTGCAACAGTAGGGAAAGTGTTGGATAGCGTAGGGGTAAAAATTACTATTCCCACTTCAAAGAGTGCAACAGTAGGAAAAGTGTTGGATAGCGTAGGGGTAAAAATTACTATTCCCACTCCAGAGAGTGCAACAGTAGGGAAAGTGTTGGATAGCATAGGGGTAAAAATTACTATTCCCACTCCAGTGATTGCAACAGTAGGGAAAGTGTTGGATAGCATAGGGGTAAAAATTACTATTCCCACTCCAAAGAGTGCAACAGTAGGGAAAGCGTTGGATAGCGTAGGGGTTAAAAATAACATACTTATAAATTCAATAAATGTTGTAATTAAATAATGATTTATTAATAGATTAACAATAAATTAATTAAAAATACCAATAAATTAAAATTAATAATTGCTTTAATAACATTACATTACTTCCCACCCTATTCCCCAGTAAACACATAACCCACTCCGCATAAAATTTCACACAATAAATTGAATTATCAATTAATAAATTAATAAACATTAATTACCAATTAATAATTAATTAAAAATAAATTATCAATACCCATAAATAATTAGTATTAAAAATGAATTACCAATTAATAATTATTTAACAATAAATTATCAATACCAATTAATAATAATTAATAAAAATTAATTACCAATTGATAATTAATTAACAATAAATTAATTATCAATACCCAAAAATAAAAATTAATAATTACGTAATTACAATTAAATTACTTCACACCCTATTCCCCTATAAACCCACAACCCGCTCCAATAATAAATTAATACAATTAATATAATTATCAATTAATCAAAATTAATTACCAATTAATAATTAACAATACATTAATTATCAATACTCAAAAAGAAAAATTAATAATTACTTAATTACAATTAAATTACTTCCCACCCTATTCCCCTATAAACCCACAACCCGCTCCAATAATACATTTATACAATTAATATAATTATCAATTAGTCAATTAATAAAAATTAATTACCAATTAATAATTAATTAACAATAAATTAATTATCAATACCAATAAATAAAAATTAAAAATTACTTAATTACAATTAAATTACTTCCTACCCTATTCCCCTATAAACCCACAACAGAACTAAAACGCAAAATTTAATTAAAAATAATTAATAATTCCTAAAAATTATTATTTAATTTACTATAATTAAATTACTTCCCACCCTATTCCCCTATAAACCCACAACCCGCTACGGTACTAAAACACATAATTTACTTTTTTTTAAATTACTAACTTCTAAAAAATGTATACATATATTTAAAAAAACAGTACAATACTTAACAAAAAATCTAGAACACATACATATAAAATACATACTAAAATACATAACACTAATATGAACATCGATATTATTAACATCGATATTTTTGCTATCGATATTACTAACTTCGATATTAACAAAAACGATATTTCTTACCTTCAGGTCGATATTCTGGTCGTCGATATTCTTTATGTCGATATTCTGTCCGCACGATATTTAAAACTCGAAAATAATGTAGATCGATATTAAAAACTCGATATTATGTCTGTGCACCGGTCATCAGTAAACACACTTTATACTTCGACCATGCACTACAGAACTCTATCTGTACTTAGTTGGAACGTAGCAGGTCTTAAAGGGAAGATTAATAACGAGGACTGGAGGACATTTTTTTCCAAGTTCGATATAGTTGCGTTGCAGGAAACCTGGCTCACTGTTGCACCACATTTTGAGGGTTACGCCTGTTATTCCAGTCCAGCTATTCCTTCCACTCGTGGACGTGCGGCGGGCGGACTGGCTATTTGGGTCAGTTTAAGTCTTGAGGTAGAGGTATCACAGATTAAATCTGGGTCTTCTTCTTATTTAGCGTTAATATTTACGTCGCAAAGACAAGTATGGTTTTCTATTTGATGAAAACTTTTATAATAATGATTTTATTAATGCTAGCTGTACACATTAAAATAGCTTGTTTAACTTTATATCCTTCTTACAAACTAAACCCAATAACCGTGATCTTCAAGTTCACTTTTTTCTTTGTGGTGATTTCAATGCAAAGCTCAGTGGGGGTCTCTGGTCACAAGATACTCAATGGAAAGACACTGCAAAACTCAGGACATTTTGGGGGGTAGAGCCAGGGCTTTAAGTGGGATGAAAAAACTGGGGGTCTCCTGAAGGGGCGTGGCCCATGTATTTAAGGGTGTGGCTTAAAAAAACATAAGGTAAAAATCTGTGCTTATCATAGTGTGCTGTCTGACTTGTATTTTGTTGTTTCTGTCATTGCATCCAGATAAGCAAGTAACATTACACCTACAACAAGACAGGACTATTGGTTTTATCACTGGTTGTTAGTTGCATAAGATAAATAAGCAGCAACTATGGCTTGTATATAATATTGAAAAAGCTTCCACTTACAGCCCTTGAGACACCACGACAATGTTGCTGCTCCTGAGTTTCAAAAATTGAAGGGAAATCCAGAGAGAAAATGACTCTCTTTAAAGGATTTCCCTTCCCCTACAATGCTCACCTGGCAAGACGTCATGCCGTAACTTCTCCACTAGTGAGAAGTGAGCAGTGTGAGCATGCACACATCGATGTGCCTGCTGTTTCTGCAGTCCGGAGAAAAACAGACCGCCTGTGCCAGGGCACAAAACAGAGCCCGATAGAGACCCGTTTCGAGGCCCTCTCTAAAAAACTGCCAGTGCTCAGCACCGGTGAGACCCGGCCCATTTAAAGCCCTGGGTAGAGCTTCTTCAGTACCTTACTGCCCATTGTATGGTTGACTTACTTTAGACCCTAGGGGGAGAGAGTAACATCTTACCGTCCTTTAGAGGAGGTGGGGAGAGCCTCTCTTATAGACTACATGTTTGTAAGCCCTAATTTTTTACCCTAGTTTTGCAAAGGAAAGATCCTGCCCACAGAGTGGGGTGACCACAATACTCTGTGTGTCTCTGCTTTTACCGGCTAAGGGACCAGCTCATAACAGTAATCAAGCCTCCGTCACGCTACACTCCTCGGGTGGCTTAAGATTAATTTGGCGCCTGAAAAAGCCCAAAGACACATTAGCAGCCTTACTTAAGTCACACTTAGACGTATTTCTTAATTGCCTAGCGGAGAGCAAACAAGAGTTGATGGCTTCGTATTATAATAGTTTAACATGCACAATCAGGGAGTCCATGCTCAAACCAATCCGTACACCTAACGCAGACCAGAGATGGTTCGATGAGGCTTCCTCCCAGGCAAACCGAAACCTGGGGAAAGTACTAAACGCTCGCCCCAGGGTAATGAGTGAAATCTCCTTGGCATGTCCTGAGTATAAAATCACACTCACAAACAGAAAGAGGGAAGTATACAAACTTGACTGGGAGCTTTTGGCACATGCCACCGAGGGAACAGACAGTAAATCCTTCTGGAGCCTAGTAAAACAAATTAGATCTAGGTACTCCCCTATCAACCCCATCCTGCAAAATAACATATTGGGCTTGAACTGGGTTACCCATTTCGCTTTTATCTATTACATCGAGGATGCCCCAATTATGTCAATTATGTCAGCCGCACTGTGCAATAGATTGCAGAACTCCCCCCCAC
The DNA here is from genome assembly GCA_963921515.1 of Calotriton arnoldi. Lineage (NCBI taxonomy): Eukaryota > Metazoa > Chordata > Amphibia > Caudata > Salamandridae > Calotriton > Calotriton arnoldi. The sequence goes on from CAWUFW010004181.1 coordinate 1,456,137, forward strand.
TTTTATTAACGTTGCAGGAATTGGAGTTGGCCATCCTCTATAGTATGGGCGGGAAATCGCCTAGACCAGACGGGTTACCTATGTATCTGTTGAAATCCATGCCTGAGATATGGGCCCCCTGTAGTGTAGTTCCTATTTCCCTAATAGGCTCTGCGCATTGGAATAATATACCCTATAGGTTTGGCATAGGACTGAGGTCAGTATGCCCCTATCGAGTATATTAAACTTAATTACTTTGTGCCAGCTAACTCAGAGGCCACTAGAAACTCCTTGTAAACAAGAAGGGAGTAGTTTCTGGCAACCGCATAAACATGACAACTTTGTTTCCCTTTAGAATCGGAACACTCTCAGAATCGTGGAAACAACAGATAACAGTTTCACTCAGCTAATCGTGAATGCTTAGTTTCTTCAGAGTTACACAGAAAGAATAGACGGGCGTTTCAAGTATGCAACCTTATCGGATCAGACATTAGGGGAACTGTCATACCACCATTGTAAGTATATAACTCGCAGTATCCGTGCAGCTACTTATGGTGCAGGGGCCTGATTCACAGAACTAACTTACATCAAAATCCTAAACTTACAACAATTTTGGTATTCACAGAATGAACTTACACATTTGGGTATTCACAGAATGAACTTACATATTTGGGTATTCACAGAATGAACTTACAACAATTTTGGTATTCACAGAATGAACTTACACATTTGGGTATTCACAGAATGAACTTACAACAATTTTTGTATTCACAGAATGAACTTACACATTTGGGTATTCACAGAATGAACTTACAACAATTTTGGTATTCACAGAATTAACTTACTCATTTTGGTATTCACAGAAGGCACTTACTCATCAATGAGTAAGTGCCTTCTGTGAATACCAAAATGTGTAAGTTACACAAAATGAGTAAGTTACACAAAATGTGTAAGTTACACAAAATGTGTAAATGTCTTCTGTGAATACCAAAATGAGTAAGTTTATTCTGTGAATACCAAAATGAGTAAGTTCATTCTGTGAATACCAAAATGGTAGTAAGTTTAGGATTTTGTCGTAAGTTAGTTCTGTGAATCGGGCCCCAGGAGTTTGGGGTATTAATAAATGTTGTTCTTTACAGGCTGAGGAAAATAGCTTCTTGCAACGGTTGTTGAGTTTACCACCGTCCACCTCTAGCCTTATTACCCACTTCGAGTTAAACCAGAGATTCATAGCGGATAAGGTCCAGGTGGCACCACTCCTATTATGTGTTAGCATCTGCTTGAACCCAGCAGCTAAGCTTTGTAAGGACATTATACCTGACTGCCTAATGCTGAACAAGGCCCATTCCATACCATGGTTAAGCTATATATGGGACACTTTAGGATCCCTGGGTTTATCTTCCTGGTTCATTGAACCCAGCCGTATTCCCCAAAAATGCTAAGGAGGAGGTTAACATATTATTTAAGGACTATTGTGCAGATTCAAGATTCAAGATTGAAAGATGAGTTATTTAAACCTTCGGTTTTGAATTATTGCAGTCTTTGATACACCGGCGACCTTCCCATGTACTTATCTCTTGATTTGTCAAGATGGGAGCAGTCACTTTTGTTTCGCTTCAGAGCAGGGTCGCTCCATTAGTCCTTATTTAAAAAAAAAAATCTAGACCCAGAGGGAAACATAGTATCCACCTGTCCATGTGACAGTCACTCTGCACAAACACTATTGCCAGGCCTGGGCGTAGTTCGCAGAGTTTTGTTATGCGGAACTCAGAGAAGTTAAAAAAAAACTCGGTGAAGTTCCGCAAGTGGCGGAGTACCGTGCGAACTGCAGTTCGAGCTGCTCTTCCTGCCGTTCGGGGAAAAATTCTACCAGAGCAGCAGCTCACGCTTGCGAACTTACCATTCGTGAGCGGGGAAAAAACTCCGCTGCACTACGTGAAGCGGAGTTTTCTGCACTCCGAGAGCTCTGCGGTGCGTGGAGTGCAGAAAACTCTGCATGTTCACTGCCCAGACCTAACTATTGCATTTTATGTTCTTCTGCTAAATGCACAGCCCAGCATGAAAGCACTTTCTGACACCTTTGTTACGGAGGCTAGGGCTCCGACGCTGTAGACCAGCTCTCCTCCACTTACAATTCCTAAATTTACCAGAAACTGCTTACAGTGTCTGCTCTTTTCTGAAAGAAGCCATTAAGGCCAGAAAAACTATGATAGGTTAATCGTTCAAATCATATGTGCAATATGGGATAGTTTTTGAAGTTTGGTTGAGTCATTTTGGTGTAATTTTGGAGGACAGTAGGAGGTCATAGCGGGGCCAATTAGAGGTTTTTGTTCTCTCTCCTTTCCCTTTACTCCTCTAAAACCTCAACCAATTTTCATATGAGTGTTATGGTGTTTTAAAATGTAATCACGATTTGCACTTTTGCTCTTTTAAGCATGGTTATTTGATGTACTGTGGAATTTTAAAGCTGTTCATGTACATATATCCTTTTATTTGTTTCTAACTTCTGTAAGATTATTTTTAACTTCTTGCGAGGTCATGGTTATGTGTAATATTTTTGTATGCACTTGTATAGTCTATTTCTAACCAGACTGAATAAAGACATTGAATTAAATTGAGTTGTTGTGGAACTCATACATGAGTAACCATTTACTGAGGTGCATGGTACTCATTTATGCATACATAAAGGCAAAATAAGAGTGCAAGAGCACCTTAAAACTTTAAAAACTCTTTTCAGGGGCGTGGCTATGTCGTGCATGGAGTGAGACGTGTTTGCTTGGGTCTCTGCTCCATGGCGCCTGATTCCAGCGATCGCCTCCTGCTCCCGGGACACTTTCCTTGTGATTTGGTCCCCGCTTGAATCCGGGGGGTCTGAGGCTGCCCCTGGCGGGTCGCGGAGCCTTTTGCTGCGCTCGACCGATGAGGTTCTGGGCCTGAGCACCAGACGGGGATCAGCGGTCGCCATCTTGGCCGAGGACGTCCGGGACGCAGACCCCGCTGGGCGGCATCTGGTGGCTCGGGGGAGTGTGGAGGCGAGGCCTGGAGCCCTGACGGCGGTGACCAGCCTGACGCGAGCTTCTCGAGGTGGTGGGGCGAGTGGGAGCCCCTGGTGACCCTGTGGGCCCTTGCTGACACACTGCCCTGGTTTGAGGTGGCAGAGGGGATAGGAGGTACTCCGGACTTTGTGGGGGCTGCGGGGTGGATCCTCCAAAGAGATGGCGCCTGGACCTGAGGTGCTATGAGAGGGGACCCCCCTGTGGTGACCGGCTGGCGACCTTGAGGGCCGGCTTGAAGGCGACCTCCATTTTGCCCGGCTGCACCACGCCCTGCTCCTTCACCGCAGCACGAGAGGACTGAGACCTGGGAGCGCTATAAGGAGCTCGTCGCCAATGGGGACCGGGTGCAGCAGGAGCTGGAGAGGCGGTCTGAGAACTGATTGGGAAGAGGCTTATGAGAGGCTCCGGCGCCCTTGGGATCCCCACTGCACTGCCGCTTGGTCGCGGTGAGTAAGGAGAGGGGCTTGGGGGTTCGATACTTGGGGAGGTCGCAGGACTGTGCGTGAACTGGCCCCCTGGTGCAGTGATCACCCTGGTCCCTCTATCTGTCTTGAGGGTCCAAGTGGGACGTGGCAGGCCTGGTGAGGACAACTGACCCTGAATTGAACCTAGGGGGGGCCTGAGAGCAAGCAGACCTTGGCTACTTGTGCCTCCTGGACATCCTGCGGGACTGAGTGGGGTCTCCCCCTTATACCTGGCTAGGTCTCGGAGTAGAATCCATCGCTGAATAAAGTGCAGGAGCGGGGTAGCTGCCCCAGATCGACTACGGAGGTGTGGGGTGGATTGGTGAGCCGCCCACACATCCTTCTCGCTGACTGCCTAGCCCTGCAAAGAGTGGGGCTGCTGCGCGGACTGCGCACCTGCTGTGGGCACATCTCTCACTCCGCTGAGGTATCGATACCCTCCCTACTCTAATCATGCCCCCCAAGAGTAAGGCCACCAAGGATTCAGACGCAGCCACGACCAAGGACAATCTTGTAACATCTCTATGGTCCAGGACTGGTGCGCAGACCGCCCCTACACCTTCGGCACTTGCTCCAGATCATGCAGAACAGGGGGTCCAGATAACGCAGGTCTTCATGTCGTCTTTCCTTCAGGAGATCAAAGACGAAATCGTCTCCCTCAGGCAGGATTTTAAGACTGGACTTCAAGACAACCGGAAGGAAGTCACGGAGATTGGCGAAAGGGTGGACGACCTCGAATGTACTATGGACGCTAGATCTGAGGACCACGAGAACATATGGAAAAGGATGGCAGAGCTTGAGGACCAGAATTTCAGCCTACAGCTGAAACAGGAGGACTCCTCTCAAGCCAAGCAGACAATTATTAGCCACATCAGAGCTCTGAGCGACTCTTCCCTGCGACCTCATTCGCCGGCCCACTCGGAAATAGTGCTGGCACAACTTGAGGATATTTCTTCCCCGTGGGCCTTGGGGTCGTTTGAGGCACCAGGATGTTGGAGGTTCGGCTGGGACCTTCTTCTGTTGTCAGCTCTACTTCACTGTTAAATGGGTAAAACATGACATATGATGATGTTGCCTCTTCTTCCCCAAAAATATATCTTATGCAGGGATACTATGCTGAACAAGAACACTCTTAGAGCTGTTTCTGACTGTTATTCAATGTGCCCCGGGCGGGGCCGACTTCAACGCTGATTATATGCTTAGGTAAGCCATTGGAAGCGGAGACCCACGGGAGGCCTTTTACTTGCCGCCCCCCCTTCTCTTTCGGAGTCCTTTTGGAGAGTGACTTTTCCTGAATGGCCTGTCCTAGGGACTATGGGCTGTTCCTCATGGGCTCTGATCATGTTTGGCCCAGCTGGCCATGTATTTGGATGTTTGCTGTTCCTTTTCTCACTCTACTCTTTCCTTTCCTCTCCCCTACTGTGCTGCTCTTGGGGGGATGGGGATTGCTATGGGTTGCCTTTAAACATGTGGAATTGTCTAGGAAGTATTTAGTAAACATGGGGGCGGTGGTGCTGATATGGAATATGTTGAGGTGGGGTGGCGAGGCTATGGGAAATCCCTCTCCCCGCATCGCGGGCTTTTCAACTGCTATGGACGGACTGACCGACTAATATGGACCCGACTAGCCCCGTGAAATTCCTTTCATTGAATGTAAAGGGACTCAATTCTCCCAATAAAAGACGTCAAGTGTGGCGGTATCTCCTACAACAAGACCCTGACATTATATTCCTTCAGGAGACTCATCTCGTCTCCTCTGACACCCGCCTCATGTCCCACCCCAGGTATCCCCGACAATTCTGGGCTTGCGCCTCCACTAAAACAGGTGGTGTGGCCATCTTTCTTAAAGCTGGTTGGGGGGGTCCAAAACACTAGGGCAACGAAAGACGGGAATGGGAGGTTTCTAAAAATTCAGGTGCCCTGGGGGAGGGGACCCCTGACTCTGGTGAATATATATGCTCCTAACCAGAACCAAGATGCTTACTTGTGCTCCCACCTTCATGACCTACTTCACTCAGTCACCACACCGATCGTTCTTGGGGGGGATTTTAACTTGGTATGGAGTCCGGAATGGGATCGCACGGCTCTGACTCTTCATCAGGCTGGGGCAATGTCGGCTGCTCTAAAGCACACTATCACAGACCTGGGCTTAATGGATGCATGGTGCTATTTACATCCTGACTCTAAAGACTACTCCTTCTATTCCCACGTGCATCGTCCCTACTCCCACATTGACAATTTTTTTCTGTCGTTACCTCTGTTACAGTCGCTAGCTGTATCCGAGATATCGGACATATCATTGTCTGACCATGCACATATGGCAATATCTGTACAATCCCCTAGGCCTCAGGCGGGAACTGTCCCCAGGTGGAGACTCCCGCACCAAGTGTTAAGGGACCCTGTGGATGTGGCTGATGTTCGCAAAGAGATTGAGGATTTTTTCGAGGTGAACGACCTTGCGGACACCTCTGAGGCTACTAGGTGGGACGCCTTTAAAGCCACCATATGGGGGGTCATCTCCACCATCTCCATTGCAAGGATCCATGAATCTCGTCTCGTAGAGAACACTCTTGTGGCGGAGATCAAGGCTCTAGAATGACGGGATCACCTTCATCCATCCCTTTGCAATAAACGTTTACTTGCAGAGACACGGGGCCAATTACGACTCCATCGCACTAATAAGGCAGAGAGACTGTTACTTGCCCTTAAACAAACATATTACGTGGGTGGGGACAAAGTGGGGACATGTCTGGCGCGGAGGCTTCGGGCTCGGAATGCGCGGGTGCATATAGCCAAACTCAAACGCCCGGATGGTACTTGGGCTATTTCGGAGCTGGATAAATCTGCGGTTCTCTCGGATTTTTATGGGACACTCTATGCGGGCGCTCCTTGCCCCCCTGAGGCAATCACGGACTTCTTAGATTCTTGCCCGTTAGACACTATTAGTGCTCATTATAAGGACTTGATGGAGGAACCCATTACGCAGGAGGAAATTTCGAAGGCTCTGAAGCAACTCACGGTGGGGAAAACCCCAGGACCTGATGGCCTATCGGTGGCTTTCTATCGGGTTTTCTATCCGCAACTGCGGGAACATTTGCTACATCTTTTTAACAGCTTTACGGAGGACTCGGGTCTTACTCCGACTATGGCGGAAGCAGAGATAGTTCTTGTCCCTAAACCTGGGAAGGACCAAGCTCTTCCTCAATCATATCATCCTATTGCGCTCTTAAATACTGACGCTAAGATCTACAGCAAGATCCTGGCTAACCGGCTTGTACTTCATCTTCCGGGTTTGATCGATCCGGATCAGGTCGGATTTATCCATCAGCGGCAGGGAGCGGACAATATATGCCGAATCTCCCATATAGTGGAAAAGGTACATATCAGAGGCATACCGGCTTGTCTAGTGTCCCTGGACGCTGAGAAAGCCTTCGACCGTGTGGACTGGTGCTTTCTCCGGGAGGTACTGCAGAGGGTGGGGTTGGGCCCTATGATGATCTCTAGGTTGATGGCATCCTATGTACATCCCACTACCCGCATTCGGTTTAATGGACAGCTCACTGCCCCCATCACGATTCACCGGGGAACTAGGCAGGGATGTCCATGGTCCCCTCTGCTGTTTGCCCTTGTGGTGGAACCCCTTGCCATTGCTATTCCACGAAGCCCTGGGATCCGGGGTATCCCTTTTGGGGGATATGATCATAAGGTCTCTCTCTTCGCAGATGATCTCTTGCTTTCTCTCTCTTCTCCGTCTTCCTCCCTTATGGCTCTTGACCCGCTTTTGCAATCCTTCGAGATGTCCTCGGTATTCCGGATAAACCTTGCTAAATCTCATGCTCTCAATCTCACCCTCTCGACCTCGGAAATTCAAGCTCTTCAAGGTTTGCTCCCCCTTCAATGGTCGGAGAAGTCAATTAGATATCTGGGGTTAGATTTGACCCCCTCTCTCTCTTCTTGGACGTCGGCTAACTGGCCTAGACTTAGGGGGGCGATACGGGAAGAACTATCTAGTTGGAGAGGTCTTTCTCTTGCATGGCTGGGACGCATTAATGCTATAAAAATGTCGCTTCTTCCGAAGATTTTATATGTATTTCAATCTCTTCCCACCCCAATACCCCAGGCTGACATCCTCTCGCTTCAACGAGATTTTACCTCCTTCATATGGGGGCGGTCGCGTCCGCGTTTCTCTAATAAGATTTTGATGCTGCCTCGGGATCGAGGAGGTCTCGCGTGCCCCAAACTGATTTGCATATGGCTGGGTCCAAACTGGGGTGGCATAGTGGGCAAAAGAACGATGGATTTAACCCAGATCTTTTGACTGGGGGAGAATGTTTGCATTGTCAGCATTCCGTCCATCATTTCTTTGCTGTATTATTGGGCCTGCCATCTTCGGTATATCTCAGAATGGGTGGTTCGCGAGAGGGAGAAACATTGGTTTCACATGGATCGGGCAGTCTCTTGCAGGCCCCTGTGGGACTTAGCTTGACTCTCTCGCGGAGCTCGACCCCGTAGTGCATATATTGCTACCCCTACTAAAACAGTGCTGGAGATATGGGATAAATTGGCGGTCTCTCGTGGCCTGACTACGTTCCCTTCTCCTAATACCCCCATTGCGCGTAACCGCATGTTTCCCCCCGAATTGCAATCGCGGGCATTTAGCGCGTGGTCTGACGGTGAATGCCGTGTTATTCAAGTCATGTTTCAAGAGGACAAATTTCTCTCGTTTGATCAATGCAAACGATCCTTTCACCTTGCAGATGGTGCTCGGATGCAGTATTACCAGCTACGCCATTGGCTGCTAGCGCCGGCATATACTCAAGAAGCTACTAGAAAGCTCACGCCGTTTGAAACTCTAGTGCGCCGGTTCGATGGGTCGCGGGGACTGATTTCACGCACCTATTCTGTCTTGCAACACTCACACCAACCCCTACCCCATACTTATCAAAAGCAATGGCACTTGGACTTGGGAGAGGACATAGACCCTGAGAGCTGGGCACGGTTATGGCAGGAAATACCAAATATTTACCGTAGGGCTGAGCAACGCGAATCAGCTTACAAGCTCATGTCGCGCTGGTACTTTACCCCGGTTCGCCTGCATCAGATGCTGCAAAATTTCTCTCCGGCTTGCTGGAAATGTCAGGCTGACAGAGGGGACTTTCTCCACATCTGGTGGTCCTGCCCGAATTTGGAAATGTTCTAGAAGGAGATCCTCAGCCATATAAAAGACGTGTTGGGGTTCCCTATACCTGCTTCCCCGATGATTACACTGCTAGGCATTCGGCCCCTGACTTTAACGGCCATGAAATACTCAGACTGGCGTTTAATACTACAGATGCTGGGAGCAGCCAGACAGTCCATAGCGTTGTTTTGGAAGAAACCCCACCCTCCTCCGGTAGCCACTTGGTTCCTCCACCTATGGCAGGTTTTAGCCCTTGAATTGCTTACTGCACGTCTCAAACATGCAGATGCTAAGTTCACACGTGTTTGGCAACCACTCATACACCACTTCTCTAAGATGGAGCACTCCAGATTAGTCCCTCCTAGACTTCGAGCCTTGCAACTGTTTGACGACGCCTTGCACTTTTATGTGAGAGGCCGCTGACAAGACACCTCTGAATCATTGCCCCCGTAGGAGAAGACTCCCCTGTTCCTCTATTCTAGATCCCCTAACCCATCCCAGCTATAAGGCACTGTTAGGATGCCTCTTCATGTTCTCTCACAAAGGTATATGTCTGGCCGCTATTTCCTCCCCTCTTCTTCCCCTTCTTTCTTTTCTTTTTTCTATCTCTCTCGTTCCCTCTTTCCCTTTTTCCTTGTTTAACATGGGAGATGGGCCCCAGCAATCGCTCAAGTTGGAATGTCAAGTTGTGTACCATATGACCCAGGAGAGCAGGTTATATATTATGTTGTATTGTATGCATTAATTAGTACTGGTGCTTCGGGCAGGCCTTTGCAATTCTTTCATGATGGTAGCTGCCTCCAATTGGATACGCCTGCTACAAGAGACGGGGAGGGGGAGACTAGCCTGTACCCTCAAGGAGGTACAATGGTGTGCTGTCTCGTTCCTTGCTTAGGATTACTTCCCGTCCTCCGTGATATGAGTGAAAGAGAAAAGGTACTGTCTCCCGAGGCTTGTACTACTGCTCCTCCTCTATCTGTAATGTCTTGACACTCACATTGAGTGATGGTGGTTTTCTTTTGTACTTTGCTGATGAGGGCGCATTGTCCCGAAATGTATGTTATTCTCTGTTAAGCTTCAATAAACAGATTTGAAACAAAAAAACTATTTTCAGTGGTGAAACCACTCCACCTACACCCCCCCACCATTGTTGGTGGTGTTCTATCCCAATTTCCAGCCTGGATAAAAATCTTGGGTACAGTCCACTGTGGGACTATTTGTTGCAAATGTTTGTGAATAGCACCAATAAACTTACAAGTCTGTGGGTGTTCACCAACTTTGCCAACATCCATGCCCTAGCATTCCTACTTGATTCATTGTATTTGATTTCACACCATGCGGTTGTGACATTAGTGAGAGTATATCAAGTTGAAAATGAAATGTAAATTCTCTGTCTCAATCTCTCTTAGCATTATTATAAAATATGGAGAGCAGTCAATTCATAATAGACAACTCTACCAACAAAATTCAATGAGTAAACAGTGACAACAAAGAACACTACTGATCTGAACATTTAAGAAAAACAAATAAAATATTTGAAAGAGATGTTAAAAAAAATATCCAGGTGCAACATTCCTTATTCAAAGAAAAGAGAGGGCCTGATTTAGACTTTGGCAGAGAGGGTACATGGTCACGGAGTACCCTTTCTGCAAAATTGAAGGTCTGCCCGACTCATTTAGAGACTCTGCAGTAGGTGCAAAATTCTTAACACAGAAAAAAATAGGACAGATGGAGGCAAACAACCTCACATATGTTTGTAAATGACATTTTGAAGTCCCTTTGAAGTACTATTTTAGTACTAAAACGTAATACAATATGCAGTTTTTGAATAGACCACTTAGGCCTTATTACAAATTTTGGCAGTGCGGGGCAGGTGGCCTGCTGCCGCTGCGCCCCCACTCTTCCAAGAGTCACTGCCCCCCGCCCACCAGATTACAAGTTTTTTGTAGCCTGGCCGGCAGGCACAGTGACAGTTGCCGCTGCGGTGCCTCTTTCAAAGGCGGTGGTGCCTCTGAAAAAGGCAGCGCAATGGGAATGCCTCACAATGTTCCTACACGGCATGGATTGTAACGCCTATGCCCTGCAGTAACTGGTGTGCATGCACACAGGGGGTACATGTTGTGCCCCCCTGTGTGCATACACAGCTTGCAGAAGCACTTTGTTTCCTCTCTGCCAGGGTTTTCATGGCAGTGGAACCGCCATGAAAACCCTGGTGGAGAGGAAACTCGTAACATGCTTGGTTGGACCACGGCAGTCTCGCTCAGCATATTGCGGCCTCTGACTGCCACGCCACTGCCAAGGAACAGCGGTTCCCTGGTGGTGTGGCGGTACCGGGGCAGTCTGACCTCCCAAGTCCAAATGGGTCAGTCAGACCGCCAGTATGGCAGTGGCTGGACTGCTACCACCGCGCCACCACGAGTCTGGCGGTCCAAGGACCTCCAGAATCGTAATTAGGCTCTTAGTGTTTAGCACCAGGGTCTGTCAATTAATTATGTTCTTAAAATGGACTTACTCATGATTCTAGTGAGGGTTCATGTGTGGAAGCCTCCATCCTAAATATCTTTGCAAGTCATATGAGCATCCATTGGTTCTCTTGCTGCCTGTATGGCTAAACCCTAATACAGATACTTCTGTGAGAATGCTTTTAGGTCACCCTCATTTACAAATGTTAGTAGTCCTGTAGCAACGTAAAAGAAAACCATACTTTTTGCCAAGGTCACACCTAATTTTTTGCTTTTTCTGGACCCTACTTTTGGTGAGTATTAGGAATGTGTGGTCTGGGACACGATATTCAGTGCCATATTGATGTTCTCTGACCCTTAAATGGTATCTGTAAAACTGGTTTCTCCCAACTGGTCTATCCAGCTACCCACATGTAAGATAAAAGTACCACTTTGCTTTAGCAGGGTTGCTCTGATTTGGTTGCATTTAAAGGCACTGCAGTAACACATGGGAAGGAAATGTGTCTGGCCATGTAAGCCAAACTATTTTTGGATTTTAATAAGTGATCCATAACGTGTTCCTTATAAGCCCACAAACGTAAAAAGTCGCACACTATGGGGTCAATAAACAAAGCTAATCTGAGCCAAAAGTCTAACTTTACGACTGTTGGTATTCACAGAAGTCATTTACGACTTTTGGTATTCGCTGAAGTCATTTACGAGTCATATATTTACGTCCACACTTAGGGCAGAATCTCTGCACCCGGGCCAGAATATCCGCATTCGGGCGGTGTTGGACTTGGCCCTTTTTGCCTTCCTCCTGTATTGTTTCTGATCTGTTTTTGTTGGTTTTAGGACTCTGGGCACTTTACTACTGCTGATCAGTGCTAAAGTGCATATGCTCTCTGTGTAAATTGTTATGGTAATTGGTTGTCCATAATTGGTATGTTTGCCTTACTAGTGAAGTCCCTAGTAAAGTGCACTATGTGTGCTAGGGCTGGTAATGCAAATGCTACTAGTGGGCCTGCAGCACTAATTGTGCCACCCACACAAGTAGCCCTAAGAAGAGATCTCAGGCCTGCCACTGCAGTGCCTGCGCACAGTTTGTTAACTGCCTTGTTGTCCTGACAAGTGCACCCACTTGCCAGGCCTTACCTTCCCTTTTTATGCACATCAGACACCCCTATAGTAGGCCCAAGGTACCCCCCTGGGCAGGGTGCAGTGTATGTGAAAGGTAGGACATGTACTGAGGTGTGTACCATGTCCTGACAGTGAAATACTGCCAAATTTGTTTTTCACAGTTGCAAGGCCATCTTGCCCATAGGACAGAATGGGGAATGCTGAGTCCCATGTTTCCAGCATATCTTCCCATAGGCATAAGATGGAGAGATGGAGTTTAGTGTGCCTGAACTCAGAATTTAATAACACATCTTTTTGTGAAGATGGTTTTTGAATTGTGTGTTTAGAAACCACGCTTTCAGAAGTGGCTGGTTTCTTGTCTTAAACCATCCTGTGTGCCTCTGCCTGGTTGTATATTGCCTGCCTGGGTTTAGACGTGACAGGGTCTGGGAAGTGTCCTGAGACAGCAACAGGGTGGAATGCATTTGATGTGGGGGGGAGGAGTAGCCCCCTGGATGTGAAGAGGGCTGTGTTGCTGCCACAAAAGGATGTCTCCACCTCCTGCTGAGCGTCTGGGCCCCAGACCCTGACTATCAAAGGAGGAGGTGTGTACTGGCAGGAAGACACCCAGGTCTTGTTTGGACCGAGGTCAGAGCCCCCTGAACACAAAGAATTCAAAGGCATTTAGGGGTATAAATGTAAGAGCTGAAACCCCTGAACTCAAGACTGAAATCCATATTGAAAAAGGATTGAACCTACTTGGTGATTGTTAGAACTGGGGGTCTCTAGTTGGCAGAGGTAGGTACCTTTGACCAAATAGGGACCCTTGCTTCTAGTCAGGGTAAGGGGGATACACTCCTAAAATAACCCCTGCTGACCCCCTTGGTAGCTTGGCACGAGCAGGCAGGCTTATCTCAGAGGCAGTGTGTAAAGCATTTGTGAACACATACAGTAATATAGTGACAACACTACGGATGGACACCACACAAGTTGTAGTATAAAAATAAGTATTTTTATATAGACTTAACACAAGACCACAAACGACAAAAATCCACAATACTGTACTTCAAAAATGGTAGAAATAGCTTAGTTCTCTTTAGATGTAAAATGCGATACTTTGAGTTCAATGTACCTTTGGATGCGTAACGCTATACAACGAAAGTGTTGCAGGGAAGGTGATGCGTCGGTTCCTTACACGCAAGAACGGTGATGCGTCGGTTCCCTACTGCTGCGCAGGGGACGGTGATGCGTCGGTTCTTCTCGGCGTGGGGAGGTGATGCGCCGGTTTCTTACTGCGCTTCCGTGGCGATGCGACCAGCAGCACCGTGATGCGATGAAGATCCGGTCCAATGAAACAAAAATGGCGTCTTCTTCTTGATGCGACACGATGCGCGCACACCCGACGCCGCACGGCGACTCAACGATTTTTCTGAGCTGCGACAGGCCCTGCGACACGCTTCTCCGGTGATGCGACGGCGTCTGATGCGACGGCGACACTCTTCTCCGGTGTTGCGAGGCACTTCGGTGATGCGACAGCGGCAGGGGCGACACCCTTCTTCAGTGATGCGAGGACAGCGGCTGCGGCGGCGACACGCTTCTCCGATGATGCAACGGCGTCTGATGCGACGGCGACACTCTTCTCCGGCGATGCGAGGCACTTCTGTGAGGCGAAGCGACAGTGGCAGCGGCGACACCCTTCTTCAGTGATGCGACAACAGCGACCGCGGCGGCGACACGCTTCTTCTTCATGAGTCGCGCTTCCAGCTCCTTGCGACACGCAGTTCCTCAGAAGGCCCAACACAACAGCAGGCACTTCAGAAGAACTCTTGAGGAGCTGGTGGGTGAAGTCTGTTGTCCCTGAGACTTCAGCAGGAGGCAAGCTCTCTCTCAAGCCCTTGGAGATCCTTTACAAGTTGAATTGAAAGTAGCACAAAATCCATTCTCCTTTCTTTGGCAGTCAGGCAACCACTGCAGGCCAATCCCCCAAACAGCACTCAGCTAGGGATAGTCTCTTCCTGCAGTCCCTCTCTCTGGTTCCTCTCCTCAGCAAAGGTTCTTCTTGTTTCCCAAAGTGATCTAAAGTTCTGGGGTCTGGGTCCCCCTTTTATACTCATATTCTCTTTGTTCTCTGAAGGCAGAGAGGCCTTTGCCTAGTCCAAACCAGTTCTCGTCAGTCATGGAGCACTTTGTTGACAAGACTCTTTCTTTCCCTTCACAGTGTAGGCCAGGGACATCAGACGCACCACAGGAGGTGGAGCCAGCATTGTGGAGGGAAGGCACAGCCCTATTCAGGTCCCAGGTGCAACTCCTCCCACCCATCTACATGCAGATCTCTCTATTCAGCCCTGTGCTGACTCACCCTGTCTCCTGGAATCCCCCAGCCCCTGTCACTCACAAACCAGACATGGAATACACAACCTAGCAGAGGCAGGCTTGGATAGTTAGGCAAGAAAATACCTACTTTCTAAAAGTTGTATTTTCAAACACAGAATGTTAAAACCAACTTCACTAAAAGATGTATTTTATCATTCTGAGTTCAGGCATACTACATTCGTTTTTCAACCATGTTCCCTGGGTCAGTTAGGATTATAAGATGTAATAATCAAACTGCCCATTCTGGCCTATGGGGAACAGGTAGCCTTGCAATAGTGAAAAACGTAAATGGCTGTAATTCACTATTAGGGCATGCCACACACACCAGGGCATGTCCTACCTTACACATACAATGCACCCTGCCCTAGGGCCTACCTTAGGGGTGACTAATATGCAGGATAGGAAAGGTTTGGGGACTGGTAAGTGGGTGCACTTACCAAGTCGACATGGCAGTACCAGACTACCCATAGGCTCTGCAATGGCAGGCCTGAGACACACTTTACAGGCTGCTTCTGTGGGTGGCACAACCAGTGCTGCAAGCCCACCAGCAGCATTTGATTTACAAGCCCTGGGCACACACAGTGCACTGTACTAGGGTCTGACAAGCGAACCAAACCAGCCAATCATGGAGTCACTAATCCATACATCAATTTATAACAGAGAGCATATGCACTTTAGCACTGATCAGCAGTGGTAAAGTGCCCAGAGTCATAAAACCAACAAAAACAGGTCAGAAAAAGTACAGGAGGAAGGCAAAAAGTTCAGGGATGACCCTGCAAAAAAGGGCCAAGTCCAACTCAACCCCCTTCCAGCCAAAAACGCAGGGTAGACCAATCACTACCTTGATGGGCTTCCCTGCTTTTGGCGATAGAGCCTGGACCCTGGCCCGCAACAGCAGGGGCATATTCCAGTTCTACGCCAATCTGAACCTATTTGGATCCCTCTGTCCATACTCTCAGGGCCCACCAAGCTAACCCACGGGGAACCCTTCTCCTCACCTGTGGACACCATCTGTGCAGCACCTAGCCTTAGCTTGCTCACAGGTGTGTCCCAACAGACAGACAGTAAGCTCATGGCCAACACAGAGGTGTGGCCCAGTCCACCCCTGGGGTGCGACTCCTGTCCCCCCCCAGGGAACACTCTGTCCACCAGGACAGCAAGCCACAGTGGTCACTGACAGCTGTCAGTGATGAGACCCAGGCCTTATGCCTCTCAGGGCTCTCAAACCTCTGTGGCGTCAGAGAGCGGGGGGCAGTAGCCCCAGGTGCTTGGCACCCTTTGTCCACTCTCCCTCCTGTCAGGTCAGGTATGACATCCTGACACTGACCTAACAGCCCCGGGCCTGTACCCGGCGGCTGGACTGGAGACTGGGGTGGGCTTTCCCACACCCGGTCCTCCTCCTCCTCGTTGGGGCTCTGTACCCTCCCACCTGGAGTGGTACCCCCTTCCAGAATTGCCAGGGAACCTGTGGCAGGTGTCCTGCACAATTCACCCACCAGTTCAGGGGTTCTATCCTGCAACTGGGCGTCCAGGTCAGGGGGGACACCCTGAACCTGGTCCTCCAATCTAGGGTCTAAACCCTCCAGATGAACCGGGGTCAGAGGCGAGGACTCCCTCCCTCTGCACCCCTTCTAGAGTACTGCCCCCTCCCATCAGGAGCGGTACCCCCAGAAGACAAACCGGTCAGGACACTGTTTACAGTTGTCCCACCCTCCAGGTCAGACAACACCTGAACCTGGCTTCCCAACCCAGGACTTCTGGGAGGGTACACCAACCCCCCCAAGGGAAACACACTCCTCTAGAGTTGTGTAAGAATCGGCCTGGCGCACCAGGACTTCCTGGGGAGCATGCATGCCCCCCCAGAGGGTAACACATCTCTCATGTGTTGTGTGACAGTCTGCCTGGCGCAGATCTCCCGACCCCTGTCCCTCTGACAGTGCGTGAAGATCCCCCAGGACAGAAGTGGTGTCACCATGGTCCTTCACCGGTGACTCAGCCCTTCTGGATGGCCCTGACCCACTGGTTCTTCCACTGGGGACTCTCTCCCCCTCTCACCCCTCACTCTGGACTTCTGCACCCTCCCAACTGGAGCGGCACCGCCATACACCAGAAACACTGGAGCTCCATTTACAGACGCTCCAGGTTCTCTAGACACTAGGAGATCCTCCTCGAATGGTACAGCCTAGTACAGCCTAGGCCCCCAACCTGGTGTTCCCTTAAGGAACCCTCCGGGCCCTGAGACTGGGGTTCGGGTACCTTGGGACACGCAGTCCCACACTCACTCCTTCTCCACAGAGACAGGACGTGAGTCCCTACACCCCTCCCACTACCACAGGACCTAGCTGGGCTACACTGAACCTCTCCTACCACTCTGGGTTGGAAGAAACCTGAGCCACTCCTCTTAGGGTCACTCCCCAATGCCTCTTCAGACCCTCTGGAATCCACCAAAAGGTCTGCCTCCATTGTGAGCTCCCTGGGGTCAGAGAACTCACACTCCAACAGGTGTTGGCATAGCTCTGGAAAACAGGGACTTACAATATGCTCTCCCACAATTGGATCACACAGCCCCCTACAAGGGTTAACCAAACTATCCTTCACCTCACCATCCAGTGCCTCGCACACGTACTCCACACCACTCTCCTGAGATTGGCAAGACAGTATCTGACTGTCTCTGTCACTCAACCCACACTCTTCTGGGCGGTCTTCACACTCACACACCAGGACTTCAACCATGGGGGAACCCCTCTCCCTGCACCTCTCATCTAGAGTCAGTAGAGTGTCCCTCCCACCACTAGGACTATGAACCCCTGTGCCAGTTCCCCAATCCACCTCAGGGACACTGCGCACCACTGGAGCTACCTCATATCCTTGAACCTCCTGGTGTATATTAACCCCCTCCTTCAAGTCAGGCGCCACATCTCTGGGTGTGTGTACTACTCCCTCAGCACTGGATAACCCAATATTGCTGCCACCATCTGAGCTGGATTCCCCCTCCAACTCAGCAAAGCTCACTCTCTGAGCTACACACATTTCTTGTTGCTGGGCTGAGACACTCATGGCCTCAAGCCTCTCGAGCTCTAAATCAAGCTCCCTCATTCTCAACTCATGCTCCATTTGCATCCTCTTTTCCTCTAGGGCCAATTTCCTAGTTTGCAACTCAAATTCTAACTGCCCATTCAACTTGAGCTTGGTCAGCTCCATCTCATGCATCCTACTCTTCTCCGTGTCCTCCAGCTACTCTGGGGACAGACCTTGGGCAGAAACCCTGCTACCTGCTGGGGAAGTTACTCTCCTCCCCCCTGGACCCAATGGCCCTTCCAGCTGCTCCTCTGCATTTTCAGCCCCCTCCACTTGCTCAGGGGTGCTCCTTGCTTCCACCCAGGCCCCCAGCGCCTTTTGGAACTCATCCTTCTTGGAGAGACCGGTCATAGCAACTTTAAATCTCCTGCAGAAGTGCTTCAGCTGTTTCACATTGTAGCATTCTAGTTTCTCCTCTTCCCAATGAAAATCAACAGATGCTATGGATGCTGCTTTATCCATGGTGGTTAAACTTGGCAGTTCTTGGCAAAAATAGAAAATCCCAGGAAAAACAATATACCAAAAGTATGTGGTCACGTTTGGTCTGCACTCACTAGTAGTGTTCACCAATCACTGTACATGAGTCACAAATGCAAGTCCAGAATCCCATCGCTGCCACCAATGTTAGAACTGGGGGTCTCTAGTTGGCAGAGGTAGGTACCTTTGACCAAATTGGGACCCTTGCTTCTAGTCAGGGTAAGGGGGATACACTCCTAAAATAACCCCTGCTCACCCCCTTGGTAGCTTGGCACGAGCAGGCAGGCTTATCTCAGAGGCAGTGTGTAAAGCATTTGTGAACACATACAGTAATATAGTGACAACACTACGGATGGACATCACACAAGTTGAAGTATAAAAATAAGTATTTTTATATAGACTTAACACAGGACCACAAACGACAAAAATCCACAATACTGTACTTCAAAAATGGTAGAAATAGCTTAGGTCTCTTTAGATGTAAAGTGCAACACTTTGAGTTCAATGTACCTTTGGATGCGTAACGCTATACAACGAAAGTGTTGCAGGGAAGGTGATGCGTCGGTTCCTTACACACAAGAACGGTGATGCGTCGGTTCCCTACTGCTGCGCAGGGGAAGGTGATGCGTCGGTTCTTCTCGGCATGGGGAGGTGATGTGTCGGTTTCTTACAGCGCTTCCGTGGCGATGCGACCAGCAGCGCCGTGATGCAATGAAGATCTGGTCCACTGAAACAGAAATGGCGTCTTCTTCTTGATGCGACACAATGCGTGCACACCCGACGGCCGCGCGGTGACTCAAAGATTCTTCTGAGCCGCGACAGGCCCTGCGACACGCTTCTCCGGTGATGCGACGGCGTCTGATGCGACGGCGACACTCTTCTCCGGTGTTATGAGGCGCTTCGGCGATGCGATGCGACAGCGGGAGCGGCGACACCCTTCTACAGTGATGCGACGACAGCGGCTGCGGCGGCGACACGCTTCTCCGATGATGCGATGGCATCTGATGCGATGGTGACACTCTTCTCCGGCGATGTGAGGCGCTTCTGCGAGGCGAAGGGACAGCGGCAGCGGCGACACCCTTCTTCAGTGATGCGACGACAGCGGCTGCGGCGGCGACACGCTTCTTCTTCGTGAGTCGCGCTTCCAGCTCCTTGTGACACGCAGTTCCTCAGAAGGCCCAACACAACAGCAGGCACTTCAGAAGAACTCTTGGGGAGCGGGTGGGTGAAGTCTGTTGTCCCTGAGACTTCAGCAGGAGGCAAGCTCTCTCTCAAGCCCTTGGAGATCCTTTACAAGTTGAATTGAAAGTAGCACAAAGTCCTTTCTCCTTTCTTTGGCAGTCAGGCAACCACTGCAGGCCAATCCCCCAAACAGCACTCAGCTAGGGATAGTCTCTTCCTGCAGTCCCTCTCTCTGGTTCCTCTCCTCAGCAAAGGTTCTTCTTGTTTCCCAAAGTGATCTAAAGTTCTGGGGTCTGGGTCCCCCTTTTATACTCATATTCTCTTTGTTCTCTGAAGGCAGAGAGGCCTTTGCCTAGTCCAAACCAGTTCTGGTCAGTCCTGGAGCACTTTGTTGACAAGACTCCTTCTTTCCTTTCACAGTGTAGGCCACGGACATCAGACGCACCACAGGAGGTGGAGCCAGCATTGTGGAGGGAAGGCACAGCCCTATTCAGGTCCCAGGTGCAACTCCTCCCCCCCATCTACATGCAGATCTCTCTATTCAGCCCTGTGCTGACTCACCCTGTCTCCTGGAATCCCCCAGCCCCTGTCACTCACAAACCAGACATGGAATACACAACCTAGCAGAGGCAGGCTTGGATAGTTAGGCAAGAAAATACCTACTTTCTAAAAGTCGTATTTTCAAACACAGAATGTTAAAACCAACTTCACTAAAAGATGTATTTTATCATTCTGAGTTCAGGCATACTACATTCGTTTTTCTACCATGTTCCTGGGTCAGTTAGGATTATAAGATGTCATAATCAAACTGCCCATTCTGGCCTATGGGGAACAGGTAGCCTTGCAATAGTGAAAAACGAAAATGGCTGTAATTCACTATTAGGGCATGCCACACACACCAGGGCATGTCCTACCTTACACATACAATGCACCCTGCCCTAGCGCCTACATTAGGGGTGACTAATATGCAGGAAAGGGAAGGTTTGGGGACTGTTAAGTGGGTGCACTTACCAAGTCGACATGGCAGTACCAGACTGCCCATAGGCTCTGCAAGGGCAGGCCTGAGACACACTTTACAGGCTGCTTTTATGGGTGGCACAACCAGTGCTGCAAGCCCACCAGCAGCATTTGATTTACAAGCCCTGGGCACACACAGTGCACTGTACTAGGGTCTGACAAGTAAACCAAACCAGCCAATCATGGAGTCACTAATCCATTCATCAATTTATAACAGAGAGCATATGCACTTTAGCACTGATCAGCAGTGATAAAGTGCCCAGAGTCATAAAACCAACAAAAATAGGTCAGAAAAAGTACAGGAGGAAGGCAAAAAGTTCAGGGATGACCCTGCAAAAAAGGGCCAAGTCCAACAGTGATCAAGAGGAACCTCTGCCAAAGAAGAACTGCTGAAGAGACTGAAGAGAAGGACTGCCCTTGCTCTGTGTTCTGGGGCTGGCCTGCAGTTTTCTGGTTTGACTAAGGAGAGGACAAGGGACTTTGCTGTGTGCTGTGTCCTCCTGCTTGTGAGGACTTTGCTGTGTGCTGTGTCCTGAAGTAGCATGTCTCCAAGGGCCCGAGGAGAGCTGGTCCCTTGTTGTGGAACCTCAGGAACACAAAAGTTTCCAACCGTGTCTCAGTGACGCTGTGTTCGTGGTGCTCTTGCACGCCTGAGACTGCCGTGTGGTCCGTGGTACTGTTTATGAGGTGCCCCATGATCGCATTGCCCCCGCAGCGTGAAACATCGTCCATGCTGCTGTATTGCTGTTTGTGGCCCGAGCCGTCATCGTACCCGAGGCTGTGAGGAAGGATCACTGCCGCCGGCCTGAGCCGCAATGTGCCAAAGGATTGTGTGAAACTAAGAACCGAGTCTCAGCGACGCTGTGTTCGTGGTGCTCTTGCACCCCTGAGACTGCTGTGTGGTCCGTGGTACTGTTTACGAGGTGCCCCGTGATCGCATTGCCCCTGCAGCGTGAAACATCGTCCACGCCGCTGTATTGCTGTTTGTGGCCCGAGCCGTCATCGTAACTAAGGCTGTGAGTGAGGATCACCGCTGCCGGCCCGAGCCGCAACGTGCTAAAGGATTTCTTGAAGCTAAGGAAGCTACAAGGTGAAAGTTGTTCGTCGAAAGGAATCTGCCCAAGATCATCAACGACGAAGAAGGCCGCGCCGTAACCTGTCCGGCTACAGCGCCGCCTAGCAACAGAGCCACAACATGATTGGGATCGCCCAGCAGGACGTCTGACGAGCAGGGAGAGAGAGAGAGTGAGGCAGCGCAGTCCCCAGGTAAGGCTTGGACTCCGGTCAGGAGCCACAAGCGTGTGTGGCCTGGGGAGGCATGTAGGAGGAGTACAGGAGTGCTCCGAGCTCTCTCCCTCTGCACCGCGTTAGATGCGCTGAGTCCCCGAGTGGCCCGGACCTGCCCAGCAGGACCGGGGCCGCCCCTGTAAGCCTATGATTGTTGTCTCTGCTGTTGGGGCCTAGTGGTGCCCGAGTTGACCGTGCAGATTGCATTGCGAACCGCATGATTATTGCATTACGAACTGCCTGATTCTTGCATCACGAACCGCATTATTATTGCATTACGAACTGCCTGATTCTTGCATTACGAACCGCATTATCATTGCATTACGAACTGCCTGATTCTTGCATTACGAATCGCATTATTATTGCATTACGAACTGCCTGATTCTTGCATTAAGGACTGTCCTATTATTACACTACGAGCAGCATTACGAACTGCATAGCATTACATTAGGACTGCATTAGAGATCGTAAATTGCTCATTAGTACCGCAAGAACCTACAAGTGATTGCTGGCCTAATAACCGGCCAAGTGAATTATTACGAATACGCATATGTGGGTTTTCTATCGTTTGGT
Source organism: Calotriton arnoldi (assembly GCA_963921515.1). Taxonomy (NCBI): domain Eukaryota; kingdom Metazoa; phylum Chordata; class Amphibia; order Caudata; family Salamandridae; genus Calotriton; species Calotriton arnoldi. The sequence goes on from CAWUFW010004181.1 coordinate 1,478,362, forward strand.
CTCATCGTATTCCTTTTTATAAAGATAGTGCTATTTTTATGAAACCAGTGTGGTGTCCATTTGTGGTGTTATCACTGTGTTACTGGGAGTGTGGTTGCAAATACTTTACACATTGCCTTGGAGATAAGCCTGGCTGCTCGTGCCAAGCTACCAGGGGGTGAGCGGGGGTTATCTAAGGGTGTGTCCCTCCTTACCCTGACTAGAAGCAAGGGTCCCTATTTGGACTAAGGTACATACCTCAGCCAACTAGAGACCCCCAGTTCTAACATGCTGGATGGTCACTGCCTTCAATGTTAAACAGCTGTGTACGTGCATCTCATCCTCCCAGCTCCAGCTGAAACACTGCAGCCCAACAACCAATCCTAGCCCTGCAGCAAACATAAAAGCTGAGATAACACATACAAACCTTTCAACATGTCGCTGAATGTGTTTGTAGCTTTGCCCCTTGCCAAGCGTCAAGAAGATTTGAGGAGGAGAAGAAGGAGGAGAATAGAGAGGATTTTCAGACAAAGGATTAACTTATTTGGAATGTCCAGCCAAGATGTCAGGGCCAGATTTCGTTTCCCTCAGATGTCATCTCGGAGATGGTTTGTGAGTGGGAGCAGGAACTTGAAACTGTGACCTGTTGCTCCCATGCCATCCCAGCCTATTTCAAGATACTTGCTGCTCTCTATTTTTTTGCTACGGGGTTGTTCCAAAGGGTCTCCAGTGACCTTGTGGGCATCTGTCAGGCAAGCCAGTCCCGGTGCTTGCATCAGGTACTGAGCTGCATCAATACGAGAGCCCACCTTCACATACAAATGCCCCATACACTGGACAGGAGACAAAGGGTAGCTAGGGATTTCTACCTCATTTCCCACTTTCCATGTGTGCTGGGTGCAATTGATTGTACCCATGTGGTTCTTCAATCACCTCACCGCATTGCACACATCTTCTGAATCAGACACCAATGGCATTCCATCAATGTGCAGGGTGTCTGTGATGCCAGCGGCAGATTCATTGATGTACATGCAGTGTTTCCAGGCAGTACCCATGACAACTTTTTATTCCACAGGTCACCTCTTGCCCGGCAGATGGCTGCTGTAGAATTTGGCAACATGTGGCTTCTGGGTAAGTACCAAGCACAAAACATGTGTGATATGTATAAATGTAATGTATAAATGCTATCTCAAATAAACAAACATTTTACAACAATATTCATCATGCCACCTACACGGCCTCAACAGACACTGCATGTTCCAAAGTATAGATCATGTACTGTACAGATGCAAGACAGACATGTAATCAAGTTCCCTAATTTCCCTCTTCAGCTGATGCTGGGTATGTACTCTACCCTCAACTCCTCATACCATATGGACATGCAGCTACTGTACTTCAGCGTAGGTACAATAGGGCACACATACGAACTCCAGCCATCATAGAGCGCACTTTTGGTCTTCTGAAGTCCCGATTCAGATGTCTTGACCAAACGGGGGGGTACTGATGTCCTCCCCTGAAGTTGTGTGCAAGATCATATTAGCCTGTTGTGTCTTGCACAACATGGCTTTAAGTCATGGCTTACACATACCTCTGGACACTCAGCTAGGTCTGAATCTGGGCAACCGGGCCATTGCACAGACAGAGGGCAGGGTATGCAAATCCGGGATCAGCTGGTTGGCATTTTTTCCACCTGAGCAACCTGTTGTGTTACAGACAAAATGTGGTTTGCAGTCTGTTGTCAATGATGAAAGTTGGATAATTACAACTCTTTTAAAAAATTCAATCCTGAGACTACTTTGCAAGCCACACTCAATGTATATAAACCACAGCTGGTGACAGAAGTCAAAAGATTGGCCATGCAATATGTCATGTGCAGATGTCAGCAATTAATGTTGTCAATGTCTCTAAGGAATCCATTGCCTCAGAGGATTGAACATCTGTGCATGTGTGAGACCTACCAGGACCTTTTGGACAATGGGTGCATGATACACAAAGGGACCTAACTATTACACTGTGGAGTATTTGCCCCCAACTGAAACAACTCCCCCACAACAGAAGGACCCCCCACCGTGAGTGATGATGAACTTTGTGAATCAGGCCCTATGTGTCTGGGATACACAGCACTGCTTCACCCAAATTTGTCATAACACTTCAGTCAACTCTGAGCTGAGTGCAAAATATGGACTACATGTACCATGATGCAAAGGAGCAAACTCTTCTGGGATGTGATGTTGTGTCTGGCCACACCGTTTTCCCTGTCCAAACAGATTGTAATGATCTGTTCCACCTTTTGTCTCATGTTTCTAATGTTCCTTTTATATGTAAAATCTCTTATGACTCATTTTGCAGAACCTGCATGTGGAGAGTACGCACTCGGACTAGAGATTTTGGAAACGGGCCGGCAGCCATTTTCTGTTCATTCTGAGTCATCCTCTGTCACAGATCAGATCCTCTGCCATCTGTATAACCCAACTATCCCCAACATGGGTGAGGGACTGGAGGAGAAAGCACCCCCTTTCACTGAAAGGGAATTGGACATATTAGCAGTGGAGGTGCTAGAAAAGTACCTTCAGCTGTATGGGGGGCCCGAGGACCAGCTGAGCAATGCAGCACACGCCAGACTCTAGTCCACCATTGCGTAGCACTGCAGTGCAGTGTGCATCTATGGGCGACGGAGCAGGGCATGCCATAAGCGCTGGGAGGACCCAAAATGCTGGGCCAGGATTAGGGCCCAGGAAATCTTGGTCCAGTCCTCCCAGCATCATGTGCACCGGCCCGCCTTTCGCCACTGTACAGGAGGGTCCTGAGGGCAGCCTTGTCAACCCTGCATGCTCAGCTGGAGAAGCATGAGCAGCAGAGAGATGGTAAGTGAATTAACTGCAATATGTGTCTGAAAGCATGATGTGAGGGATGACAAATCTGTGCCATCAGGTGTCCCATGCCTCCATTTACCTAATCTGTACAAATGCAGTGGTCATTATAAGGTCAAAGGCTCACTGTAGCACACAGACTGCACTTATCAGAATGCATTCTGGGAGCTGTAGTTTTTGTATGTCACCGGGGGAATAGAGCCACGCACGTGCAGTTGTATATAAAATTGCACTGGCAGCACCATTACCAGTGAACCAAGGACCTTACAACTAATGTGTGCATTGGGTGAGGAATGGTACAAACACTTTCCTGTGTGTAGATGAGAGGCCTTTGGGTGTTGGAAACTGTAGCTTGCATTGCCTTTTGTGAGATTGGGTTCTGATTAAGACAGATCATCATATGCAATGGAGTTAAGACAGACTTTGAGATCCTTGCCTCACTCTTAAGTGATACCAACTTCTCTAAGGGGGTCCATATACACACGTCTTCCCAACAGTAGCTCGTTTATCATGTGTCCAGTAAAGGTAGCTGTAACAACTGCTCACCAGGGTATGGCACTATCTGAGCAATCTTTAAAGGCAAAATGTGGCACTAGACTGTCTGCTGTTATGAGGGAATTTCAAAATGTTAGACTCACCACTTAGCAAAGCTGCTATTGTGGTGTCTCATACAATGCTACACAGCAGACGATATTTGTTAGAAAATGTAAGAGTGCAGAGACTCCATATCACAGGAATATTCCAATACCATCCGGACTGTCTCTGATCTCCTTTTTGTAGACTTGCATTGGAAGATGCCTGTGTAGCAATGACAGGTAGCACAGATTTAAAGAATGCAGGTGAGTTGGTCAGTACAGAAGTGTATGCTATCAAAATTCAAGTAAGGTTTCAATGTGTGACTCAAATCAGGACATTGCAGTGAACATAAACGTACTTTAGACTCCAAGTCACTTATATTTGGATAGAGTGATCAGAGGAGAACAAAGTCTGCACTTGCTTCATGTAGTTATGTGTGTCGTTTTGATGTGTACAACCACTACATTATGATTTGTCTTCCATTTCAGTGGGCTCAGCTGGCCAAGAGGACCAGGACCAGGGCCAGGGTCAGAGCAGGACATCGTTGGGGCACGACCTCTCTCTACAACCAAAGAGGAGGAGGAGGTGGAGGAGGGGCCTTCAACATCAGAAGGCAGGGGAAATTCGTCTACCCGGACAGAGCAAGAACACACCTCAAGTGCTATAGACCGGGTGGAGGCTGAGGACATTGTAGGGGGGGTAAAGATATTGACTCTCCCCCTGACAATCTACAACTTTCATTTGGCAAGGAGTCCCAGGGGCAGGTCACACCACAACCCAGGCCTGCTATCAGCCCCTTCCTGATGCTAGAAGCCCCCATTCCATCGGGGTCTCCAGCTGCATCCGCAGCCACTAGTACCTCTCCAAGTGGCTGCCAGGCAGACCCTAACATAGTCTCTGACCCCGAAACACCACACTCCTCATGTCCAACCCAAACACCTCACTGTGTTATGATTCCATTGGCTGCATCCCAGGGAGTGATGGGGCATGTGAGGGTCAGCCAGACATGTCCTCACGCTTCATGCTGCAGCTCTGTGATGAGGTGCATATGTTATGAGAGGAACATGCATGATCCATGGCCACCCTCACTGCCAGTATCACTTCCTTGAGTGCAGCCATGTTGTCTGCACTTGCCCAATGTCCCTCCCAAACCACCCTCAATGTTTCACCCTGTACGTTGGCCCACACTGTTTCCCCCTTACTCCTCGTGTGTTCCATCCCCATGTGGTGCCTGGTCCTGCACCGGCCAGCCAGGAGCCGGCATCAAATTCTGAGGATTTGAACATTGTTGAAATTGAGGAAGACCAGAAGGACAATTGACTTGTTTGACTATGACTTTCTTTTGGACATTTACTTTGCCCCTTGAATATAGACTGGTTCCCCAGACGCTTCCTGATGTGTTTTATTTATGCTGCCCAACCCCCTCCAAGTCCCCTTGTCCATTCTGTGCAAAGAACATTATTTTCTTTCCTTTCTCCCTTCCAAATGGACTTATTTTTGCTGCTTTTTTTCCCTCCATTTAATTTACATAAACTTATATTTTGAAGCAAACTTTCTCTATCTTGTTAACTACATTGTAAATGTTGTGTTCAAAGTATGACCATATACCTTGGGAGTAGTTATTTTCTCTGCACATGATAGCTTGTTGCACTGATGGGGTTACACTTTTACATGTGCCTCTCACACACATTCATCCTCACATCTCTAGGCCACCACAAGGGTAAACAATTGGCCATCAGTACATAATACACAACTTAGTCTTGACATCTATTTTTTATTTACACATATTCAGGATGATATTTTTCCTGTGATCAAAAGGGATCATGCTTGTGACTGCACACATTTGGTGGTGATGATCGCTGTAAGTAAGTGCTTTTGTGTTGTTGCCAAGGTGCAGGTTGGTGTGGTGCATCAGCCTACACAGGGGGATGTTCCTGGACAGGAGCTGATGGTGTCTGCACAAGTGGGGGGAGTGCCTGGACAGGGGGTGATGGTGGATGTGCAGGTGGGGGGAGTGCCTGGATAGGGGGTGGTGGTAGATGTGCAGGTGGGGGAATGCCTGGACAGGGGGTGGTGGATATACAGGTGGGGGGAGTGCCTGGACAGGGGATGGTGGTGGCTGTGAACTCTTGCGGTGAGCCTGTGCAGCTTGTGGTACTGGTGGGTGGGTCTGATGTGCTGCAGGTAGATGTGAGGGCTCCTCTCCCTGTGTTGACCTTGAAGGGAGACTTTGGATCAGTTTCAGCAAGCCCTCCATCATCTTCATGGCCAAAGCATGGTGTCTTGCACTCTCTTCCCTATGGATGGATATGATGCCATTTATCTTCTTGGACATGTCTTGCCAAGATTTATCCATCCGATCCACTACCTGGGTCAGTCTATCCACCACCTGGGGGATTAGGCGTATGTCCTGCTGTGCCTCAGACATGTCTGATAGAGTAGCCCCTATGACATGAATGTTCTGCCTCACATCAGCCTGCTGTTGGAAGAACTCTTCCTCCCACTGGCCACCAAGGCCATCTGCTCACCCCCTCTGCATGGGATGGCCATGGATAAGGCTTTCAGGTCCACCAGCAGGGGGAGGTGTGGCAAGTGATAGTCTATGTACAAGAGATTGGTGCCAAGGGGATACCTGCTCCTCACCAGGGGTATAAGTACCTCAGATGGTAGAGAGAGTGACTGGGATACACTGTATTGGGAGGAGTGTGTAGGGGAACCACCACATCTGTCAGGGATGTGAGGGCTGTGAGGGAGTAATATTTGTGTTGGAGATGTGAGAGTTGTGGCTGGTTAGTGCTATGATGAGGACAGGCAATCATGTGCTTTGGATAATGAGGCACTTTGCCGGGCAGAGGTGGGTGGCCAGTATACTGAATGTTCTGGTCAGGGTATCTGACTCCTCATCCTCTGTGAGAAGGGCAGATAGTCACCATCATCCTACAATTCGTAAGCCTCCTCTGGTACTTCCTCCAACTCCTCCTCTTGCGCAGTACTGGCAGCTGAAATGGCTGCTTGCAAGAGTAGTGGGTTCTCCCCTTCAATTCAATTGCCAGTTGTCCACCACTGGTGGAAGGTCCATAGTCCTCATTGTCCTCATCACCTGGAAGACAGATGTGTCAACAGGATAAGTAATGGCCTAGTATATGATGTGGTGCAACACAAGAGTTGATTCTACTGTAGTTTGCATCAACAGATGATGCACATATGACCTGGTTTGGGTACACCTACACTTGAAAGCTCACACCATGGCACTGATGTGTTGAATGGAGGTGTACAATGCACAAGCAAATTCACCAGCTCCAGCCACAGCTCTGTGTTGCTTTAAGATGCCCCCGAAGTCAACTGCTGAACCTGGCTCCTTATAGGTGTAGCTGAAGATGTGGTCCTCAATCCTGCAGCTTGAGAAGGAAGTAACACCATACTTAATGATCTGCATGACTGATATGCTAACAGGCACACGTGACACGCACATAACTGAGATAACTGAGATAATATGTATGCAACTTTTTAAACACCAACTACAGATGCTCTTCAGAAGGGGATTTAGTTCTTCGGAATGATTTTGGAATCAATAATAGGGAAACACTTTATGGCACGCTTACCTGATGGAGTGATGCAAGTGGGTTTCACTGCTGCAGCCAGGATGTCTTGCATACCAGGATGGTGGTGTTGTCTGCAGCACTGATGGAATCCCTCCAGTAGCAGTTATGAGACATACATGTCGATATTCAAGTACACAGGATGATAGCAATGAATTAACATGTATATGTCATTGCCATAGACCATTAACCTGCTATTTCTGGCCAGTGTAACACATGTTTTCCTACTGAACTTCACATGTCGGCCCTGGTCACCAGCAGCAGCTGCCAGCTGTTACCTCCACACAGCACTGACATCAGCAAGATATCACATTAACAGACAAACATGTATGAGAAGGTAACTGATTTTTGAAGGAAGGGGGTAATTATGGTGAACTCCTCCGCCTACCTTTGGATACACCTTCATTGTTAGGTCCATCATGCCTCATGAGTATGATGTTGTCTGTTGACAAATCTAAAGGAGTGTATATCATCATGCAGACCAGTTTCACATTTGCACATCAGATCATATCATTGCATTTGAGAGTTAATATGTGAGATGTCTAATAGTCAGGTACATTTTGTGGTACATTTGTGCTTCCCACCCCATGAAGTCACAATGCCAATTTAGGACTGGGAGGTCACTGGGAGGTCACATATTTTTATGTTCCATCTTTGTGTGACCTCTGTTCCCATTATACATGTACAAAATCATCGTAGAACTTAGTTGTCAATGGATGATGTCTTGTACAGCACATATCCTAACCTCATATATTATCCTGTCACTTATATATGAGAATATGGTAGAAGAGGAGGCAAGCTGAATTCAGAATTTGACAATGATCACATATTGTGGTAAAGTGTAGAAGCTTGGATGGTTGCTGCCTACACTGGATTTGCATTGTGCAGTTCAGCCACCAGATACATATATTTTACTTCCACTACATCGACGTGAACAGCCCATACACCCCTCCCAAAACAACACAACCTAACTGGCATCAGTGCAACTATCATACACATCAATTTCGATATATTTTGGGCCCTGTGATTTTGCTTGAGAGTTTTCATGTCAGGGACTGACAATCCAGTTGTGGCTACTCTACATCATATTACACAATACAGTCTATTATGTACATACTGCACTCACTTGCCATACATTTAGTGTCATCCTTTCACTAGCCAACGTGGTGTGATATGGTATGCTGTAAAATGCCATATTGAGATGAGAGACATCAGTGATGTTGAACATATACAACATACTGCGCACATTAAATCCACATTTTATGAGCATAAGCATTCAGGTACATAATTCTTGGGTTTACTTACCAGGGTTCTGCATCTGCCCAATGTGTGGTTCGTGATGTCACTGCCAACCTTGTAGCAGATGTCACTGTGGTGACTGGAATCCTGGACGACATCATTGGGCCTACAAAGATACGTGTGTTTGTCAGTTAACATTCAAGTTGCCACACGTGATGCACTCTATTTCAGAGTTCAGTTCACAGTTCTAGCACTGTTGATGGAATACATGTATTATGTCCATGTGTTGTCTGCTAACAATGGAGGCTTTTGGACCCACTCATGACCACTTTACTTACCAGTTGGTGATGGTGGTATGGATTGCCGTAGATGATGCTGTTTCCTACCAGCAGATTCAGGGACCTCTGCTACAGTGGATGACTGTACTCTGGCTGAATTTGTCAATAGAGGAGAACAGAGAAAATTCAGCAAACCAAAAATGTACATGTGCAACATGTGCAGGTAAGAGCAATGGGGTGGGGAAGAGTGGGGGTGCAGGGCAGGGTGGGGTGGAGAATTTGACAGATGACGGAATAGGAAAAATAAAATTTAAAAAAAGAAAGCCACTCCCCTTGCGCTTGGAAATGTGGCGAGCGCAAAGTAAGTGGTTTTATTTATTTTTTAATTTATTTTCCCTATTCCGTTGTATGTTGATTTCCCCCGCCCCGCCTCCCCCACGCTCTTACCTGCCCCGGCCACAGCAGGCTAAGTGGAAGGGGCACTTTGTCTATTGCTATGTGCCAGTGTTTAGTATACAGGCCAGCAGTGCTGGGCCCCTGTTTGTGATAGTGGAAATGGGATTTGCCATTTCCATCACAAAGGATTCTAGGACTTGTAGTGCAACGTACAGAAGGAGGCACATGAGGCTCAGACTCACTATGCTTTTTACACATAATTGGTACAACTTCCATAGTCACAATTGTGGTGCAACACTGAGAGACATTTCATATCCATGTTCTTGTCATCACATTTACCTGGTACCACATTGCGGACATCACGAACAGGCAGCCCATGGAGCATGTGGGGGTGTATTGTGTGGAGGACATCATCCTCTAGTGGGGTGAGATGGAGGCGGGGTACAGATTGTACACCACCAAGAACTCTGGCCACCTCAATCCTGACGTACTTCTCCTTCATCCGCCTCTTCTCATCCTGCCACTTCTTCTTTATGTCATTTACAGTGCAGACATCCTTCCCCAATGCTGTGACTGCAGTGGCTAAATGCTGCCATTGGTCTGCCTTCTGTGTGCCACGGGTGCTGTAAGGGGGAAACCATGGATCCGTTTGAGGTGCCTCACAATGAACTCCAAGATCATGGTGGTCTCCTCCTAAGTATAACTTTTATTTCTCCTCTGGTGTAGCATTTTTTTAAGTAAGGCGCAGAGCAGGCAAGCAGGAACTCTATATGGCCAAACCTGGGCGTTGTTTGTGTACAGCTTTTATATGGTTTGTAGTGCAGGTCTTGCAGGTGTTGTCAATTGACTGCAGGTGTAGGTGATTAGACTTCATCCGGCCTAAAAGTGGGATGGTAAGCACTTACACAGGTGTTTAAAATTGAAGACAATGACAATATGGCCCGAGCTGGAGATTCTGCCCCGACTGTGGAGATTCCGGCCCGGGTGCGGAGATTCTGCCCTGAGTGGGGACGTAAAGATATGACTTGTAAATGACTTCTGTGAATACCAAAAGTTGCAAATGACTTGTGTGAATACCAAAAGTCATACAGCTAGACTTTTATCTCAAATTACCTTTGTGAATCGGCCCCTATATGTTTTAAATAGGTGCCATTACAGTGACTGAAGGCCTAAAGCTATTTTCACTGTGTAGGTTCAGCTAACTTTTCTATACGACAGGCCTCCGATGATTGAACTATTTAATTTATGTCCCACTGGGGAAAATGCAAGAAACATTATTCAAATTTTCATTTAATGTTCAAAATGTGTTTTAATTATAAAATCAGATGTTCAATACCTTTAGTGGAAACGTAACTTTATAAAAATTTACTTTGGACTATCTGAGTAAGAACTGGTTTAAAATCAGTCCTGCCACTCATCATACCTCAGGAGGCCAATACATATTCCTTACTGGAGTAGATGACTCTGCCTGCTGGAGGACAATAGACAACCCTCTGGATGCAGGAAGGCAGAATTGTTGTGGATAACTGGCCACTTGGCAGGGATTAGCAATCATAGAGGCTACAGGATAGCCTATAGAACAAAGGAAAGGCTTAGCACTTTTTGTTTTGACTTGCAGATCAAAACTGGCGCTGACGAGATCTGCTCCCATATGTTCCTAGCACCCTCCTAGACTCTTTGGCCTCAACCTCAAGAGAAGAGAGATCCAGTTAGGCCCTGACAGAGGAAAGTAGAGCTCATCTAAATGGAGGTGTGGCTAGGACCTTTCTTGGTGATATTGTAGAGGAAAAAATTGTTCCACCATCTTGATTTTAGTGCTTCTAACAATATTTAAAACAAAGCAAAGAGAAAGTGTTGTAAAAGGAGGTGAGCATAGGGTGAGAATGTAGAGCAGATTGGAGTCGGTAAAATTCTCCAATCACTGTCTACTGTACAGAATAAGACTAGAACCACACCACCATCTCTTCAGAACATTCATGTACCTGGTACAACTACACCTGAAGAAGAAGGCCCTGCTGGAAGAAAGAAGACTCCTGACTGCCAACATTTGTTGGAAGAAGAAGACCCAAAGTCTCTTGAATCCTAGTTTTGAAGTGTAGGAACTGCTCTCCAGGGGTCGCTCAATCTGCTACCTGTTTGCCTGCCTTAGGAACATAAATGCATAAAGACTCCTAACTTCAAGAGATCCCAGCTGACCTCAAAGATCTGGACCCTGAAGGAGCCCTGGCAATCTAATGGCAAGAAGTCTGCCCTGAGGATCTGAGGGCTGCAGAACTTACCAGAAAGAACTTTCCCAGATGGACAATCAGGTCAAGGTGCTGAGGCTTGTAGAGGGAAGTAGCAACAGAGTTGTACAAGAAAACCAACTTTTTCCTGTTTAAAGCTTTTTTCCTGGCTGAAAATGGATTTAGCGGGAGCTCACAGTAAAAGTATCTGGTCTCAAGGAGCCCTGTTATCTACAGCTTCCAGCTATGTACCGCTGGAGGATTTTGAGAACAAAAGGTCCAAATGTAACAACTTGGACAGGGGTGAGGACACAGGTTGGTCAGAGTTTCTCTCAGACTTATGCTGAGACCTGCTCAGGTATGATTATCAAGTTGGTAAATGTCTCCTCCCTTTCCAAATGAATAATTAATTTTGCGTCTAATCCCATACGAAAAACCCTTCTATGAACCCTGGCAAAGTACCTGTTCAGGCTAGAGTAGTGAGAGGAAACATTTACTACCCCTTGCTGGGCAAAAACATCATCACTCAAGATTGAGGGGTGGGCTTGGAAAGACCTGACCGCAAATACTACCTGAATGACAATGCTTATTGCCACAATTAGAATATGGAAGACACTGAAAATCCTACAGTTTCTTGAGGAATTGCAAATATGAAGTACAATCCACAACAGAATTTCCTCCACCATTGAAATATTATTGTGTAGGGAATTCAGCCGGAGGAATCTTCTTCGTATTTAGAGTTTCCTCCAGAAATTGGAAGATTGTCAGTTCCCTCCAAACTCTAAATGGGCCATTTGTCATAGCTCTGGAATAGTACTGTTAGTTTAGCCTGCTTCTACATACTTCCAGTTTTTGTGCACAAACTGGACTGAGAACACCCTCCTAGGCCCCACTAGTCATGCATAACTCCAATATTCAACCTGATTTCCCGCCTTTTCTTCACAATATTGAGACTACCTAGTACACTTTATAATTCTGATTCAGCTCATTTTGAGAGCAGGATTTGGAAGAAGGAGCATTTCTTTGTTTTTGTAAAGTTACAATGTTAGGGTTCTGATATAAAGCTAGGATCAAAGACATCCAGTGTTATGCTATTTATTAGACAAAATATCTGGCTAATTTGGAGGATGAACAGAAAAGAGACAGCTCTGAAGATCTCAGTATTGTGGTAGGGGGGCAGGGTGAGACCTGAGATTTATTGTATGGGGTCGCTAATGCAAGGAAGCAGCTAAACAGGTCAATTCAAATGAAATGCATGTGTCGGGTGTGGGTCCAGCCACAGATTATTGTAGCAGTGTGTCCCTTAAACTGTGCACAGGCTACCATCCTTAATGAAAACATTCAGAGTAGTGGTATGCAGTAACTGTCGATCCTGCCCCGCATGTCAGGGGTTGCTTTTATTCATTTAGGATTTAGCTCAGATGATTTTTAACAAATCTAAAGTTGTAATACTGTGTTTGGAGTGGTAAAAAACGTTTGCCATTTTCATGTCAGCATGGATGGTACTAGCTAATCCTATGTTTAAAGACGTTGCTGTAAAAATGGCAAGTGCTAATCCTATACCAAAAAACTTTACTAGAAAAACTGAATTTTGAGGTGAGCAGATTCAGAGTGTCGCTGGTGTTCCTTTCTTCCTTTTTTGCATCTATCTATCTATCTATCTATCTATCTATATATATATATATATATTTATGTGTGTGTGTGTATATATATATATATATATATATCTCATACATACACATTAAACATATAAACAAATGATTAAAAAAATCTATCATTGTAGACAATAAATAAAATATTAAAAAATACAAAATATAAAAAACACATTTATAAAAAAGACTTCATGATGTACATATTCAAGTATTGGAGTCAAAAATTATTACATTTACTGTTCCCTCTCTAGTTTAGGCAGGGAAAGTGTTGGACTTGGGAGGGGGTAGATATACTATTCCTACTCTAGTCACCGCAAAAGTAGGGAGCAGGGCAAGCTGACACAAGAAATCATCCTCAAGGAACTATCTGTGCTGAAAACCACCATATCCACAATAGTATAAAACACCTCCAAAACCTCATCAGAAATTACATCCATCAGATCAGACCTCTCAACCTTCAAAACATACCTTTTCATGACTGAGAATAGGCTGACAACTATTGAACAAACTATAGCGAATGCCACAGCCTAGGAGCTGTTCCACGGCATATATAAACAAAAATCATTGAATTAGAGGATAGAAATAGAGGGGACAATTTAAGCCTCTATGGAATGCCAGAAAAGATATAAGAAGAGAACATCATGACCTTTATTCTACAGTTCATACCAGAAATCACTGAACTGGAATTTCGCCCACCATTGAGCTAACAATGATCTTTAGGATCAGATCCTGGACTAACCCAGGCACAGGCACCCCATGACAAGGTAAAGTCTGCTTCTTACACCTCACTACGCATGAGAAGTCATCAGAAGGGTTAAACAACATGGTGCATTCATCTTTGAGGGACGTAAGATACATGTGAATCAAGACTTTTCTCACAAAACTATGTTAAAAAAACCTATTCCTGCCCCTCAGGCCCCAATTGAAGCAAATGGACATCCGCTATGGGCTCTTGGACCCCGCGCTAATGCTAATCACTAAAGATGGCCTTGCAAAAGAAGTTGATGATCCAGGTCAACTGGAACTATTCCTGAGCAAAATCGACCAAACTCATATGAAGACAAATCTTTTGATGGGCAAAACAATTGCATCAGAGATACTGATTATGGAACAGAGGAACCAATCTCTGTCAAAGGAAATGGAAAGTCCTAAAGAGGTAACTAGGAACTTGTCTTCTGGACTGAACACAAGTAAAGAAACAGGAAACCCCACTATGAGATGAGTCCAGGTCACCAAACTGATGCTGATGGTCCAAAAGGCAATGCGTATGGCATCAGAAGCCAGAGATATGGAACAGGCCTCATCACAGACATGGAATTATATAGGGACTTGAGACTGAGGATTACCTGCTCCAACATGCTGAGGTATCCAAAAAGCGCAGGGTTTGACTGAACTAGTGATAAGAATTGAAGCAATGATGAGAATGTTAGTGGGACAGACTGTGAAATTAGTGAGTGTAACAAGTATCATGGTATAGAACATCATTAACTCATCCTGGACACTTTCATTATTTGCCTACACGACTCCATAGGCAATTTAACATACTATCGAGTCACCACCAGGGAAGCAAAAGGCAGGCTAAGCATGGGTTTTGTGTGGGGTAAGTCACCTCATTGAGTAACAGTAGATTTCCCAACAAAAAATTTGCATTAAAGTTTCTTCTTTGAATAAAGGAAGGGTATCCTTTCCATTACACACACAACAGTTCAGTATTGGAGACTCTTCCTGTTAAGAAAGCAACATATCCAATAGCACCCCAAGGCACTAATATAGTTCTCCCAGTGCTTATTGGACAATCCCTGCATCTTCAGGCACCATTAACCATCCTTAATGCATCCATCTTCAGTTCAGTCTATTCTTTCTATCAATAAACAAGTAAATGCAGACCACGAAAGACTTAGGGCATCATTGCGATGCCGGTCGGGCAGACCACCGGCCGCTATTGCAGCAGCCAGGAGACCACAGACAAGCATGTGGGTTGTCCAAATGCTGTCTCACAAAACGACCGCCAGGCTGGCGGTCACAAACTCGTCAGGGGCATGCTGTGGCCATGGTAAAAGGTTGCAGCACATGCCGATGCCATGCAGCACCTCCTGCAAGCATTGTACCGTGTGCCATGTACCATGTCCTGCATGGCACACGGTGCAGGGATGTGAGTGGGGGCCCTTCATGTGCCCCCAGGGGTACTTCTCAGTGGCCTACAATGGCAGGGGGACCTGTTTGGGGCCCCCCTTATCACTTTCCGACAACCTTTTCATGGCGGGATTCCGGCCATGAAAAGACTGTTGGAAAGGAATATTGTAATCCTGACAGTGGAACCTGCCTCAGCACCGCCACCGTTCAGGGACGTTGCTTTGACTACCGCGCTGTCAGGATTTATGATATTGGTGGAGCTTGTCTTGCGGCCGACAGCTTAGGGTCTGACTGCCAGTATCAGAATACGGCAGTCGGACTGAAGGGCTGTCAGCGTTCGGACCGCCACCGACAGCTTGTCTGAAGTCCAACCGCCACCATTGTAATCAGGCCCTTAGTCATTCTCTCTCTTAATGTGAAAGGCATAAACCACTATATAAAATGCATGAATATTTTAATACCTCTTAACAGGTCTCACCTAGATGTAGTCATAATTTAAGAGACCCGTCTTTTACAAACCCAAAGTGAGAAACTAAGAAGTGGTTGAGAAGGGAGAGAATATGGCACCAGTTGTGCACCCAAACCCTCAGACGACAACTCATTGACACAGTCATACCGCCAGGGGTGATTAGCTATTTCAATTTGCAAAGGCACGCCACTCAGCGTTCTTAATAAACTTAATAAATGACCTGACCCGAATGGCAACTATGTACTCACCAAAGTTAAACTCTACCATCAGATTTTGATTCCTGGCTCCTTTTATGCCCCAACTTGACACACAAGCTAACTATTTCATGTGATATACTGAATCCTACTTCCAATGTACAAATCTGAAGTACTGGTCCTAGATCCTTTCTTGGATACAACAAATTACCACATGATGCACAGACCCAGAGATTGGCATCTTCTAGGAGACATAATAACTAGCCATTTACTAGCAGAACTATGGTGGCTGGCACACCCCACCATTAGAGACTAGTCCTTTACCTCCTGTGTGTACAGCACCAGATCTAGGCTAGATATCTACTTATTGTCAGATTCACTCCAACAGCAAGTAACAAAGGTAGACCTTTGTACTAAACATCAAACCACGACGCAATACAGCTATGCTTAGAGATGAGTATCCCCTCACCTCCTTTAGGACAATGGAGATGTAGGAAATTGGGTTACTGGTTGAGGGGAGTGAAACCCTACTCAAGCAGCAACCACAAGTTCTGTCAGAGTGAAGTCACAAGGAAACTACTAATTAACCTGTCCTTAACCCTCTGATAGCTGGGCACAAAGCAGTCAGACTTAATTTGGAGGCAATGTGTAATGTATGTATGCAGCACTTCAAACAGAAATAAGGTGAAAGTGAAAACACAACACAAGAATTCAGAAAAGCAGAGTAAAATTTAATAAAATATTTGAGGCCAAAAAGACAGAAATCCAATCAGTAGCACCGGAGATGTGCAATTTCAAAGATTTAAGTGAAACAATAGTGCCTAAAAGAGCAAAGTGCCAACTATGGTTATTTAGCCACCCCAGACCTGGACAAAGTCACAAGTTCAGGCCAACCACGATGGAGTGCAGGGTGGGTACAGGCCCACTAAACAAAGTACCTTAAGTACTGGTTTCTGGAGGTTTGTGAGATTCCGTGTCAAGGAAGCATGCAGGTCTCCATGCGGAGTCCTCAATCGTCATTGAGGATGCTGTCGATAAGGGGTTTGCGATGCAAAGACCTGCGTTGAAGATATGTCACACACTGGCAGTTCTGAAGATGCTGAGGGGTACGATGAGATTTCCTGCTTCATCGTCAATGATGCCATCAATGAGGGAATTGCAATGTGAAGGCTAGCGTCGAGGAAGCACCACACAGTGGCGGTTCTGGGGAGACTACGGTCTGTTATGCAAAGTCAGGCATCAAGGATGCATCATGCTGCTGTGGTTTCGAAGTGTAACTGCGAGGGGATGCGCCATCCACAGGACCACAGCTGTAGTGGCAGAGCACCTCCAAGTCCATTTCCAAGGGTCCAAGATTGGGGAGGCACCACTTGAGGGACAAGACCCACAGCAGACAGATTCCAGGTGCTTTGTTTGAGGTGGTTGGAGCCTTTTCTGTCCCTTAGGTTGTGATCAGAGGCCAGCCAACTTGCCCTTGGAGTCCTCTGGTGGTCCAAGGATCAAGATGCAGGCCCATTACTTTTACTCAGGGAGCAGGGCAGGAGAATGTTCTGGAGGTTTCCACCCCAGAGGTCTGTGCCCTGACTCCAGCTTGTCTGGGGTCACAAAAGACTAAAGTAAAACCTTTGTGAGTGTGCTGGGCGGAGACTTTGTCTCAATTCATGATGTGCAAGTGTGGTAGCTGACAGTCCCCCCCATCAAGTCAGAGATGACCCATCCTGCCATCATCTATTCCCCCTTTGTCTCACTGTCTCAGAGCTATAGACAGAGAACAACTGCACAGCTACGACTAGTCATGTGATGCAGGATACAGGCTGTAGACAGCAAATGCTTGGGGCAAGAAAATGCCAACTTTCTAAAGTGGAATTTTCAGAAAATCCAACCATTCAAGAGTGTTTTAAATTAAACTTTTTTGACATCAAACGCAATAGGCCTACTTTCTCCCAATTGAAAGTTAACTCCTATTAAATGTAATAAGGTAACCCAATGTTATCCTGTGGGAGAGGTATACCTTGCAGTAGTGAAAAACAGAATTAAGAGTTTTTCACAATCAGTACATGTAGAAGGTTTAAAAGTACATGTTCAACTTTTTAAATACAATGCACCCTTGGCTATGGGCTGTTTACAGCCTACCCTAGGGGTGGCTTACATGTATTAAAAAGGAAGTTTTAGGCCTCAGAAAAGCTTGTGCCATGTCAAAATGGCAGTTTAAACCGCACACACAGGCTGCAATGTCAGGCCTGAGACATGTTTGATAAGCTACTTAAGTGGGTGGCATAATAAGTGCTGCTGGCCCATTAGTAGCATTACATTCACAGGCCCTCCGTACACGTAGTACCACTTTACTGGGGGGCAATACAAGTAAATTAAATGTGCCAATTGTGTGTAAGTCAATTTCAACATGTTTAAAGGAGTGAGCACCCACTTTAGCACTGGTTAGCATTGGTAAAGGGTACAGAGCCATAAGGCCAACAACAACGAGGTCCGCAAAAATGAAGGCATAAGACAAAAGGTTTGGGGGAACGCCACCCTAAGGCTCACAGATCTAAAAGGAGATTTAATACTTCCGGGTCTAAACTACCGGAAGCTAAGCCTCACATACCATAGCCGCAGTTAGAACTGAATGGGGAGAATGGCTAATACCCCTGTGGACATTTTGTCTGGCTTTCGTGCCTTTTATCAAACACTGTACTCAGAAAGAATGCCATGATACCCTGCAGTAGGAGAACTTTTTTCATTCTAAAATTGTCCTGCCTAGACGAACTCCAAAGCAGCTGCAAGACTAGATGATATAATCATGGAAGACAAAATTCTATAGGTTATTGCCAATTTCCCTTTCTCAAAAGCCCCAGGAATCAACGGCTATCCAACTGGATTTTACAATACCAATAAAACACGTGTCACCCCTCTTATGTTGGATGTTTATTGACATGCAAGACACCTCTATCCCACTACTAGAGGCGAATAGGAAGAGAAAAGCAGTCATTCTCAAACCAGACAAAGACCCTTATGTTTGTGAGAGCTACAGGGCTATTTCCTTGATAAATGCTGATCTCAAAATACTCTCAAAGGTATTGGATAATATACTAAAAGAAGAGCTTTTCGAATCTAATACACACTGATGAGGTCGAATTTGTGCCACGGCACCATTTCGTTGTCCACCTAAGGTCTTTAGCATATGTCTTATGGCAAGTGAGAGAATACATGGACAAAAGAATAGTGATGTCATTAGATTCTGAAAAAGTGCCTGAGCAAGTGGAGTGGGAATA
This sequence comes from Calotriton arnoldi, assembly GCA_963921515.1. NCBI lineage: Eukaryota > Metazoa > Chordata > Amphibia > Caudata > Salamandridae > Calotriton > Calotriton arnoldi. The sequence goes on from CAWUFW010004181.1 coordinate 1,497,241, forward strand.
CCTGGTCCTCATATCAGTACTAATGGAACTGGGTCATGGTTATTGTTACAACTGGGGGTCTCTAGTTGGCTGAGGTATGTATCTTAGTCCAAATAGGGACCCTTGCTTCTAGTCAGGGTAAGGAGGGACACACCCTTAGATAACCCCTGCTCACCCCCTGGTAGCTTGGCACGAGCAGCCAGGCTTATCTCCAAGGCAATGTGTAAAGTATTTGCAACCACACTCCCAGTAACACAGTGATAACACCACAAATGGACACCACACTGGTTTCATAAAAATAGCAGTATCTTTATAAAAAGGAATACGATGAGACCAAACGATAGAAAACCAACATATGCGTATTCGTAATAATTCACTTGGCCGGTTATTAGGCCAGCAATCACTTGTAGATTCTTACGGTATTAATGAGCAATTTATGATCTCTAATGCAGTCCTAATGAAATGCTATGCAGTTCGTAATGCAGCTCGTAATGTAATAATTGGACAGTCCTTAATGCAAGAATCAGGCAGTTCGTAATGCAATAATAATGCGATTCGTAATGCAAGAATCAGGCAGTTCGTAATGCAATAATAATGCGGTTCGTAATGCAAGAATCAGGCAGTTCGTAATGCAATAATAATGCGGTTCGTGATGCAAGAATCAGGCAGTTCGTAATGCAATAATAATGCGGTTCGTAATGCAAGAATCAGGCAGATCGTAATGCAAGAATCAGGCAGTTCGTAATGCAATAATCATGCGGTTCGTAATGCAATCTGCATGGTCAACTCGGGCACCACTAGGCCCCAACAGCAGAGACAACCGTCATAGGCTTACAGGGGCGCCCCGGTCCTGCTGGGCAGGTCCGGGCCACTGGGGGACTCAGCGCGTCTAACGCGGTGCAGCGGGAGAGAGCTCGGAGCACTCCTATACTCCTCCTGCACGCCTCCCCAGGCCACACACGCTTGCGGCTCCCGACCGGAGTCCAAGCCTTACCTGAGGGGGTGCGCTGCCTCGCTCTCTCTCTCTCCCCGCTCGTCAGACGTCCTGCTGGGCGATCCCGTTCACGTTGCGGCTCTGTTGCTAGGCGACGCTGTAGCCGGACAGGTTACGGCACAGCCTTCTCCATCGTTGATGATCTTGGGCAGATTCCTTTCGACGAACAACGATCACGATCCCTTTCACCTTGTAGCTTCCTTAGCTTCAAGAAATCCTTTAGCACGTTGCGGCTCGGGCCGGCAGCGGTGATCCTCACTCACAGCCTCAGTTACGATGACGGCTCGGGCCACAAACAGCAATACAGCAGCGTGGACAATGTTTCATGCTGCGGGGGCAATGCGATCACGGGGCACCTCGTAAACAGTACCACGGACCACACGTCAGTCTCAGGCGTGCAAGAGCACCACGCACACAGCGTCGCTGAGACACAGTCCTCAGTTTCAAGTGCCCCGTTAGCAGGTTGAGGCTTGGGCCGGCGGCGGCGATCTTTACTCACAGCCTCAGTTACGATGACGGCTCGGGCCACAAACAGCAATACAGCATCGTGGACGATGTTTCACGCTGCGGGGGCAATGTGATCACGGGGCACCTCGTAAACAGTACCACAGACCACACAGCAGTCTCAGGCATGCAAGAGCACCACGCACACAGCGCCGCTGAGAGTCGGTTCTTAGTTTCACACAATCCTTTGGCACGTTGCGGCTCAGGCCGGCGGTGGTGATCCTTCCTCACAGCCTCAGGTACGATGACGGCCCGGGCCACAACAGCAACTCAGCAGCGTGGATGATGTTTCACGCTGCGGGGGCAGTGCGATCATGGGGCACCTCGTAAACAGTACCACGGACCACACGGCAGTCTCAGGCATGCAAGAGTACCACGCACACAGCGTCGCTGAGACACGGTTTGAAACTTTTGTGTTCCTGAGTTTCCACAACAGGGGACCAGCTCTCCTCGGGCCCTTGGAGACACGCTACTTCGGGACACAGCACACAGCAATGTCCTCACAAGCAGGGGGACACAGCACACAGCTAAGTCCATTGTCCTCTCCTTAGTCAAACCAGCAAACTGCAGGTCAGCCCTAGAACACACAGCAAGGGCAGTCCTTCTCTTCAGTCTCTTCAGCTGTTCTTCTTTGGCAGAGGTTCCTCTTGATCACCAAGTAGGTTCAATCCTTTTTCGATATGGATTTCACTCTTGAGTTCAGGGGTTTCAGCTCTTACATTTAAACCCCTAAATGCCTTTGAAGTCTTTGTGTTCAGGGGGCTCTGACCCCGGTCTAAACCAGACCTGGGTGTCTTTCTGCCAGTGCACACACTCCTCCTTTGATAGTCAGGGTCTGGGGCCCAGAAGCTCAGCAGGAGGTGGAGCCATCCTTTTGTGACAGCAACACAGCCCTCTTCACATCCAGGGGGCTACTCCTCCCCCCCACATCAAATGCATTCCACCCTGTTGCTGTCTCACCTTCTCCTCCCTGGGGTCAGGACACTTCCCAGACCCTGTCACGTCTAAACCCAGGCAGGCAATATACAACCAGGCAGAGTCACGCAGGATGGTTTAAGACAAGAAACCAGCCACTTCTGAAAGCGTGGTTTCTAAACAGATGTGTTATTAAATTCTGAGTTCAGGCACACTAAACTCCATCTCTCCATCTTATGCCTATGGGAAGATATGCTGGAAACATGGGACACAGCATTCCCCATTCTGTCCTATGGGCAAGATGGCCTTGCAACAGTGAAAAACAAATTTGGCAGTGTTTCACTGTCAGGACATGGTACACACCTCAGTACATGTCCTGCCTCTCACATACACTGCACCCTGCCCAGGGGGGTACCTTGGGCCTACTATAGGGGTGTCTGATGTGCATAAAAAGGGAAGGGTAAGGCCTGGCAAGTGGGTGCACTTGTCAGGACAACAAGGCAGTTGTCAACTGCGCGCAGGCACTGCAGTGGCAGGCCTGAGATCTCTTCTTAGGGCTACTGGTGTGGGTGGCACAATTAGTGCTGCAGGCCCACTAGTAGCATTTGCATTACCAGTCCTGGCACACATAGTGCACTTTACTAGGGACTTCACTAGTAAGGCAAACATACCAATTATGGACAACCAATTACCATAACACTTTATACAGGGAGCACTTGCACTTTGACACTGATCAGCAGTGGCAAAGTGCCCAAAGCATCTAAGCCAGTAAAATGAAATCCATCACAGCATCAGAAATAGACGAGGTAGAGGCAAAAAGTCAGGGGTAACCACGCCAAGAAGTGACAGATCTAACAGTTATATAAAGTACGCTGATTCTGCAGTAACCCTTCTGTGGTAGTAGCATGTATTGGTTATATGTCTCAGCCATTAGTTATCAGTAGGGACATACATTCACAATGCTCACTTTCCTCATTTCATTTTATTCTTTATTTAGAACCACTAGAAATTTCCATCAGACAAAATTCTAACATCCAAAGGATCCCCACCCTTACAAAATAATTCAAAGATTTATTATAGGCATATGATATTCTTTAAACACAGTTGAATCTAGAGTAACCCTGGGCATAAAACTCCGCTCTGCTTGCGGAGTTTCCAGTGTTTTGGCAACTCCGCATTCCACGTAAAACGCAGAGTTGCCGAAAAACTCCGTACTCCGCAATGGAGCGGAGTTTTTTTTTTGTGTGCACCCGAAATGCGTTTTTGCGCATGCGGGAGCAACTTACCGGGTGCCTGCGGTCGTTCACGAGATTTCCAGAGCTGTTCGCAAGCGCCACGAGATATGCTAGGTGGCCACATGGTTCCGCAAGAGTTTGCGATCACGAACACATCATTCGGACGCGCCATCGGACTTCCGGCGAAGGTTTTGTGAAGAACACGATCCCAAACACGCAGAATCTACCACGACTGCAATCTGGAGAAGGTTCTTTCCCGAGCAGCATCAAAACCTTCTCGAAATGAAGATTTGGGCTGTACATTTTTGTGCAAGAAATCCTTTCTTTTTTTAAACTTTTTTTTAAGAGGAAGGAAGTGCCCCAGAGTCTCTAATTTCCTGTTCAGCAGGCTCCTCCCAGTGCTTTGTCCATCTCCTGGTCACTTTTCATTTGGATTTGGAGCTGGAAGGATCACTCTTTGTGTGTGCTGCATCATATATCATTGGATTTGATTGAGGACTTTTGAATTTGAGATTTCACAAGTAAGTTGGAAAATTGGTGTTTGTTTGATTGGGGCAATGCACCTAGATGTATTTGTACTTTTCAATGTTTTTTTTAAATTTATTATGGTGGGTGGCCTGTAGTTTCAGCAGGGGCCTAGTTGTTTCTTTGTAAGTAATTTTTCTTCTTTTATAAAGGAAACATGTTGCACAGTTCACTACGTTTTCTCCAACTATTGAAATCAATTTGCAATATTTATTGAATTTACTATGTAGCCCAGTAGTCTGCCAATAGGCCTTTCAGCCAGTAGGCCCAGAGCTACTCATGGGTGCATGAAACAACTATTTCTGTGGTGTCTGTTGAATTAAACATCATTTAGGGCATGGATGGCATTGGACTAAAATACAAAATGTATTTTTTTGGGGTGTTTCACTTTTTAAATTTTTTCATGTGTGTTAAATCAAATGCCTTTGTTGGATGTGTGTGGTTGTAACTTGCAAACACTTTTTCAGCCCTGTGGATTTTCGTTTTTGGCATTGTTGCATAAAGATGTGTTGTTTAGCATGCCTCCATTCTCTGGCCAGTATGTGAGTGTGTTTGTAATAGTGGGCCATCATTTACCTTGGCTGAGCCTCAAACTTGTGGCCTGTGGCCATTTTGTAAAGTCTGTGTCCAACCGTATAGGCCTGCTTGAGTTCATTGTTTTCCAGGCCTCCTGCTTGTTGTTGTTGTGTTGTGACCATGTGGCCGGCAGCCATTTTGTAGAGGCAGTTAGTGTGCTATTGCCATAGGCCTGCATGTCTTTCCTTTGTTCCTCTTGGCTTATTGCTTCTTGTTGTGGTAGCCTGGCCATGTGGCTGGTGGCCATTTTGTGAAGGCAGCCAGTGTGCTTTTGCCATAGGCCTGCATTGTCTTCCCTTTGTAGGCTTATTATTGCTTGTTGTTGTGGCCTGGCCATGTGGCTGGTGGCCATTTTGTGAAGGCAGCCAGTGTGCTTCTGCCATAAGCCTGCATGCCTTCTTTGTGGTGGCCATGTCTTCTTGCTGGTTGTTGTTTTGCAGGCAATTTTTATTCTTTTATTCAGCAAAAAATGAAGACCAGTTCACCACGTTTTCTCCATGTTTTGAATACATTTGCAATATTGATTTGAATTGATTCACTGTGTGACCTAGTCTGCCAATGGGTTTTCCAACCAATAGGCCCAGATCCACTCAAGGGTTCATGAAACAACTTTTTCTGTGGTGTCTGTTGAATTTGAACATCATTTTGGGCTTGGATGGCATTGGATTAAAAATACAAAATTGTTTTTTTGTGGCATTTTTTATTTCACCAAGTTTCTTTCATGTTTGTTACATTAAATGCCTTTGTTGGATGTGTGTGGTTGTAACTCGCAAACCTTTCTAGCCCTGTGGATTTTCGTTTTTGGCATTGTTGCATTAAAGATGTGCTGTTTAGCATGCCTCTTTTGTCTGGCCAGTGTGTGAGTGTGTTTGTAATAGTAGGCCATCATTTTCCTTGGCTGAGCCTCCCCATGTGACCAGGGGCTATTTTGTAAAGTCTGTGTCCAGTCTGTGTCCATACTCCATATAGGCCTGCTTGAGTTCATTGTTGAGTTCATTGTTTTCCAGGCCTACTGCTTGTTGTTGCTGTGTTTGGCACACTGCAATAACATCATTGTTCAAGACTTTCTGAAAAAAGAATACTGACCACCTGTAGAAGAATCTGCACACATTTCAGCCATTCTTTTAAAGCTTGGAACCAGCTGAGGATCATTCAACGTGATAAGAGAATGCCAGTTAAAGCACTCATCCAGGAGGAGCCAACACGTTGGAACTCAACTTATTACATGCTTGAACGTCTGTTTGAGCAGTACAGGCCAATCAATGAAGATGTCATGCAAAGAGGGGATGCTACTGTGAAAGGCATGATCATTGAGATGGACCAATGGGGCCTAGTTAAATGCCTGATAGAGATGCTGCTTCCTTTTTAGGTCTGCACACGTGAAGTAAGCAAGGAGGACTGTACTATGGGCCAAGCTTTCCCATTGTTGCACATGCCACAGGAACAGCTGAAGGAGGTGTCTGCAATGTACGCAGGTGTGGGGGAAAAAAGAAGCATATGAGTTGGTGGAGAGCTTAACACTTCACTTATCTGAAAATACAAGAGTGCAAAGAGGCATTGTGTCTTCCAACCATTACATTTGTGCCACAATTCTTGGTCCACGGTACAAACCATTACTGCACACTTTCATTCCTTTTTCAGATGGGGATGTTGCCAGCTACAAAACTTGGATAGCTGTGCAAGCCAGTCATCTAGAAAAAGAATGGCAAGGAATTAGAGGCCCGCTCCTCCAGGGCACAACAAGTACTGCAGGGCATCCTTCAAGTTCAACTTCAGAGCCTGAGGGCAGTGCAGTTGGCTCACAGCAGCCAAAACCACCAACAACACCAAGAACAACATCAACAACAACAAGAACAGGAGCATCAGCCCCAAAATCGGCAGAGGAATGGTTTCTACAGGCAGGGCTTAAGTCCAGTGCTGAGGCAAAGGCAAAAGAGGCCAAGCAAAGCGGAGCACCCATGAGCATTGAGCGGATGGTTAAGGCCTATCTGGATGACCCAACAGAGGTCTACTTTGATCAAAACCCATTGCTGTATTGGTATGGGAAAAGGCGCCAATGGCCAGTTCTCAGCAGGCTGGCAATAAGCTATCTGGCTTGCCCTGTCGCAAGCTGAGCGTGTTTTCAGTGCTGCTGGTGCCGTTCTGACAGTGAGAAGGACCAGTATCTAGCCCCAAAACGTGTAGAGGTGAACCATGATCAAAATGAATCAGCACTTTTTACCACCGGATTACACCATACCTGAAGTAGCACAGCAGGAAGATGATGATGGTGACTCAGATCATGGAAGTAGTGTGTTAGGTGACCTACTTCTGGGTGAACCACCAGAGTTTGAGGACAAGCTCTACTTCCCTGACAACAAGGCTTTCGAGTTACTTTGTTTCTTCCTTTGACGTCCCAAAAAAAAGCCCCCAAAAAAGATATAGCTAAGGAATATTATTTACTCTATTATTTGTGTGTGTCACCATCTTTCTGGTTCGAATCACAACAAATCCATCACCACCGTCTCACTCTTTTATAGCCGGATTGGAGTTGCAACTGTGTGCAGTAAGTGAAGAAGTAACTCCACTCCTCCTGACTTGCCCTAAATCCATTTCCCTCAAGCCAGACATTGGATGGAGAATATATACAACAAATGTGAAATGTGTGCCTGCCTCGAGTAAACCTGAGCCCTGACTAAATATCTATCCTTTCCAAGCCTAGAGGGACTGCCCCGGAAGAACAGGAAAATTATGGCATGCATTGCACGCTGAGTGATTGGTGTTTGTTGTGCATGATGTCTGCTAGTATTCTACACACAAAAAAAGTGACTCAAGTCAATCTTTCCCTTCTTGTTGTTCAATAAATAAATAATACTACTGCAGGTCGATCCATTGCATTTTGAGTCGGGACGAGTCTGGACTCACTCGGGACACTTTTGGTACAGAGTTGGACACCATGACGATACCATACTCGCAGTCGGAGTCAGCAGGATCGGAGATGATTGATGGAATAACTCAGGCATGAAGTGGCCTAAAAGGTAAACAACAACACCAGACCTACATGTCTGTGTAGTGGTGGAGGCAAGTCTGGTGTGACTGACAGCAGTGCATTGATTTTAATACTTAATTTGGAAAATGCTATGTTGCTGTGTGTGTATGTGTGCTCAGTGCTGTCTGGCTCAAATTCGAAGCTAAGTGGAGGATGGGTAGGGGGGCCTGCTCCTGTTGTTGGAGGTAACTGCTGGAAACAGACATGATTTAGCCATGCCACCTCTGAAAGTCATCTTGTTGCACTCCTCCTTAATTATTCGGTTTAATTTTTCTCCTTGATTTTTCAATATCCTTTTTGTTTTTCCATCTGCAGGTCAGCCTTTACCCTGCGCTATACTGGGAAAAACAGCGCACACTTACCTTACCAAATCGCGTCCGCCAGGCACCCAAGATTGACGGATGGACAGTCCAAGGAAAGAAAAAGAGGAATGCGGAAATGCAACTCCCAATTTGGCAATAATATAGTATCATTTCATTTGATTCATTTTTTCTCTTCAATCATTACCACTGTGTGTGTTGTTTATGTTTGCTTATATTTAACTCCTACAGATATTTTTTGATTTTATTTGCTATCTTTCAAAGGAAGCCCGGTACAACAGAACATAAAATGTATGTAACTTGTGTCTCTCTGGGGGCAGACAGGCAAGGCAATTGCATAGTTAATAATATACTGCCCTGTAATAGTCTAGTACTACTCATCAAGTCATCATCATGCATAGATTTCCATTTTCTCCCTTAACAGATTTATGATGTTCGGCTGCCAAGTGTTGTGTTGTCCATGTGTAGTGTTTGTCTTTGTCAAACCTTTCCCTCAAATCCCCCTTCCCAACCATCCATCAAACCCTAACCCTCTTAGCCCGGGCTGTGTGATTTACATTGAGGTGTGACTAAATTAAATTTACAACAATTATTGATCACACACATGCTGGGGCGGATGTGGTGAAAGCAACACTAACTCAAGGCAGGGAGAGGATCTTCTTCTGCTCTAAGTATATATACTACAGCTCACACTGGCAATATATAGATTAGATTGCCCACCCATGTACAGTATTCGATATTCAAATGTTTTCCAGAGGAACATAATCCATCATAATATAATTGCCAGCAACGAGTTATCATACTAGTTTGAGCACTAAAGGTTACGCAGCCGTTTGTCCACTTCATAGCTCAAGTCGACTTCAGTTTGTAACTTGTACTAGGCTAACCCTCCATTCTGTTTTATTTTACTTTAGAATTGCTTATCATCATGGTTTCTTGTTTGGCAGTCTTCTTCATGTGTACTATACTTCTACTACTCGTTCCCTAGTCTCCCTCAGGTGACTGACTGTCTCATTTTCTTTTCTTGTAATTGCTACTGTCAGTGTCTACTACTACTACCACTACCATGGCACCTTGGGAAACAAAACCATCACCATGCAGCCATTGCTTCGCCTATAAAGTATAAACAACAATCACAGGTAAGAGAAGAAGTGTGGGGGAGGCATAATGTATATACTATGGAAATTAATTAATTCACACACCCACACCCTTCCGAGTCCATAGGGGTTTTAGTTGCAGACTGCATAGACTAGGAGGAGAGACTGACAGTAGTAGGACAAGTGAGGGTATCCCATCTATCTGTTGGTGTGTTACACTATCGGAAGATTTCAATCAAAAACTGGCCGCAAAGGAAACAGTGCAAAGAAAAAGATTACCCCCCACAAAAGATTTACATCATATGTAAACTATAAATAATTTATTCCCCTAACAAATAAACTAGAATGAAAAAAAACCACAACACCTGACCCACCCCTCTCCCTAACCCCAACCAATGTCTAGGAAGTCCAATTGTCCATAAAAAATCCAAATGTCCATAAAAAAAAGAACAAGTTTTCCCCAAAGCCCAACTTCCCACCCACCAATAAAAAGATTAAAAAAGGGGCAAGGGGCAAGATGGAGGTCTAGCAGCAGGCTCGCCAGATCTTCCGCTTTAGGGTGTTTCACCGCTTCTCAATCCTCAATCCTGGCCTCTAGGCGCGCCATCCGGAGGAGCATGCAGTGCTGAAATTTCTTGCAGGAACAACAGGGGTGGGCAGCAGTGTTTGAATTGCAGCGGACAGCTGCCAGACCACGGCGTTGTACCACTGGAGGCACTGGGGGAACATGGCTGGGGCCCGGGGCATTGGAGGCTGCAGCTGCTGCCTCCTCCTCGTCCTCTGCCAGAGCCTCCAGCCACCGATATCCGTCCCGGATGGCCTCCAGTTTTCATTGCCGGGCCCTGGCTGCTAACTCCTGCCTGATGGGTTGTTGTGATTGGGAAGGAGCAGCTATATCAAGAAAGAAAAAAGACAATGTAACCAATACTCTTAGCAAAACAGTAATACAAAATTAAACACATAAAATTATAGTGGCACAGTAGCACTAGCCCAGTACATAACATTTGTGGTATCCTCCCACTTCCTCGGCCCCTAACATTTGTGTGATTAGAGTTTCAGGCATTACTAGGCACTATGGAGTAGACAAGTCTTCTTCTTCTCTGTCTTGTTTAGCTAAATTAACCTTGTAGGTATGCCAGCTCAGTCAGCTTGCACCCTAGACAGACATACTTGTGTTGCAGTCGCAGACTCACGTTATTTACTTTACTACTGTCTGCAGGTGGGGCAGCTGTACCACACATGTATCTATTTTTCTTTTATGGCCATACTCTATTAAATCAATAGGAACTGCTCAATTTCACTTTCACCCTGACTACTACAACAAGGCAGATGATATATGATTATTAATATAAATGATGATATATGGCACAACATGAGGTACTACTATTGTTTGATTGTAACCATGCAGCCGATAGGCCACCCATGGCTGACAGGGTCGAAATGACATGGGTAGGGAGCAGGAGAAGGCCTCGGAGGGAGGCGATTGATAATGGGTGGGTACATACACAGTATATATATTGTGCTTGCAAACTACTGTGAGTCAAGAGAGTATTCTAAAATACAACCTTGAATCAAAAACCTTGAAAAAAAATAGTTCTTGTTTATTCTTCTTTCCAGCGATATTTCCATTTTTCATTGCATTGCTCTTCTAGCATTATTTTTTTATTCTAATCTTCACCCTTGGCTTTGCTACTCTGGCACGGTTTATTTTTCTTTTACATTCTCTTTATCCAGTCTCCACTCTCCACCTATGCTATGATTGAATATCATCCAGGCATCCATCCATTCAAAGTAAACATGGCTATCATATCATTCTTAATCTCAACAAACCTTTCCCCAACAACATACATTTGTCATTTTATTTTTAACCACCACCCATGCGTCCTAACTTGCCTTTGAGTTTGACCCATCAAACCCCTTGGAGGATTCCTTTCACTCATACAGTTTCACCAACCCAGGCAGGCATCCTTTCTTTCACCTGTCACCCATCCTTCAACCACTCATGCATCCTATCAGCAACCTATGCATCTCGGGCCCCCTTCCTTCACCCACGCATCCTTCTCTGCCAGTCATATATTACATGTCACCCATCCTTCCTCCTTCCATCCTTCTTTCCATTTTCCATCAACCCATCCATCAAGGTCTTCTTCATAAAACTTTCTCAGCTGAGTTAAAGTCATATAGAAGAGGCCATTAGTTACTCAACTCCCGCCACTAATGCTAATGCTAAGTAAAGGGTGTATTCTTCAACTGTTGTTCACAACAACTTAGTCTCTCTCAACAGTACAGTGTACAACCTAGCAGCGAGTGTATTGTCAATAAGTAGGGAATATGACTTACAACCGCCGCCACTGCTGCTTGCTCACCCCCTGTTGCTGCCGCATCTGGTGCTCCCTCCTTACTGGCGTCGCCTTCGCCGCTGGCCCCGGCACTGGTGGTCGGTACACCTAGAAAAAACATTTTACTTTTTTAGATGCCATATACGCCACGCCCTATTTTTTTTTTCACTAGCAAGATTGAAAATGCAATACATACATACACTACACACATCACTAGTACAATTCAGGTACTAGAGTAGACAGTATGTCCTATCAAAAATAATAAAATATCCGGTTGGGCATTTTGTTGGTGGCAATTTTCGAAAAGCCTCTCAAGAAGAGGACAACCCAAAGGACTGGACTCAGAGGCTAGAGCTATTGGTGAATCTGAATTTTTAAAAAGAAAAAGAGTGGGCAACTGGGCGAACAATCTGACATAAGGTCTCTCTTGGTTGGAAAATATAATGGTGCCCTCCTCCTCCTCCTGATACTTTCTTCCAGCCATGCTGCATGGTAATCAGTTGTTCACCATCAACTGCTGCTAATAAAAATAGTACTAGGCCTAGACGAGAAAAAGTAAAATACACCACTTTGGGGTGTCCAACATGACCATCATTTTATTTATTGATTGAGCATAAGAAAGTAAAAGAAAGCCTTCTCATCTCAACAAACATGCGTAGAATACCTTACTTGGGCATGCAATCTGCACAGCAGAGTAGTAGTACTAGTAGTAGTAAGGACCAATGGGCTCTCTGAGTCTTACAGTACCACCACTAGGCAGTCCACAAAATATATAAGGGGAGAGGGAAAGCTGACTGAAAAACCAGAATAAAGTAAGCTACAGACAGACTAATAGTACAGAGTCAGAGGCAGTTTGATTTGATGTAAAAAAAAAAACAGACACTAGAAATATAAATAACTAAGTTGGTAGGTAATGCAGGGATAACAAGAATTTAGAAACAGATAGGTTGAAGAAGATTTGGTGAAAAATAGAATTAGGAAACGGATATAATACTTTTAAAAAAATAAGGTGCAGTAAAAGTTAGGGAAATATATATTAATATTAACAACAGGAGGACTTACTGGGGCCAGCAAAGCCATCTGCAGAGGAGCGGTCCTGCTGGTAGGCACCTCCTCCAGTTCCCGCCTTGGCAGACCCCGTCTTCTTCTTGCCCCTGGATGCTGATCATATAAGACATAATTAAAGAGACAAAAATTGATTGGTGTGAAATAAATATTAAAAAATTGCTCCCAAAAAGATTTTTTGACAGGAAACGGCAATTGCAATAAAATGTACCTATCTAATCAGATCGACTAGTAGTAGACTAGTATCGCGGTCATGGACTGTCCTATCTTTATTATTCCACAGTTCCATTCCGATTCCAGAATCCTAAACCTAAGTACCACCTGGCCCGCCTATTCCAAAGACTTTGGAATGAATTGCAAAAAAACTATATTTGCTTCTAAGTTCCGATCTTATTCGCAATCATCTCAACCCCCATTGACGGGCCAATTCACTAAGTCTGCATTTATTTTAATCTTCTAAAATGCATAGATGGACACGTGCATATTGCATACACCTAATTGGTTGGTTGCTGAGTTGCTATATTATTCACTCACTAACAAACTACAAAAGGTTCTACTAAGGACTAAGGAGTCCGTAGCACATGAGAGGAGTACGCATTACGTGGGCTGCTAAAAAATTACCAACTAATACTAAGTAACTAACTAACTACCCACCACTATCTTAGTGACAGGACAAAGGAAAGGAGTATCCATAGTCTGCATTACCTAACTTAAGTTCTCTAACCTCTCTTACATAATCAGCCCAAGCGAGCGCAAAGTTGCAAACAAGTAAGATTAGTAGTGCCAAGTACCGGTCTAGAAGAATAACAATCACATAATGTAAGAATTTTAAACGTAACTTACATGCATGTAAGCAGCAGCAGCATTCTTGCTATTTGGGAAAAAAATGATATTCGCAATAACACAGAACAGAACACACAATAGTAATATAATTAGCTACTCACAAAGCCCCACAACCTCAACATCTAGCAGGTCCAGCAGGTCCTGCTCCCGGTCAAGGAAGTCTGACTACCGGTGCGTCAGTTGGTTATGGGTGCGCCGGACCTCAGAGCAATGAAACACTGCCCGGCGCACACTTGCCCACCGGCGGTGATGCTCCTGGATCTCGTACCCAGACCCAGGCCTGCCACCTGTTGCCAGGGTTAAGGGGAGGTGGCGCTGCACAAAACAAACGAGTGCAGCCACCTCCACCTCAGAAAATAAGGCCCGGTGCTTCACCCCTTCCGGGCACCGCCTTCCGCAAGGAAGGCATCTCCTGTTTCCCCAGGTTGCACTCTGCGTAGTACTCTTCTTGGCCATGGTTCTGGGGGGCGGGGGGAAATGAAAATGTAGGAAGTAAAAAATGAAGTCAGGAGAAAATGAAGGGAAGTAAAGGAAATTAAAAGCAAGTAATAGAAACACAGTACAAAAACGCAGTAAAACACACAAAAAGTAGAAACAAATGCAAAATATACACTTGGGAAGATAGAGGGATAGATATTGAATAAAAAAGATCAGAAAAAAAGTTTTAGGAACAAAGGATTGAAAAGATTTAGGGAGGATTGAAAACAGGCCCAGAACCATAACCAGACAAGAAAAACAAGATGGCCACGCCCATGTGCGACCGCGTTGTGAAGTTCGTGTGATATTTCCCCCTGAACACGCAAGCCGTGTTGCTGAATGTCAGAAACGTCTCGCGAACATGCGGAATAAGCAACTCCACATGCTTGCGGAACTCCGCGTAGCGCTGCGGAGTTATTCTGCGGCTTCGCGGAACTCCGCGAAGCGCTGCTACGCGAACTCCACCCAGGCTTAATTCTAGAGATCTCGATTTCACACCTTACAAACTTAATCCGAGAATTCTCAATAGTCTCTGAGTATTCCAGAAAATGGGGGAAATACAAGGCTATGCTCCTGAAATGGACATCAATGAAAGCCCCATTAGGAACACACCCATTTAAGTGGAAAGATTCCAACTTTATACACTTGCGTATCCTCAACACAGGACTAGACTATTTGGCAGAAGTCAATTTAAATCCCTTTATTAATAGGCCGAAACATAACAAAACCAAATGGTTAGCTTTAAATCTTTCCCTATGGGGCAAGGCACAAATAATTAAGATGAACATAGCACCGCAGATAAACAATGTCTTTGCAAAGCTACCTCTAACAATACCTGAAACAATGTCAGCAGACCTATCTCAAACGATAAGGTTGCTTTTTTTTGGGGGGGGGGAGGTGCCTCTAATGAAAATGGAAATGTTACATGCTAGCACAGAGAGCTACGCTTTCCACACTTAGAAACCTATTGGATCTCATTCCAATTTTCTCAACTCTACTTCTTGTTGAACAAGACTCTAGGAAAACAATCTGGTTGCAAATTGAGAATAAGTTTATGGCTGACACAGGAGAACTCAATGTGTTATATTCAAGAGAGAAGAACCACATCATGCAAGCCCCCCCTTTACTATGGATCATCCTCTCGGCATGGCAGAAAGCACATCATCTCCTTCAGCTGCATCATCATGATACACACATAGGGGCAGATTTACAAGCCCCTTGCACCACTTTTGCGTCACTTTTAACATGGGAAAAGTGACGTAAAAGTGGCGCAAGGGGCTTGTAAATCTGCCCCATAATGTCTACCTTTATGGGATATTGGTGAAATTAGAATAGAACATAGAAAACCAATATGGGCAGACTTTTTGGGAAAGGGAATATACACAGTAGATCAATTGCTCTCAGATGGGAGACTTATGATCTTAAAATCACAACATGTGAGGGAGTGGCTTGGCGCCGATGTGGGATGGCCACCTTTCCCTGAGCTCCGTCAGGGCAGCGGCAAGGAGGCGGGCTGCGCTTTACTTGAAGCAATTCTATGATGCTGGCATTTTAAGCAACGTTGGGGGAAACCTTTCTGCAGCTTAAGGTTTGTAGTAACGCCTCTTTTCTGCCCTGGGTATGAGCTGTTTTGACAAAATACAGCAGGGGTACTGAGGACTAAGTCACGCCCACCATTTTGTTATTTGTTCCGGGGCTTCCTGTTGCTGGGCTCACCTTTCACTCACCTCAGAATGATGGCTTTCAATATTTGAATATTTAGTGGCATTGGAAGTTATTAATAGACACTCGTTTCTCAGATTTAATGAGCTGAAGTATGAAGAGACAATATTCTTTGATCCTCTCTGTCTGCTATTTATTGTGCCTCTGTCAGTCATTGGCTCCTTCAGCTACGTTTGGGGACAACCAGAAACTGGCAACTCAACACCAGTATAACACTGAGGAATAATACTAAAATCACTACTCTTAACCCTTTCTCTGTTCTGGAGGTTATAGAGGACTCTGGAGGTATATGTCAAGATTCTTTCTCTAGTATGTCAGATTTTCACGCCATGTCTGTGCATAAGTTACCAACATCTACTAACACCTTAACACATAATAGAGATAAAAAGGTCCCTCCCTCCCCCATAACAGCCAACACTATGGTCTCAATGGAGCTCATACTCGAGGAAATTCAAGCTCTCAAGCCTTATATGGAAGACACTAACAGGAAGCTTCAGAACCTTGATGAAAAATAGTCTTCTGTGGACGTTAGAGTTACTCAGATAGAGCAAAGAGATGGAGTACTCGAGGACACTGAGCTAACTGTGCAGGCATTGCAAACTGAAATTTTGTCTTTAAGAAAGCATGCTGAAGACAAGGAAAACTGAAAGTGGAGGAACACTTTGTGCATATTGTTTGGCTGAGGGAATAGAGGGCTCTGCTCCTATGTCTTTTTTCCAAACCTTTCTCCCCAAAGTCTTACACCTACCTACCTCCCCTCTTTTGAACACACAAAGGGCACATAGACTTGGTCATTCTCATCATGCTGCCTCAACTTCACAGAAACTTAGAGGGGAAATCCTATACTTTTTAAAATATCTGGATCTCCTTATGGCCATCAAAGCAGGTAAAGCCAAAGGTCGCATTTCTTGGTCCGGATATAATCTATTTTTTGCGCAGGATTTTGCCAAGGCAGCAGCAGGCGGAAGGAAGTTTTTTTTCGATATGTGACCAGATCTCCGTTCCCTAAATGCCAGATTTGGATTATTTCATCCGTGTTTATTTTAAGTAAATTACAATAATAAGACTCCTACCTATGAAAATCCCACCCTTTTGCAAAAAAATATTGCTAATTGAAGAAGAGAGGCGATGGACACCTCCAAGTTTACTGTCACTTGATTTATAATTTCTGAATTTTGCTGATAGTCTTTAAGTCATCGGTGTTTTATTAGTTAGTATATACTATATTTCATGTTCTTCATGTCACATATGTTATAATTGGTTTTTATGACACTTGTATTTTTTCTTTTATGTTTTGTTCATTTTCTCATCAAGATTTCACAGATACCTGTTTTATATGGTTTCGCCCCCCTCCTTTGTCAGCCGATCGGAGTTTGGTTGAGTCATCCCTATTCCATGGTCCCACCACCCTCAACTTTTTGTTTATCATATAGGTATGTCCGTTTAGTTATTGTTTCCAGTAAGCTATATATTTTGCTTTCTTATCTTTCTCCTGTTAACTCCTTTATTTTCTTACTTTTTATTCCATCTTTTCTCTGGACTATATCCACATTTTCTTATATTATCATTTTTTTCTTACTTTTTGACTTACGTAGCTATTAATTTCTTATTATGAACTCTTTGTTGTTATCATTATATATCCAAAGTTATAATATGTTTGTTAATTTTTAAATTGTATCTTGGAATGTGAAAGGTTTAGGCTCCCCTATAAGGTGTCAGAGGGTTTTAACTCATATTTCCAAGGTAAAAGGTGATACTGTTTTATTGCAAGAAACCCATGTACTTGACAAAGACATTTTTAAACTAAAAAAACAGTAAGTGGGTCACATGTTTGCTTCCCTGGGTACAGGGAAGCACAATCAAATGGCTAATCTATGTCATAAATCCTTAGATTTTCAAGATTTTCCCCAAGAACCTGATTCTAATGGAAGGTGGGTTTATGCATCCATGACTGTTAATACAATTCCTATAACTGTTTTTAATGTCAATGCACCCACTACCTCCAATAAATATTTTTGGCCTGAGATATTGTCTAAATTGATGTCTTTTAACAATGATTATTTCATTGTTGGTGGTGATTGTAATTTGGTTATAGACCCATTTATTGACCGACACTCCACTATAAATCAGAGAACCCTAATTGATGCTTAGAGTCTCTGTAGCCCTACCCTCCAAGAATACACTTTGTTCCCCCCAGACCCTCTTCCCAGTCTCAAATTGATTATTTGTTTGTTTCCAAGTCTCTTTCACAACACATTACACATTCAGATATTGGTTCCATATTAATCTCCAATTGTGTCTTGACACTCTAGATTTAGATCTTCTTCCTCCTACTCCTGGTACCATACAGAGATTTAATAACTCCCTTCTTCTAGATCCTAAGTTTACACAAACTTTTAAACAATTGCCAAATACCGTTTTTCTTGAGAATGAGATTCTGGATATCTCCCCTCAGACTATCTGGGACACTTTTGAAGCTGCTTCCAGAGATTTGTTAATTTTCTTTGCAGTTCACAAAACAAAGTCCTCCTTCACAAAATTAAATGTAATTATGAATCGTATTAACAAATTACAGTCCTTCTTATTACCTCTCTAACTCTAAAACTTGTCTGGAAGAGTTAATTAAATCTAAATTGGCTTTCAATAAAATTTCCACAGAGAAAGACAAATCATACCTCCTAAAATCTAGTGCCAAATATTACAGAGGACAAAATAAAGCTGGAAAACATCTTGCTAAATCAAAAAATATCATATCAAAATAGATCCTATCTTGACCTCCACAAATCATGCCATTCACAAAAATATAAATATTCTGTCTGAGTTTACAGACTTTTTCCAGTGTCTATACACTCTGGAATCCCATGCTAATAAAGATGACATACTTCTGTACTTATCCTCTATCAATTCACCTTCCAATCCTACTATAGATTTCACTTCATTAGATGATGATATTTGTGTTGATCACATTCTCAATGCTATTCGCTCCATCAATCAATCAATCAATCAGGCGTTTGTTAAGCGCGACTACTCACCCGTAAGGGTCTTAAGGCGCTGGGGGTAGGGGGGGTGCAGGTTCCAGTCCATCAAGGTGGGGGTCTGTCGAAGAGCCAGGTTTTGAGTTTCTTGCGAAGATGGGAAGAGATGTTGTCTGTCGGAGGTGGAGCGGAAGGGCGTTCCAGGCTCTGGCCGCGAGGAAGGAGAAGGAGCGGCCTCCCGATCTTGTCTTTCTGGTGTGGGGGACCATGACGTAGGAGAGCTGGGCTCCATCAAGAGGGGGAAGACCCCAGTGCCAGATGGTTTCACTATTCAATCAATCAATCAATTAGGATTTGTAGAGCATTGCAAATCACCCGATAGGGTATCCAGGTGCTTGCAGGCCCCCCGAGCTCATTCGAACAACCAGGTCTTCAGGGCCATTCAGAATTCTTGAAGTGAGGTGATGGTCCGGAGGTGCGTGGGGAAGCTGTTCCAGGTTTCTGCTGCGATGTGGGAGAAGGAGCGTCCTCCACTTCTGCTTAAGTAGATGCGGGGAGCATGGGCAAGTGAAAGGAAGGCAGAGTGTAGTCTTCTCAATGGTTGGTAGAAGTTCAGGCTGCGGTTAATGTAGTCGGGTCCTTGGTTGTGTAGAGCCTTGTGTGCGTGGGTCAGCAGCTTGAATTGGCATCTCAATTGTACTATTGAATTTTTTTATGCACTTCTCCAAACTTCTTACACCCAAACTGCATCTGCATTCTTCTCATTTCATTTCTTCTAAATCCACTGGGCGTTCATTCCAGGATTCTTTAATTTGTCTTATCCCTAAAGAGAACAAAGAGCCAACACTCTTTAAAAAATTATGGACTCATTTCCCTTGTTAATTTGGATTATAAGATATTTGTGAGAATCCTTGTCATTCATCTGGATCCTATATTGCCTAGATTAATAGGCAATGATAATACACATTTGTAATTTCTTTTGGATAAGATACGGTTATGTTGCTTTTCTCTCTTTCCTTATTTCCTTCTTTTTCTTTCTATAGCTATTTTCTAGAGTTTACTAAGATATTTCATATTTTGTGCACCATATTGTATTTATTTGCTTGTATTTTTCTTGAATGTATTACTTCAATTACCAAATAAACTCTATCGTATAAACTTGAAAAAAAAAACACTACATGTGCTTGAAACCAGAGTCACTCTAAATGTTATAATTTTAAAATAACTGCCACCAACCTATTATAGGTTGGATTGTCCACAAATATGCGATGATTTTATATAACTGTCACCATTCCAAATAAATGGTTTAGACCAATGGGTTGTGTCTGTACTAACCTGCTGCAACATTAGAGTACACTAATGGCTTTCTAGAGCCTTTTCTACTGGGCTTTTCCATTGGTCTCCTGAATCTACAAGACTGGCACCACTTTAGATAAAAAGAATAACTCTCCAAGGGGGTTAATATAGCAATAACGTCTCACAGATGGTGATAGGATGGGGGGTCCCTGAGCCTCCACTCATTTGAGATATACCCGCATTTGGTTTCTACAGAACGCGACCCATAAAATTGACACCACAATTCTATGAATACTCAAATGACCTATATGTATGCTGTGTGCATGAGCTGATCCACAGCATTCTTGTTGTCTGTGTTCTTTTGTATGCATTCTCATAATCAGAGTAAGAGTTTAATATAACAGAGTGGTCAGTTTCCACTTTGGCAACGTCACGGCACCTTGGCTATCAAAAAATTGTATGTCTTATGTATGAAACAAGTGTTACTTCATATAACAGCCGCATGTGTTTCCAATAAGCTGCATGTAACCTATAACAAATGAGGCACACATGGTCTCTTCCTAATGTCTGTGTACTTGCAATGTCTGATTTCTTATCACTGATTTGCTGACTAATAGGGGCATTTAACAATGATAGCTTTTCCATGGCATTCGACATTTGAACAATACTAATGTATGTGCACTACAAGATCAGAAGTATGCAATGTTGTGGCAACATTTAAGGGAACATCAAGTGATCCATTTAAGGAGTTTATATGTTTTACATGACCCGAGGAAGGATTGGCAGAGTCAGGAAGGAAATACCAGGAAAACCTGAAGCCCAAGCATAAGTATGGTATTTTGGTTCTGTTGATAATGGTTGTGTTGGTTCTGTTGAAATGACTTGGAATGACAATAGTGCGGATCATAGGGGTCACAAAGGAACTGATTTTGGTTAAATAAATTATAGACCACTCTTACCAAATTATAAACCATTCTTTGGAGTTCTAAAAAGAATAAAAGTGATGTACTAGTTTCGACACAGAATTTTCCCTTCCCTACTATTTTGTTTGAATAGGAAGAACTAATATTTTTCCTGTTTACAAATGACCTTCTGCGCCTATGGCATACAGTGTGTGACTACAAGAGAGGTGCACCCCAGCTATGGCCTTGGCACTAGACAACTTCCCAGGATAGGGTAAGTCATTTATAATCAAAGGTTATTTGTGAGATTCTTGTCTTTATAGCTTGGCTTGGCTTGAAGCTTATGTCTTGCAGTATTATGAAATAAGCACTACACCGGCACCTTGTTTGTTTGCAGTGACAATACACTCCGGCTCCCCGTCAGACCCTTTCCCGCACCACATCTTCAACAAAGCCAGCAGCTCCATCGCACCCCACCTGTGCAACGTCATCAATCTCTCCTTCGAGACCGCGACCTTCCCAGAGAGCTGGAAACACGCAGAGATCAACGCCCTACTCAAAAAACCCAAGGCGGACCCGAGAGACCTCAAGAACTTCCGGCCCATCTCCCTGCTTCCGTTCCCAGGCAAGGTCATCGAGAAGATCGTCAACAAACAGCTAACCCGATACCTCGAAGAAAACAGCGTCCTGGACCCATCCCATTCGGGGTTCCGCAGCAACCACAGCACTGAGACTGCCCTCATCGCCGCCACCGACGACATCAGGATCCTGCTGGACAACGGTGAGACCGCAGCCCTCATCCTGCTGGACCTCTCCGCCACCTTCGACACTGTCTGCCACCGCACTCTACGCGCACGCCTCCACGACGCAGGGATCCGAGACAAGGCCCTGGAATGGGCCACCTCCTTCCTCGCCGGCAGAACCCAGAGAGTCCGCCTCCCACCATTCCGATCCGAAGCCTCCGAGATCATCTGCGGCGTACCCCAGGGATCGTCCCTCAGCCCAACACTGTTCAACATCTACATGGCCCCGCTCACACGCATCGCCAGACAGCATGACCTCAACAAAATCTCCTACGCCGACGACACTCAACTGATCCTCTCCCTCACCAAGGACCCCCTCGCCGCCAAATCCAACCTCCATGAAGGAATGAAGGCCGTCGCCGATTGGATGAAGATCAGCCGACTAAAACTGAACACGGAGAAGACAGAGGTCCTCATCCTCGGCTCCAACCCCTCAGCCTGGGACGACTCCTGGTGGCCAACGACGCTGGGAGCAGCCCCGACACCCACCGACCACGCACGCAACCTGGGAGTCATCCTCGACTCAACGCTCTCCATGGCCAAGCAAGTCAACGCAGTCTCATCCTCCTGCTTCAACACCCTCCGCATGCTTCGCAAGATCTACAGGTGGATCCCGACAGACACAAGAAGAACAGTCACCCAGGCCCTCGTCAGTAGCAGACTTGACTATGGGAACGCCCTCTACGCGGGAGCCCCGGCCAAGCTCATCAAGCGACTGCAATGCATACAAAACGCCTCCGCACGCCTGATCCTCGATGTACCACGCCACAGCCACATCACCCCCCACCTGAGGAACCTGCACTGGCTCCCCGTCGACAGAAGAATCTCCTTCAAACTCCTCATCCACGCACACAAGGCACTCCACAAGACTGGCCCAGCCTACCTCAACAGATGACTCCTCTTCTACGTCCCCAACCGCCAACTCCGCTCCGCCGACCTCTCCCTCGCCACCGTCCCTCGCATTCGAAGAACTACCACCGGCGGCAGATCCTTCTCCCACCTCGCCGCCAAGACCTGGAACACCCTTCCACTAAGCCTACAACAGACCCAAGACCTGCTGACCTTCAGGAGGCTACTCAAGACCTGGTTGTTCGACCAGTAGCAGCACCCCCCCCTTTTCTTTTTCCCTAGCGCCTTGAGACCCTCGCGGGTAAGTAGTGCGCTTTACAAATTCTGTGATTGATTGATTGATTGATTGACCACATATGGGGGTGACTATATTGTGAGATTGGCATGGGGAAAACACATCAATAAGCACAGTTCTTTTTCTTGAATTCCAACAATTGGTTTAATCAATGTACCGTCATGTTGTCTTTTTTGTTAGGTAAGGAACTACACAGGACAGGTATGAGAGCCTTACGCCTCATTTTCTTTGCACGGAGTGCATGCAATAGGTAGGCAGGGAAGATTTAGTCCCTTGAGAAGACCTTAGACCAGATGGGCTTAGGAAATTGATTGAAACATGTTGGTAATGACATAGGATGGGTGAATCATTGTACTTCACCATAAATCCATCTAAGATTTATTGGCAATCATAGCAAGGCTTCTCACTAATAAAAATATCTTTTTGGGTTTACCCTTAGATATCTCTTATATTGGATCGCTGCTTATACTGAGAAAAATATTTAGTTAAGAACTCCCAATTTGGTAGAGTCTGTCAGAGTGGTATTTAGCTACTCTGGTGTGGAGAAGAATCCCATGAAGAAGCATGCCAAAATAAGCTGTGGGTGAGGTATCTTCTCCAATATCTTTTGCACACCCCAAATTATAGCGAGCTCTATAAACAAAACCTGATTGAGTCATTTACATTTACTCTATGAATTCAAGCACCTGTTGTGATTTTATGTTTAGTATAGGAGGTTGTGCTTGAACATTGATCTTCTTATTCTCCCTTTGTGAATACATAAACGTATGACTTTTGCCGATGCCCACGGCACATTAAGCCTTAAGAGCGCCCATTTTTGGAAATATGGACAGTTGATGCACTGCCTTCAAGATGTTTTCAGCCATGACCAATTGACCTCCCAAAATCGCAAATACTCCAATATATGAGAGTCTGGGGTACCTTTAATTGAGTAGTCTCCAGATTATACCAAATTCTGACAGGTAAAGTCTACATTCAACTACTATCATCCTATCTTAAAAGCTGGTGGTCAGACAGGAAGCAATTAGGTTATAGTGTTGAAGACTGGATAGACTTACAGACCCACCAAAAAAATTTGAGCAAAGCAATGCTGAAATTTGGGTACTATGTGCTTCTCTATATATGAAATTGGACCCCATATAGTTTGACAAGTGCTGGAATCTCCCCGTGCTGGAGATGTCAACATCCAAAGGGGAAGATAGTCCATATGTTATGGGAATGTCAAAAACTAAAACCATACTGGAAGGATATTTGGAAGGTAATGACCAATGTCTCCAAGGCCACTGGGGAGCAAGTTGGCTCAACCGTGCATTTAAGCAATTCATCACACTACATGGAGATTACTCCACAGATGGGTCACTGTGTCATCACTGCATTGGCAGTTGCAAAAAATTGGATTTTATGGCTTGGAGAATGACAAAAATACCACAGAGTTAGACCTTATCCTTTTTGCAGAGTTAGCCCTAAACTGTTTGCCCTTTTCTTCCTATTTTTCTGACCTTTGTTTTGTTGGCTTTAGGACTCGGGGCACTGTACCACTGCTAACGAGTGCTAAAGTGCATATGCTCTCTCCCTAAAATCTATGGTATTTGGTTTCGCCATAATTGGCCTAATTGATCTACTAGTAAATCCCTTGTACAGTGTACCAGATGTGCCCAAGGCCTTTATGTCAAA
Source organism: Calotriton arnoldi (assembly GCA_963921515.1). Lineage (NCBI taxonomy): Eukaryota > Metazoa > Chordata > Amphibia > Caudata > Salamandridae > Calotriton > Calotriton arnoldi. Next base: position 1,521,654 of record CAWUFW010004181.1, read on the forward strand.
TGCTACTAGTGGGCCTGCAACTCTGATTGTGCCACCCACATGAGTAGCCCGGCAAACATATCTCAGGCCTGCCACTGCAGTGTCTGTGTGTGCAGTTTTAAACTGCCATTTTGACCTGGCAAGAGCGCTCACTTTCCAGGCCCAAACCTTACTTTTTATTACAGATAAGGCACCTCTAAGGTAGGCCCAAAGTAGCCCCATGGGCATGGTGCAGTGTATTTAAAAGGTAGGAAATGCACCGTTGTGTTTTACATGTCCTGGTGGTGATAAACTGCTAAATTCCTTTTACACTACAGCAAGGCCTGTCTCTCCCATAGGTTAGCATTGGAGATACCTTGTAACATCTTACAAGTGTATCTTCCAATTAGAAGCTGATAGAAAATTGGAGTTTGGTGTCTCTGGGCTCACAATTTAAAAATGCAGGTCTGAAATGCCACTTTTAGAAAGGTGCCATTTTCTTACTTTAACCATTCTGTGCCTCTGCCTGTCTCTGAATACACAACTGGGTCAGGATGACAGTTGGGCTGTTTGTGCATTCATTCTAGACAGTCACACAAAGGGAGCTGTGGTGTGCCCAGCATATCCTGATGGTCCATCACCAAGCTCATGGATCTTCTTGAGCTGGAGTGGTGGGAGGATTTGACACTGACACCTGAATAGGGCTGTGCTTGTCCTCACACAAAGCAGTATCCACCCCCTGTAGTGCGCCTGCAGCCATGGTAGGAAAGGGGAGGGTCTTGTGCACTACAAAGACTTTCCTATGAAGTTTGCCTACCTCAAAGGCTTAAATGGGCATAAGTACTGAGCCTGTGACACCATATACTCAGAACACTTCTGGGTTGAGGAAATTCAGTTAGGAAGAAGAGCTGGATAGATGGCAAGAGGGACTGCCACTATGTTGTGTTGGCCTGACGCTTGCTGCTTCTGTCCTGTGAGTGAAAGGACTGCACATTGCTTTCTATATCCTGCTTCCTTTCAAGGTTCTCCAAGAGCTTGAGTTGAGCTTGCCTCCTGTTAAGAAGTCTCAGGGCCATCAAAGACTTCACCTACCAGCACCTGGGCTCTTCTGCTGAGAGTCCTATCTTGCCAAGTGGTGCCAAATCCAGTTCCTATGCCCTTAGAAGTGAGTTCTGGTGATACCAAGAAGAAAATCCATGCATCAACTTTAAGTGTCGTTTTGAATCGGCGCAGCACCACTAAAACTCATCCCCACTTGTCGCAACAACTGTGGCTTACAACGCAGGCCCCAGCTTTTCATCGCAATGCATCCGAAGAACTGCTGCTGTGCGAGTCTCGAGCACAGCATCACCGAAGTCTGTGACGCATCGCCCCGACTCCGATGCTGCGCCTGCTTTAATGCTGTGGAATCGACACAGCGCGACTTGACTTTCAATGCATAGTCCCTGGTCGCCGATTTCTTTATCAACACCGCAGTAAAGAACTGAGGCCTTGTGCCCGAAAACGATGCATCACCTCCCCTGTAACATTAAGAAACCAATGCATGTAAGAATGTGGAGGATGGTGGGGGACAGATGGAGCTGACTTTGTGTGTGAAGGACGCACTGACCTGCTCTCCTCCCATTTATGGAATAAACTACAATTTGATCCAACTACAATTTGCAGTGTCTCACTACAAATTGGCGATTAGCTGGAGAACGTACCTGTGTTCTTTGCGGCTCAGCTGCAGACATCCTTCTGGCAGCAGCAAAACCAAAAAGTTGGAGTGGTGCACTACTTTGGAGCCAAAGTTTGTCTTTTCAATAAATCAGTTACTCTTGTAAAATTGTCTCAAAACATCCTTTAATTTTCCTAAGTATCCAACAGTGATAAACACCAGCCAACGCGTTTCGTTCATATACGATGAACTTCTTCAGGGCGTAAAATCAAGTACAATTATCGTGGGAGGAAGGTCCTGAGTTCCCCTGATGTACAGGAAGAGCTAAGCGCGAGCTCTATCCATATTGTGAAGTCGGGCAGAATAATATAAAAACGTGCACAAACTAATGTGACTACATGGGCCTCCTTGATAAGGGCCTGATTACGAAGAGTCTGAACAGCTCGGAACTTCCGTTGGCTCCGAGCATCTGGAACATTTTGCGGGTGAGACGGGGGAGAGTGGGCACGATGGGGAACTGCCGCCGTGGAGTGTTGGTGCAGTTACAGGAGAGTACTTCTTTCCAGCTCTCCCCTTGCTGGCTGTGTAAGTCCCTGCGGCCGTGTGCGTGTTGCAAATTCCCATTAGTTGCTGACAGCACGTGAGGGAATACAGCACATGTTGGCTGTGTGCACACACAGCAGTGACTGCAGCATTGGGACAACATGTGAGGGAAGATGGCGCTTGTTGGCTGGGTGCACAGATACCTTGCAGCATTGTGACGTGCTAGCAGTGGTGCAGAAGTGGAGGTCGCACTGTGATGTATGAGTGCACCACATAGCATTGTTACGGTACGCTGGAGGCCATTTTAAAGAGGGATATGCTTCAGTGATGGAAGTGCCTGTGTGGTGCCACTTGCAGTGATGCACACACCTGTTACACATCAAAACCAATAATTCCAGCGAGCGCTTTCTGACCAATCTGGTGCTGCACACACCTGGGCGTGTTTGTGCTGTAGTTCGAAGTACCTTCAGTGACATGCACACCTCTTGAGGAGTATCTGCTGGTATGGTGTCATTAGCGTTGATGCGCACACCTCTTGTGCATCAAACCTAAGACTAGGGCAAGCATTTTCCAAGGTACTTTCATGCACATCGCTGGTCACTGTCCATTTTACATGTACATGCACTCTGCCATTAGGAGTACAGTCTGTCCTATTCATTGACAGGTACTGTCAAGCTTTCAGGCAGTTACAGCCATTAACATTGCATGCCAGCACTTCTAAAGGGAAGATAGAAGAAAGCAATTCATCATACCAGTTTAGTCAAGGCAAGGTACTTCCTGGTTATGCTGTATTATACTGTATGTGTACCTAAAGGGTGTTGGTTTTCCTAGGAGTACCCTGTGAAATTGCTCCCCTTGTTGAGACTCTAAGAAGGGTTTGCATACAGTGGACCTAAGTGTAGAGCATATCTTAGTGTCATGTGTGCCCAAACATTTTCGGACACCCCACCCTTGCCCATCTAGTCATGTCCAGGGGAACCCCAAATGAAGTGGCCAGAATGGAAGGAATACTTCTCAAATTGTATCTCCGCCATTGAGGAGGAAGGTTCAGAGGACTTTTCGGCTACCAGGAAGAAGAAAATTCTTTTGCACAGCCTGGGACCTGAAGGGTTAGGAGTTTTTAACCAGATGGAGAAATGGTCTAGATTGTGAGGGGAGAAAGATGTTTTTCTAAATGTGTTAGAAGACCTTAATGGGTACTATCAACCTGCGGTTTGTGCTGTTATTGATAGGTTCAATTTCTTCCAGAGGAAACAAGGGAAAACTGAGCCTGTGGAAGATTACGTATAGGTTCTTAAAAAGTTGGCTATTTTTTCAAATTTGGCACCTTGCATGATGAGTTAATACGTGATCAAATTATTATGCACACTAATGAATCTAACTTACAGGACAGGTTGTGGGTTAGTGGTGACTCCACTCTCAAGGACATAATTGCCTTGGTTAACAAAAGTGAACTTCCTAAGAAATGCACTAAAGCGGCTACTAATTGTGTGACTACCTCATCTGATCTTAAAGAGAAAGAAGCGGTGTGCATAGAGAAAATTAAAGAAAGTGATGGGACAAAATGGAAGATTAAGGGGCCAAACAGGAATAAGATTTTAAGTTGTTTTAGATGTGGCAACAAGGAACATCTGGCAAGAGGTAAGAACTGTCCCGAACTTAAAGCCAGATATCAACTTGGTGGTGTGATGGGGTATTATGCCAAATCATGCAGGAAGAAAAGTAAGAAGACTCAAAGTGTAAAACTGGTTGCTGAAAAGTTAGAATCTGAACAGTAAGAGGATGATTATGGGACTGAAATTGAAGGTGTGTTATGTGTGGAATGTCCTGTTCTCAACCTAGATATGTTGCCCAAGAGCAAACCCAAGTGTAAGATGGCCATTGGTGGTGTAAGGATTGTGATTGTTGCATATTTAGGCTCTCCATACATGATAATTAATAGGAAAACGTGGGAGGACAAATTTACTGACATTCTAGGTAAATACTTGGGGGACACCGACATTCACCCGGTCACATTTACGGGGAGAAAATTCCGATATTTGGTTATCGCTTGCTGCTCTTCAAATTTAAGGGCAGATCAACTATGAGTAAGTTGTATTTGGCTCTCTGTTTTAGGGTATATGGATCAAAGGGCCTGCAATATAGTGTTGAATCCCAAATGCATAGATCAGGTGTTTTTGTCGGAGGATCAGAGCAGATTCTCGTGAGGAAATTGAAAAGTGATTTCCCGGAAGTGTTTTCTGGCCAAGTGGGTAAACTAAGGAACTTTGTGCCAAAATTGTGTAAAGGATAGAGCAAGGATGGACCTATTAGCTATAAAGTAAGGAACATTCTGTTGAGTGTTATGGATGAAAGAACTAGAGAATTGGGAATGCTAGAAAAGAAAGGCATCATAGAACCTATAGAAAGCACAGAGAGGATTTATCCTTAAGTTGTGGCCAGGAAGGTGAATGGGAAGCTGAGATTATGCATTGATCTCAGGGAGTTGAACAAAAACATCATTGTAGACATATTTCCATTGCCAAGGATATCTGAATTTCTGGAAAGAATCAATGGCTAATGTGGTTTTCCACATTTGACCTGACTTCTGCCTATCACAAGGTGACGTTAGAGCAGGGAAGAAGGGATTTGACTGTATTCATCATACCCATGGGATGTTTTCGCTTTGTTAGCATGCCATTTCGATTGGCATCTGACGCAGCGGACTCCCAGCAGTTGATACATAAACTGTTGAAGGATGTGTTCTCTGTGGTATACATCCAGGATGATATTCTGGTCATGGGGGAAAGTAAAGATGATCATGATCAGAATTTATAAATATTTTTTAAATAACTATGGGAATATGGGCTGATTGCTGAACTGGACAAATGTAAATTCTGTGGCCAGTCAGTGGCATATTTGGGACACAAGATCAGTATTAAAGGGAGCTTCCCCAAGAGGAAGATTATGGAAGCCATTAGAGATGCACCTGCCCCTACATGCAAGAATGAGGTAAGATCTTTTATAGATATTGCTGATTTTTATGCAAAATTTGTAGAAAATGTTGCAGATAAGACATACAATATTCATCAATTATTGAAAGCTCGGCAGATTTTTGAGTGGAATGACACTATGCAGGCAGAATTTGAAGGAATTAAGAGGGACATTTGTGATGCTTCACCTTTCCATGGGCTCAGTTCTAAGGCTCGTACTAGTTTGACAACGGATGCTAGTGGGAAAGGTTTAGGTGCCGTTTTAACCCAGATTTTAAATGAAGGAGTTCAGAGCACTGTCTCTTTTGCGTCCCGAGCACTCACATCTCCTGAAGAAAGGTATTCCGTTATAGAAAGGGAGATGTTGGTGTGTTTGTGGGCCATGACTAAATATAGGCAATCCTTGTGGGAATGGAATTCACTTTATGCACTGATGACAAAACCCTGCTCAAGGTTCTGACTACTGAGGGTTAAGCTAAAGCTAAGCCCCATACTGCTAGGATGTCCTTATGTTTTTGGACTACACTTATCATGTGGAATACATGGGTAGGAGGAATAAAGTGGCAGATTACTTGAGTAGGTCACTGGTTCACAAAGTGATTGAGGAACCGAGTGAATGGGAGGATTACAGTGTAGCCAGTGTGAATGGTGAAATAGTAGCCATTTCTGAGGATGAATGGAAAACTGCATATGAGAATGACAAACCCTAGTGTAAATTTTTTTAATATTTGTTACTAGGGTAGCCGGACAAAGGGAACAATTTTGAGGAAGCTAGGAAATTTTGGTGACTAAAGGATGAGTTGTCCATTTTGGATTTTGGGTTCCTGTTCAAGGGTGACAAAGTTGTTCCTCCACAGAATCTCTGGCTAAGGATTCTAGAATTGATACATGAATGGCATTTGGGGATCATGAAGTCCAAACTTAGAGTTAAAACTTCCTACTGGTGGCCTGGTATTGATGCAAGCATGAAGAAGTTTGTTAGGAATTGTTAACACTGTGCTAATGCTGACAAGACTCAGACTGTATTGAGGCCACCAATGGGCTTTAATGGCATTGCAGTAAACCCTTGGGAGGTATTAACCATCAATATTTTGGGTCCAATTGTGGATAAGGAAGGTATTCCCAAAAATGATATTGTGTTATTTGACACCTATTCCAAGTGGCCGGAGTTAAAGGTACGTAAATGAGTGGATGCAGCATGTGTAGTTGCATATTTGGAAGAAGTTTTCCTTGGGGAAGATATTCCCAGATCACTTTCGAGTGATGATGGGCCACAGTTGTGGCCGAAAAGTTCACCAGGTTCCTTTCTAAGAATGGCATCATGGAGAAAAAGACTCCAGTGTACCACCCTGCCAACAATGGCGCTGTGGAGAGATTCAAGAGAGTGATCATGGCCTGTATTCAAGCAGCGATTAACAATGGGGGGAACTGGGAGTTGGAACTGGACAAATTAGTGTGGGCGTACCACATAACGCCTACTGTTACAGGATATAGTCCCTTTAAGGTTTTAAGGAGACGTGATCTGTTTACCAAAGACAATGATGTGTGGATGTCTATTGGAGGTCTGGATGATGGTCACCTGAAGTGGTCAAGAGAATTTAGAAAATGCTTGCCTTGCTTACAAAAAGTGCTATGACAGAAAAATGTATTTGAAGTATGTTACTTTGAAGGCGGTCGAGTGGGTATGGGTGAAGCTGGCTAAAAGTATGAAAAAAGATAGAAGTCCTTTTTCAGAACCATTACAGGTGAGTAGGGTGTTTCGCCATACTCTGTAATGGTAAGGTCTTGTACTTTAGCAAACTCTCTAAATGCAATATAATTTTATCTTGGAACGTTGGGGAGATAAGTGCGCCTGGAGCATCTTTATGGGAGGATGAGGGAAGTGGTGAACCCATCGATTGTGAAGTTGGACTTCAGCAAAGGGAGACTACAGTGTATCCTCCATCTCAACCTCAGGCAGCTGGGGCTAAGTCTCTTTGGGGAGGTGTGGGCCTGCTACCTAGGCTTGTAAAGGATCAAGGGCATACCTCTGGATCCCTAGTCGATGGGGTGAAGGCTACCATATTTAACCTTGGGGTGCTCTCTGCAAGTGAATGCTTCTTCCGTGTTGATACATTTTTAGAATTTTATAGTTTTAGGCCATTCATTCTATGTTAATGCAGTGTAGTACCATGCAGTGAGGGGAATTATTTCTTCATTGCTGTATGACTTTATACTGTCTTTACTGATAATACTTTATTTTTTAATTGTTAAGGGAGGAAGTTGTGTGGTGTTGCTAAGTTGGTTGCCATGGAATACATATGTCACTGCTATAGTAACTATGACATGTGTTGGTTCCTTGTAAGAATGTTGAGGACGGTGGGAGATAGTTAGAGCTAACTTCATGTGTGAAGGACACGCTGACCTGCTCTCCCCCCATTTATGGAATAAACAACAATTTGAACCAAGTACAATGTGCAGTGTCTCACTACACATTTCTATTACCCCATGGCTCTGACTGAGAGTGTGTTTGTGGAAATGAGAGATTGCAAGTAAGAGGAGCTCTTGTTGTACCATTATTTATTGTGCAATGTATATGGGTCGTGGGTGAAAGGCTACGGAACTGAGATGATCGACTGTTTGATTCCAAATTGAAACAGTAATCTACCCAAAACGTATATAATGACCTTGACATGAAATTGCGGCAGTGTATGAGTAATTTACTTAACCAGAATGACGGAGCTTTTACAACACCAAGACTGTGCCTGAGGCATGGTCCAATTAATATTGTTATTGTTTCTGTCATAAATATATGTTAGCCTCTCTTAATGCAAAAAACAATTTAAAAAAAGTTCATATAAAAAAGAAATGCATGTGCCTATGTTTTACCAATTCACTGTCTTTTGGGGGATGGAAATGTGGTCCATAGGCATACAGCCTATAGTAGGCCCACCAGGCCTACAAGACGACATGGTAGATAATTCCTGTTTTGTTATTGCTCCCAGTTGAAGTAGATAATAGTTATTTAAACCAATAATTGGATGTTTTACTGAGACACCCATTGGAGAGAGCATTTTTGGCCTGCTCTGTATGAACATTGAAGAAAACATAATTCTCAGTTGAATGGTTACAGGTGATTGTAGATGAACTGTGATACCAAGGGGCATATTCACAAGGAGCTATCGCTGAATTAACGGCACTTTATCGCAGCCAAAGTTGTGATAAATTTACCTCCCCATTCACAAGCCGGTGTTAACAGCCCACAGCACCAGTTTACCAGCGATAGCAGCCTCAAAAAACAACGCCACAGAGGACCCGCGCAACTATCGCTAATGAGATGCAGAGTGGGCGTTCCTGTGCCAAAAGGCGAGACAACATCACACCTCAACATTCACAACGACCAGCCACATCTGCGATAAAAACAAAAAACCAGCGATAAGCCGCGTTGGCACCAGGAAATCTACACCTGCCCTGACCTGGTGTAAAGTCCGACCACAGCCTGCACCACAAAAGGGAGCACAGCCCAGAGCCACACATGAAGGACAACAGATGCCCACGAGCAACTGAACATGCAGCACGGACACCCAAGAGGGCCACAACACCCACCGACACCACACCCAGGCCCGCAACCCCCCCCGGGACCACCCCCAACCCCGGACTAAGAAACTGCACACCAACACCACGAATCCCAAAACAAACATTTTTCCTGATGTCGCACAAGCAGGAAAATAAACATACATGCGTGGCCAGAAAATGGAGAATCAGTCATACAGCAATGCAATCACCAACACAAAACACCATACAAACAAAAGCAGAAACAACCCTTAGGATGAGTCCTAGCGGCTCTTCACTGGACAGTCCGTAGCACACAGCCAGGAAGACCAAATCCAAGAGAAGAAGGTGTGCCATGCGCCCAACAAAGGAAAGAGAGGGAGAGAGCGAGGGAGAGAGACGGAGTGAGATAGCACAAGCAGCGCAAGGCCGCTCGGGCACCTGGCTCCACATGCCAACATGTGTGTGTGCATCGCCATCCGTACACCATAAGCCCAAGGCCGTGTCCCAAACTCAGCGCCACATTCCGAAAACGCAAGTAGTAGACAGACAAACATCAGGGATGAAAGCACCATTGTCCCAATGTAGAAGGCGGGAGGACACCTGCACCTCTGACCTTGTTCCAGAACGCGCCTGGAACACCCTGATAGAGATGCAATGGCAGATGGGGACGACTCCCACACCACGCATTCCGCAAATGAACCATCCGACTTATCCACAGCCCACACACAGAAGCCCCTGCCTGTGGTACCCCCGCATGGGATGCCCTTGACACTCACGGAAACAGCAACCCATTACCCACAACGTTGCACACACATTCGAATCATTGCTCAGAGGTGTGGCATATCCTCCACACAACTGCCGCAGTTCAGAAGAGTGCCGGTTCACGAGACGCACCAACGCAATGGCAGGCCATACCGGGCACATGCACAACCCCGTCACATGGAACAGTACCGTGCACGTATGCTGCAACTACTGGGCGCACTGCCACTGGCAGTGCTGCGGATCAGTTACAGGCTCAGCTTCCGCATTGCCCACGTCACCTGCGTCCAGCCCTTGTTCCACTGCCAAACATGCACATTCGAGTGTCCCATGGATGTCTGCCTATCCAACACAACTGTTGATGAATTGGACTATGACCTGTATCTGCGCCCCCTGTTGGATCACGAACAGGAGTGTAACCGAGACAGCCGTGCATGGGATGCCTTGACATACTGCGTATGTATTGGTAGTTGTGCATGGGAGATTGCACAATTCCTCGTGTGCAGTGACCACATCGAGGCGCTCCCCTATTGGGCTGTGTTGCGGATCGGTGAGACGGCGTGGGCTGAGCACACCTGCCCGGACCACCTAATGGATTGGCTCACCCTGGTGTTCCTTGAACACGACAACGACGTACTATTGGAACACATTGCACATGAAGCTGCACGGGCATTCATGGACGAGTAACTACGTTCCTGCAGCCACATTCGATTGCCACCCACAGCACATGGCCCAACAACTTGTTGAATCGTGGGGATTGCTCACATATCCCACCACAACAGAGGACACGTCTGCCTTCGTTCGGGCTCTGGATGCATGTGCGTGGAACAACGCGTGTGTACACACACCTGTGCAAGGTGACGCAGGTCCATGTTCGGAGAAACACAGCGTCATTTGGCAACGTTGCCAATTCGGACACACTGCTGGGGGAGAGCACACACATGGCAATGTAGCACGACATGTGAACCTGCTTGACCCTCACACCTGATCACTGTCAGCAGAGCAGACAATTGGCGCACTCCGGAGGCAGAGCACTATGCAGATCCCATGTGCAGTGAGTTGTGCCCCCTCACACGGGGCAATGGGCAGACGCCAAACAACACATGACTCATCCAGCAAGGCAAGGTGGGCTGTGAGCGTTGCCATCCGTGGTGAATGTTGTCCATTTTAGCCCCGACATTGTCTGAACCACGACATGTACCCATGCTGCGTGTAAGTGTCTTAAGCATGTCCCTGCCTGCTGTGGCCGTTGCCTCATCCGTACTGACACGCACATGCCAATAAAGTCTATGCCACTCCACTGGTGACTGACTGTGAGGTGTGTTGTTTAGATTGTCCACTCGTGTGCCACAATGAGCATCCTCCCTACACAGGGAGGACCTGACTGACGCATGTGCAATGTGGGTGTGTCCCTTTAGCAAGCTACACCTCTGTGAGCCAGACATTGTTTTGGATTTGTGCTGAATGACATGTGCACTCACGTGACGTCAGCAATGTGAGTATGGTGTCCAACCACTGATCATGTGGAGCAATGTCATATCACACTACAGAATGTGTCCACACAGATGTGTGTGAGTAGGTATGCGACGTGAGGTTCTGTTGTCACATGTGGTGTAGGACACCACTCCTGGCCTGCTTTCCTTTGGGTCAGTGCTACACACAGCCCTATTCAACACATGGACGTGTGCCTACGTTGGGGGGTTGTGTGATTGTTGTTGATGTGCAATGGTGACACAGCTAGTACTCACCTTCACAGTCATCCAATTGGCCATGTGTTTCAGGGATACACATGCGCATAGATGTCAGTTACCAGGGTATGCCTTCATGTGCAATCATCGTCCCCACATCCAGCCATACTTCCATACGTGAGTGAACATAGTGATGACACATCTGTGTGATTTAGAATGTTTTATTCACATTCAGGTGATTGACGGAGCTGGAGCTGTACATGGCCATCCAAACCCACATCACATGGAAGCCCAGTGGTGGGCCAACCAGAGTCCTTTGGGGATTGCACAGTGATTAGGAAGAGGGAGAGTGCAGTCCGCAGCTGGATTGCTGTGTAATTGTCCAGTGGTGAAGAAATGGCAGTCCGTGTCGGGGTCCGGGTGAATGTCGCAGAGTGTTCCGGGGGTCAGTAGGAGGTATTTCCCAGGGCATGATGCATAGGTCATAACCAGGCAGGGACAGGCCATATGGCGGTGATGGATGCTACTGCCTCCTTCCTCACACAGTAGTTCCCATCCCCTTCTCACTCCCCTGTTACGGGTTCTGTGTCCGGTGTGTCCGGTGTGTGTGGCGGGGTGATGGCTGCATCGCTGTGTGCCACTGACACATCAGACTGCGTAGGTGATGGGGCAGCATCACAGTGTGCCACGGACACATCAGGGGTCGGAGCTGTGTGTGTCGATGTTCCCGCTGCAGTCATCGGGGAACGGTTCAGTGGCAGCAATGGCAAGATGAAGTACTGCAGGGCATTGAAGTTCCCAGCTACTACTCGCTGGTGTCCAGCCGTGGCAGACATACTTCCAGCCTGCATCTGCTCCATGGTCTCCATTGACCTCCGCATCTGTGCCAACTCTGTGCTGTCATGGCTGGTGCCTGTCTGACCTGACAGTTCTTGTATTCGATTCATGGCACCAGCGAGGTCAGCCAAGGTCTGTGGCGGAGCATGGTGCGTACAGGGGGTGTCCGATAGGGACTATACTTGGTCCCTGATGGGACTCAGACACCCACGTATGGCATCGAGTTTGGCTGCCACGAGCTCAAAACCCACCCGCAGCTGATCAGCCAACTCCACCTGGCAACCCAACACACGCCGTAGGAATTCAATGTATTGGTCGGGGGGGGGTCCTGGGAGACAGCCGTGGTGGTGTGTGTTTCCTGCTGTGTGGTCTGTGCAGGTGGTGGGGTCACCTCGAGGCAGCTGGCCTGCCCTGCTCCTGGGGGTGGGGTGCAGAGGCTGTCCATTATCCGTTGGAGGGTGTCTTGACATATGTGCAGGTTGTCCGCTTCATCATCAATGATGGGAAGTGTGGTGTGCTCTGCAGGAGGTGTTGTTTGTCCCTCTGCAATGTAAAGGGGAGATGCAGGTTAACAGAGTTTCACATGTATGTTGATGATTTGCAGATGTTTACATCCAGACTGCATGCCAATGTACATTGTGACTGTTTTGGGGGAGCTGGCTATTTGATGGCAGTCAGTGTGTTTTTCAACTACATGACGGATGTGTGGTAGTACCCGTACATTATCATCACACAGTGTCAGGCAATGCCAGATGTGAGTGGACAGTTACTACGCACGAGCGGAACCTGTTGTGAGCTCTGTCCTGTGGTGCTGGTGTTGCACTTTGTACCACATTGCCGTCATTGCTGATGTTCTGTGATTGCTATGTGTGTGTGCTGCATTGTGGGGGAGTTGCCCCTGCAGCTCTGATTTCATGTAGCCTTCTCACTTTGAGGCGGGTTGCCTTTGAATTGTTTGCTTCTCGGGGTCTGATTTGCTTTTGACTTGGGTCATATGTGCTCTCGGACAGATTTTGTGGCCTGGTGCATTGTTCTTCTGCTGCGTGTATTGTACGGCATGGGTTGTGGGTGCACGTGGACATGTCGGAGTGTGACCTGCTCCTTTACGGATGTGATCCGCTCTGGGCTACCTCCATGTCGATTCGTGGGCCATGTCATTTTTTTGGGCTGCTGCCATGCTATCGGACAGGCAGTGTTGCTTGCATAGTCAGTGTGGGTCACAGAGTCGCTGCTTTGCTGGATTCAGCACATGTGCATGGGTCGGTTGTGATATTGGTGATAGGGGGGCCCTCTGTGCACATTGTGGATGGGGGCCTACTTGGCGTTTCTATGTGTGCTGCAGTGTGCCAAGGCAATCAGGGACATGTTCCACGGTCATTGTGGGTGTGCTGTGTGCTACACGTAATTGTGCATGTGTGCCATTGTGCCCATTTCCCCCCGTCCCCCCGTCCCTAGTCGTTACTCACCCTGTTGCTGTTGGGTTAGGTCGTATCGTGCTGTGTCCAGCCCCCCCAATCCTGCCACCGTCTCCTCACTGCTGACTGTGGCCACCATTTTCTCCAGCTCATCCAGCTCCTCCTGTGTCACAGGACTCCCACCTCCAGTCGCCGTTGCTGCCTCCCTGTTGGCGGCGAGCTTATGTTTGGTCTGCCTTTTCAGATCATGCCAGCACCTCTTGACCTCCTCCAGTGACCTCCTCGACACTCCGACTGCATTGACGTTGGTAAAGATGGCCTGCCATATTTCGGTTTGGTTTGCCAGTGCCGCAGTGGAGGTGGCGAACAGTTGTTGATGGTGTTCTATCACCTTCATGAAGATGATCCGGTCTTCCTGCGGACTGAACCCCGTCTTCCTCTTCCTCTTGTCCTTGCCCTTACCCGGACACGGGGTTCCTGGCTGTTCCTCAGTGGAGCTTGTGGTGTTCGGCTTGTCCCTGCACTCGGTCCGGGTGCATCCATGTTTCTACGCAGTATGAATTGTTTTTGGGCTTTTTTTTTTCTTTCTTATATGGTGCTTTTTCCCGCCGGACACGTGGGATTTGCAGTCCTGTGGCTGGTGTTCGCTGATTTCTGTACCGTGATTGGCCTCATCGCATGTTTTTTTGCGTTCGCATTTCGCATTTTTTAGGCGTGGCGTTGATTTTCACGATGACATTTGACGTGTTATCTGGTGACTATCGCATGCTACCGCCTTGTTGTGAATTCCACGTTGGCACAGGGTTATTTTCCCGCGCTAGGCTGCGATATTGAAAGTTGCGTTGCGCTACTCTTGCGGTAGTTATCACACGTTCTTGTGAATATACCCCCAAGTTGTTTGGGCTCATTGTGGGGGCGTGAGTACAAGGGTGAAGTTTACCTCTGCGTGTTGCAGGGTGAATCTAATGCTGTTTTAAATTACTGTATTCTGACTATTTTTAAAAATCCCTAAATTCGTTTTTACACGGTAGGCTTGCACTTTTGCTTTTTTCACACCGAGCGGAGAGCCATCTTACCTCCACTCGGCAGGGACACTTTGAGGTGCCATTTTGAAGGGTGAGCGGACTAGCTTTAGTTGTCTGGCTCCCCTGGTGCCTAATTAATGGACACCGCACCACTGACGCACAGCGGTTGCAGGTGATTGTAGTTGAACTTTGATACCAAGTTGTTTGGGCTCATTGTGGGGGCGTGAGTACAAGGGTGAAGTTCACCTCTGCGTGTTGCAGGGTGAATCTAATGCTGTTTTAAAATTGCTCTATTCTGACTATTATTAAAAATCCCTAAATTCGTTTTTACACTGTAGGCTTGAGTACAAGGGTTAAGTTCACCTCTGCGTGTTGCAGGGTGAATTTAATGCTGTTTTAAAATTACTGTATTCTGACTATTTTAAAAAATCCCTAAATTCGTCTTTACACTGTAGGCTTGCACTTTTGCTTTTTGCACACCGAGCGGAGCGCCATCTTTCCTCCGCTCAGCTGGGACACTTTGAGGTGCCATTTTGAAGGGTGAGCGGACTAGCTTTAGTTGTCCGGCTCCCCTGGTGCCTATTTAATGGACACTGCACTGTTGACGCGCAGTCAACACATGCAGAGGGCGTGCCACTGGCAAGCCGAAGGCGCACCAAAGGCTAGCCCGTCTGCACCCGTTCACCTCCCTATCGCAGCCAGAGCCAGCCACACTGCTCAAATAGGTGGCGGTAAGTTCATTACCTGGCCTCGTGATTCCCTCCTGGCCTTAAGGGGGAACCAGTGTTTGGGAGACCAGGGCATTAACCTAGTGAGTACTGGTTTCCCTTACCACTGCAAGGCTTGCAATTTCATCTTAGAGGCACCGGTAGGGACAACCCGGAGCAAGGGCACGACTCCTGGCGCTCAGAGGTTGTTGGCAGGCAGAATTAGAGCCTGTCTGATCAATTGCAGATCACTCCCCAAACACGCAGGCGATATCTGGTTATCACTGTCAGACAATAACTGGGATGTGATGTTCCTGACAGAAACATGGCTTAAAGAGGATTCTAAGGTGACCCTGATCCTGGCTATCCCCCCGGGCTTCCGAATCATCTGTGCCAACAGGGACTGCAACAAAAGAGGGGGTGGGGTTGCTATCATTTTGAAGAAATCGTGGGAGATCTCTACAACGGAATTGAGAAATATGGGTATTATGGAGGGCCTAAATTTATGTATAAAGACTCTCCAACTCTCTCCTTCACTGGGTTATTGATATATCGACCACCTGACTGCCCACACAGCTTTACCACAGAACTATGCAATTTCATTGCTCATAGATCATTGCAATCCGCCAACTTTATGGCCTTAGGAGATTTTAATCTTCACATAGATGATTCTTGCTGTCCCCAGGCCTCTCAGCTAACTATGTCACTTAATGGTGCCAACCATACACAGCATGTGAAGGATCCCACTCACAGAGCAGGTCATATTTTAGATTAACTTTTTTCGAACATTCCATCCATGGCAGCAGAGGCCCCCTGGTGTTTGGTCTGGACTGACCACTGCCTGGTCCACTTCTCTTTCAGCCTGGAGAAAACTCAACCAAGTGGAGGTATATGCACTATGTTAAAAAGGAACTGAAAAAAGTTAACAACTGAGAACCTAGGTTCAGTGCTATCAGTGAGTTTGCCTCAGTTAACTAGCAATCCCAACGACGATTCGTCTGCACTTAATAAGTGGATTTCTACCGCCCTGGACACAGTGGCACCTGTGAGATCAGTTAGAACCCCAAGAGAATCCCCATCTGCCCCCTGGTTCTCGGCTGACCTCAGAGCAGAAAAGAGCAGGTGTAAAAAGATGGAGCGCCTCTGGAGGCAAGATTATAGTCTGGTGGCTAAACTGGCCTATAAGGAAGCCTTGAAAAAGCTCCTCAAACTGATGAGGGAGGCGAGAAGGGAATACTTTGTGAAGCGCATTAATAGCGCAGAAAACTCTGGTAAAGAGATCTTTAGGATAGTCAGCTCCTTCACCAAGCCTTCTGCGATGTAGGGTAATATACAGCCTTCCCCCTCTCTGTGCATGAAGCTATCGGACTTCTTTGAGGACAAAACACAGAAGGTATATACCACATTTACGGCAGGGGATGGAATGGCTGAGCCACAGTCACAGGGAATCCTAAATACTAAAGGCATCCTCTCAAATTTTCTCCCTATTTCCCAGCAGGAATCACTGGCTGAAATCATGAAATGCAAGTCTGGTTTACCTGAGGATCCATGTCCCCCGAAGTTGTTCAGGACATTGGCTCATTTGATTAACCCTGTTTTAAATCACATTTGGAATACCTCGCTTTCCACTGGCATTTCCCTGATATTTGGAAACATGCTTTGTTACTGCCCCTATTAAAAAAGTCGGACGGTGACTCGACGGAGCTTAGCAACTACCGCCCAATCTCACTACTGCCAGCACCCGTGAAGATGCTGGAAAAACGGGTGCAATGCCAACTTGCCAATTTTATAGAAGGCAATGATATCCTGCATGACACTCAGTCCGGTTTCCGGTCAGGATTCAGCACCGAGACTGCACTGGTGGAGGTAGCAGATTCTGTAAGAATGACACTAGATGCAGGGGCTTCAGCGATGCTGGTCCTTTTAGATCTGTCTGCTGCATTCGACACGGTTGCGCACCCAATCCTACTGGACAGACTCAAACAGCTGGGCTTACAGGGGGTAGTACTCTCCTGGATCCAGTCTTACCTTAAAGACCGTTCTCAAAGGGTCTTTCTCCAACCCCATCATTCGGGACCTAGGCCACTGTGGTGCGGAGTGCCTCAGGGCTCGGCCCTGAGCCCATTGCTCTTCAACACCTATCTGGTGCCACTCTTCTCTCTCATTGCTTTTTGGGAAGTGAAGGCAGTCTCCTATGCGGATAACACCCAGCTGGTGTTCTCTTTTAAGGCTCGCTCTGCTGATTCTTTTACTAGATTTAGGGGGTGTTTGAAGGACATTTCATGCTGGATGAATAATAACAGCTTAAAACTTAACGTGGACAATACGGACGTCTTGTTCTTCGGCCAGACATCTCCTCCCCCCGCCGGACTTTGGTGGCCAGTAGAAATGGGATCGCCACCTTTACCGGCAAACACGGCAAAAAACCTGGGCGTCAAATGGGAGACCGACCTCTCTTTCTCGGCCCAAGTCCGTCATATATCGGCCTCATGCTTTGGGAAGTTGAGAAGTTTGAGGAAATTCTTGCAACTATTGCCAGAGGATTGTCGCAGGATCATATTCACGCTACTGTGACATCTCGGCTGGACTACGCAAACTGTCTTTACCTTGGGCTGCCTGCCTATCTGATTAATAGATTACAGATGGTACAGAATGCGGCAGCGAGATTAATTTGTCGAGTCCCGTTCCGTCACCACATCTCTCCTCACATCAGACAACTTCACCGGCTGCCTGTAGCTAAAAGGATAGAGTTTAAGTCCCTGACTCTGGTCTTTCGGGCTTTGCAAGATGGTGGCCCGGGCTATCTTAAGCGTAGGCTCTGCCTATACCAAAAAGAACGCATGCTGAGATCTAACTCCCAGCACCTGCTCTGTGTACCTTGTTTTTTTAAGTCCTGTATGGGAGGCAGGTCCTTCACTGTGGGGACGGCCAGACTGTGGAACTCCCTGCCTTCCCATGTGCGCCTGATCAAGTCTGAACGTGAGTTCAGAAAGACCTTGAAGACTTGGCTCAATGCTGTTGACCCCAAAGCGCTGGGACACCTCTGCTTGAGGTAGCTGTTGCGCTCTACAAATGCTATTATTATTATTATTTATTATGGCTGACTCAAGAAGAAGGTAATCCAACATTATGTATTGATTCCATCACATACTTCTTCTTTTGTGGACGTTCTTAAGCTATTTTTAACCAGGTACATCTTCTTCAGTTACAAAGCCAACTCTGATTCTGTGACCTCGGATTGAACATACAGGAGCTAGTGGTGGAATTTGCAAAACAACAGAGCTGAAGTGCAGGTACATCATAAAGGGTTGTATATTTTCTCTGACTGGTGGTGATACATCAAAAATCGTCAGTGTCTTTGGACAGTGGAGTTCTACCTCTGGACAATGCTGAACACCGCTCACAGATTTTGTTGCCATTTAAGATTAAATGGACTTTGTACCTGCAGAGTACGTAGTACACTTAAGATGGTAAACGTATAAAAAAGCACATTTACAACACTTGCCGCGTTGATACAGTGCCTCTCTCACTCCTCTACAATGCCAAGCATTGATAGTCTGCAAAATGCAAGGAGTGTGGGCTGCTGGTGTTTATGTCTGTTGATACTGCAGTACTGTAAAGTTATCAGAACGGCAGATTTCTTGCCACTTGAGACTCTTACTGCAGACAGGCAGAGTACACTACCTTCTCTAGTACTCAGTTGGAAATCTTAGTCTGACGAGCATGATCAATTCAGTCAGAACTCTGTCTTGCTTCGCAACACTGACTTGTTTCCCCGTGCCTACCCTTGCAATGATTCTACATTGACTGTTCATGACACTTCCTTTCTGTGAACACCTGTTACATGTTTTCCTCCAACTGTGCCATGTATTGTTTAACGGTAGAGTAAGCAATTGTTTTCTCATACATTGTTGCTTACAACGAGTACCAATAAAGTAGTTGTTCAGATTTGTTCACAACTGATACACATAGGGGCTTTTTTATGAGCCCCTTGCCACACTTTTGCGCCACTGTTGCGTCACTTTTCGTGACGCAGTGGCGGCGTAAACAATACGCCATGACGTTCCACATTTCGCCCTATTTACATAGTGACGCATCTAAGCAGATGCATCATCTTGTAAAGCCCTGCGCTACATTATACATGCGTCAGGTATAATGTATGCAGGATGGGCAAAAAAGCCTTGTAGAAGTGGCGCAATGAAATCTATCAGATTCCACTGCGCCATTTCTAGGATGCCACTGCGTCAATACCTTACGCCTGCCTCATGGCAGGCATAAGGGTGACGAATGCAATGTGAATAGGTCTACCTCATGCATTGCTGGAGTTGCGCCATGCTTACGACATAACTCCAGCAATGCATGAGTTTCACGCCGACAGATGCGTCAGGATTCCTGATGCATCTGTCATTCCTTGCGACATGGAATGCAGCACAGTAAATATAGCGCATCCATGGTGTCGCAAGGAGGGCGCAGTGAAAAGTGTTGCATCACTGCTTTCACGCAGCGATGCAACAATTTTCATAAATGAGGCCTGTAGAATTTTGTGCTTTGCTATTTTAAACTCCAATGCAAAACAAGCATTTGCAATGCAATAGTACTCGCATTTGCAAGAGTTTGAGCTATTGCCATTGTAAACGACAATGCCTTTTATTTATGTGTTTGGAAAAGCTGTATGCGGTGCATAAACACGCCCTTTGTACTTATAGTCCTTGCTTATGAAAAGGAAGGCTGGCAGTAAAAGAGGCATAGTTACTGCCAGCGTTGCTTCTCGTAAGCAATGACTGCAAGTACAAAGTGCATGTTTACGCACCGCTTGCAGATTTTTAAAATACAGAAATAAAAGGCATTGGTATTTACAATGCCAATAGCTCAAACTCTCGCAAATGCGAGACCTACTGCATAGCAAATGCTTGTTTTCTTACTGTGTAGTAGAACCACCCTTTGTGGAAAACAACAATCATGCCATGCCAGCTAGTCTTACAGGCATTCACATATATACAAATCTACAATGTGTTTCCTATATTGAGGTTTTGGAATGGTTCGTTTTTGTAAAGCACAATAAAGATGGGGGGCGGTTGGTGGCGGTTGGTAGTTAAACACTGGTAAAGGAAGTCCGCCAGTGCTTGTTTTGTGTGGCTACTAAGGATTGATTGACTTGCGGCGCAGCAATAGTTAACACGCAGTGCTGGCGACTGGCTTCAGGGACCTCTAGGAGCAGCCTATTGTCCTACAATCTATTGCAGCCAATGCTGGCGTCTGGCAGTGAGACCTCTAGTGACGACCTGCTGTACTGCAGTCAGTGATAGCATTCGGCTCCAGGGACCTCTTGCGATGACCTGCTGTAGTGCAGTCAGTGATAGCATTCGGCTCCAGGGACCTCTTGTGACGACCTGCTGTAGTGCAGTCAGTGATAGCATTCGGCTCCAGGGACCTCTTGCGACGACCTGCTGTACTGCAGTCATTGATAGTGTACGGTGCTGTGGACCTCTAGTGATGGCTGTGGTGTCGGGCCCTAGGCCCACATGATGTTAGATCACTGACACAGACACTAGGTAGTATGGTACTATAACTGGCCCAGGGCACGTGCGCCTGGCCCCTTTTATTTGCAGGGTCACCTGACCGGTGACGCCTGTGGTGGGTGGGTGTAAAGTGTGAGGTACAACAGGCAGAACACTAGAACGTGTCCAGCCGGACACTACATCCCTTCCAAACTTTAATGAAAAGAAACAAACAAAAGTCCAACCTGTAAGAAAACAAATAAACAACACAAAGCACCAAATGAGTCTCTTCAGGCCGTCAGCCAGGCAGCGCTGGAGCTTTGGACCGCATGGTTAGGATGCTTTAGTCCGCCTTGGCGATGTACTTTAGACTGACCTGGTCTCGCGGTGTTGGAGTCTATGTACAAAATTCAAGTATCGGTGCATCTGGAGCGGTGGTGGAGTCCACTCTGGAGATCTCTCAGGCGTTCAGGTTCCGGTGGATGACAAACCTACAGCTGTTGGAGATGATCTCGGTGTGTGAGGCCTTTCCTTGGAGGCGACGTGCTTGATGGTCTTCCTTGCTCCTGACAGCCGAGCAACTTCAGACTTGCCTCTCTCGCCTGGACTCCTCTCTCACTGGAGCCTCCTGGAGGGCCTTTCTGCCGGGCTGCCATGGGACCGTGTGGACTGTGCGGGCTTCGTGTAAGCCGTGCAAAGGCGTCGCTGAGGAACTGCCAACAGGACTCACAGCCAAGTCGCTCATGTAGCCGCAGAGGGTGGTGTCTCTGTCTAGAT
Source organism: Calotriton arnoldi (assembly GCA_963921515.1). Lineage (NCBI taxonomy): Eukaryota > Metazoa > Chordata > Amphibia > Caudata > Salamandridae > Calotriton > Calotriton arnoldi. Next base: position 1,543,024 of record CAWUFW010004181.1, read on the forward strand.
GTTCTCACCGTCAGGACTCCGGTTCTGTGCCTTCCTCTGATGGTCTTTGGGTGACCAGTCTTTGACTGTGACCTCCATGCTTCCCGTGCCTGTCGTGGAGCTGCTGCCGACGCATCTCTCCTATTCGGATTCCCCTCTCACAGGAACTCCGTCGAGGCCCTTGCCCCTGGATTGCCACGTGACCGCGTAGGCTGTGCGGGCCTTTTCGTAGGCCGCACTGCGGGGTCGCTGCGGAACTCCCAACAGGGCCACGGCCAAGTCTTGGTAATCCCAAGGGTGGATATTCCAATGGTCGGGTATGCTCTACTTCGGCAGGCTTCAGGTTGACGGGGGCACACAGAAGGTTCCTGGGTGGCTCGCCTCGTTGAACTCCGGTTGTCTGGAGTGCAGGGATCCACTCTGGTGGTGCGATGCTCCTTGGTGGTGATGCACCTGGATGATGAACATAGTTATTTTCTATCAGTTGGGCAAACAGGCGGCAATCTCTGGCTTTAGGTGACCTCGGGGAGTGAGGAGGACTGGAGGGACTTCGCAACCCATGTCTTCGTCTTGCTGAGGCTGTTCTTCACCCGTGGCATCTGCGGTGAGAAGCAGGGATGCCGTCCGACTTGGACTGCCGATGCTTGGGACTGGACGGTCGCGCTGGGAAGCGTTGGAGAGAGACGCGGTTCACGCTGGCTGCGACTTACATTGGTTCTCCCATTGGACTGTCTCCAGGGACGTTGGTCTGACTTCGGGACTGGACGGTCGCACTGGGAAGCGTTGAGAGAGACGCGGTTCGCGCTAGCTGCGGCTTACATTTGCTTCTCCCATTGGGCTGTCTCCAGGGACGTCGGTCCGGCTTGATGGCTGTCTGGTGTCTCTGGGTGCGCTCATCTTGTGGTGGTACGAGTCCTCTGTCCTGTCGCTCTGCTCCTTTTCCTCCTGCGCGCCTGTGGTGGTTGTCTGCCCTGTGACGTTGTGCCACTGTTCTTTCTCCCTTCGCAGAGTGGCGTCCTGCCACTCTCATTTCCTCTTTCCGACCAGGTCCTCACTTGGATGTGGCGTCCTGCCACATGCCTCATGTTTGTGCCACATGGACATCTCGCTGGTCGCGTCAAGTTCTTGGGACGGTCTTCACTCTTCTGCGGACCTGTCGCAGGTCTGTCCTGTCAGTAGGACTTGCTTCTTCCTCTTGGGGACCTTTCACGGGCACCATCCCCTCCTCAGGGATTTCGCGGTGCTCCTCTTCTTTTCACTCGAGGGCGTCGTACTTACGCCTCGAGGCTGCGCCATCGTGGGGCTTGATCCTGCCTCCGTTCCGGCATGCTTGGCCGGGTTGGTCACTTCGAGTGACGTGCTCCTTGTTTGCGGTGCGAATGTGGCATCCGGCCACGTGTTGTGTGTCCTTGGAGCACATGTTGCGGTGGCAGCTTGCCACGTGGAGTGTGCGACTCTCCTCTTGCCTATCTTGGATCACTGGCGACTCCGTCTTGAGGCAGTGTGAGGGATGGCACTCTGGCTGTCTTTGGCACGCTGCGGGGCTTCGCTGGTTCAGTGGAGATGTAGAGGCTCTCTCTGCTGCATTCAGCATTACTTCTTCTCTTCGGAGAGGTCTCTCTCTCTCTCAGGCTCCTGCCCGTGTTGTCAGGTTTCTGGGTGTGGGCTTCAGCGCACCTATGACTTTCGCGCTCTTGGTTCTTCTTCACGGGTGCCCTCTTCTGGCACTTGTTGTGCCGGTTCTGTAGATTGTGGTGGTGTCCATTCACAACTGAGGGTAGGTGGCGCAATCTTCTTGCCTAGGCGCTAACCAGTTACTGGGGAGGGGGTTTGTGCATGCTGTGCCCAGTGGTCCTTGTGGCTTACTCACTGTGTAGTGGGACTGGCGCTCTTTAGCTGTGCCGCTTGGGTGTAGCTGGACTCCTGGCAGCTTTGCGGTTGGGGTAGCTGTGAGCTTCTTGTGGCTGTCTGAGGTGTTCCTGGTCCTTTTACCATTTTTGAGCAAACAGACAGACAACAGGGGGCGGGTGGCACTCCGTTGGCCAGTTTCTGGCTAGTGGCTGTGGAATTTGCGGGCTTTACCCGTCTCTGCTGAAGTGTTATTGCTTTATGGGGGACAGGGCAACAGTCCTGACACTGCGGGCTATGCCCTACTGATGTGGGAGCTGACTGATGATGTTGGCTCAAACAACTCATGTGTCTCCTTCAGTGTGTCGGGCGCATTACTGGCTCATTCCCAATGCCAGGCCGCTTGAATTTATCCGTGCGTGTTCACTTTGACGGGCCTCTTTTGTAGGAGTCATTTATTTGCGCTAATACAGGCCACCAGCACGTGGTGCTGCAGTCTCTTGTCCCTGGCAGTCTTTCTCACACCGGTACTGGGGCTCTTGCTCCAGTCTACCCTTAGTTCCAGTGGACGTGGAGATGCAGTTGAAAAGCAGTTTGCACTGCTAGCATGGCTGTGGTCTGCACTTGCTGCTATTTTAGGTCAAAGTTGTCCCCCACGACTTTCCCCAGTAAGTGGTGTCACTTGGTAACCTTAAAAATCGTGGTAATCTGTCTGGCAGTGCAGGTCGTTTCTTTCTAGGGTGCTTGGTTGGTTCAGCTGCAGTACCGCCGGTGGCCACTGGGTGGCAGTGCAGCATCTCACCTCACGGACTCAGCAGTCTTTTCTTCAATTGTAGTCCTCGACCTTTGCTGCCGAGGCCTTCGGTGCAGCTGGGAAATCAGGTGCAGGGCCTCTCTCAATGCGGCAGGGCTCTGGGCAGTGCTCTCACCCACAACACGATGGCAGGCAGCTGGTTCCTCGGGTGGCAACACAGCTTCCCTCGCACTCCGATCCTCCTCTTCTTGCGGGCACAGTTGGATTCCGCGGAACAGTTAACGGACACCTCCATAGGTGGGGAGCACTTCAGAGCCAGGATGGGTGACGTTCAGCATAGGGCGATGGTTCGTGGGCTGATTCAAACCGCACTGTCTACCGGCAGAGTTCTCAGGCTGTGCAGCCCCTTTCCCTTCATCATGGCAGCTTCTCCGATGCCTCGGGCCTCCGGGGATATGAGCACCGGCATGCAGTGGTGAGTACCAGATCAGGCCTGCATGCTGTGTGGATGTGACGCGCTGGGCACACGGCGGGTTTCACTAGTTGGCGGGGGGCACCATTGGCTGAGGAGCGCTTCTCTGCTCCTGTCCTGGGACCAGGGCAATGCTGATGCAGCGCAGGTGCCTCGGGGGGCACAGGGGCTTGCTTTTGCCGTACTGGGCGCTGCATACACTACGGTCTTTACCGTACCTTGTCTACTGTGGGGCGCCACGGCTCCGTGACGTCTTTACTGCCTCGCCGCTCTGTTTGTTGGGTATGGTGGTGTGCACAGGGCTCTTTGCAGACGAAGGACAGCTTGGTGAGGCGAGGTGTGTGTGTGGGTGCAGGCGGGTGCCTTCAGAGCTAGGGGCTTGCCCAACAGGCACAACTTAGTCTTGCTCCTCTGCTGGCGGGGTCACCTGGTAAACGGCGGCTGCATTTTTCTCACCCCGATGAAGGACCGGGGCTGCTCGCTTCATTGTCGTTGGTGCAAACACTGGTGGCGCGGTTTCCTCGTCCCATGCAGGCGACGTAGGTGCTGTGGAGGTCGCTCGGTGTTGGGGCAGCACTCCACCCCTTTCTTTCCTTCTGGCCGAGCGTGGGCAGGCCTACGGGGTACAGAAGCAAGCTTTACAGGAAACCGGTGCAGGGTGCCTCAACCTGCCTTTCCCCCTCGAGGCACGACGGAGCTGCAGCCAGCGTGCATGCAGGGTCAGACCCGCTCGTCGCCATTGTGGTGTCGGGCCCTAGGCCCACATGATGTTAGATCACTGACACAGACACTAGGTAGTATGGTACTATAACTGGCCCAGGGCACGTGCGCCCGGCCCCTTTTATTTGCAGGGTCACCTGACCGGTGACGCCTGTGGTGGGTGGGTGTAAAGTGTGAGGTACAACAGGCAGAACACTAGAACGTGTCCAGCCGGACACTACAATGGCGTGTGGCACTGCAACTCAGTGCAGTCAGTGCTGGCGTCTGGCTCCAGGGACTAGAGGTGGGCCAGTCCGAAAATTAATAGCCAGAGCGGAGCCAGTGGGTTAGCTTGGCTTTAAGAGTCGGTACATGAGATCTGCCATGAAAATGTTTAGCATGTAAATCATGCAACAAACATCATGAAAATATAGTCTAAGACTCCTGGGAGCGCGTCACTTTAGTACATTGGATAATATCCGCACGTGGAGTGGCAATTATTAGAAGTGATTTTCTAAAGATTAATTTAGAAACGGGGACCTCTAGTACTGCAGCAATTAATAATCAGTTCTACTAGTGCCTGTCACTAGCGAGCATGTTGCACCGATTACAAGCTCTTGTTCCCTCTGCCTGTTTTTGCCTATTCCCGTGTTCTCTCTATATTTTGGCGTCGCCCGCATGTGTTCTGTACTGCCAAGTGTTCTCTGAAAGGTGGGCGGCGCTATTTAATAGCCTTTAATGTTCGATCGCAGCGTATTGACCTAACCCCGGGTTCCCGGTTAGTTACATAACGTTTATAACAGTGATACATTTCCAAGTTTCCTCAAATTCTTTTTTGTTTGCGGTTTCGTCTGATTTTATGAGGTTTTTACTACAACTCGACTTGGGTACATTGCTGGAGCATGGAGGCAAGAGTGCAGAAGGATGCTGGACAATGCTGACAATAGGCAATGCTAGCGTCTGGCTTGACTGTTTAAAAAATAATTAATTAGCCACTGCTGTAGTGCAGTCAGTGATAGCATTCGGCTCCAGGGACCTCTTGCGACGACCTGCTGTAGTGCAGTCAGTGATAGCATTCGGCTCCAGGGACCTCTTGCGACGACCTGCTGTACTGCAATCAGTGATAGCATTCGGCTCCAGGGACCTCTTGCGACGACCTGCTGTACTGCAGTCATTGATAGTGTACGGTGCTGTGGACCTCTAGTGATGGCGTGTGGCACTGCAACACAGTGCAGTCAGTGCTGGCATCTGGCTCCAGGGACTAGAGGTGGGCGAGTCGGCAAATTAATAGCCAGAGCAGAGCCAGTGGGTTAGCTTGGCTTTAAGAGCCGGTACATGAGATCTGCCATGAAAATGTTTAGCATGTAAATCATGCAACAAACATCATGAAAATATAGTCTAAGACTTCTGGGAGCGCGTCACTTTAGTACATTGTACGAATCAATGAATAGCAATGGTAGCTGCGGAGGTTTATCGAAGTTCAGCGGTGCGCTCGGGGAGGGCAAAATATTAGAAGGGGCCGTCTAGAGCAGAGACCTAACAAGGAAGTAGTCCCTAAATGAAAAGATAACAGCCCAGCAGCGCAACTAAACTGTAGTTGGTCGGTGCTGCTTCCTCCAAAAACGGAAGTGATGTATCGGATCGCCAGCCAACAATAAGCGCGTTAAGAAGAGCAATGCCAGAGTTAACCAATGGCAAGCGGCAGGAGAAATTACCCTCGATATTCTATTTACTACAGGTCTTGCGACAGCGCATGCGCTGTCTAGGCTCGACCTAAAAAAACTTGCCTTCAATTGTGTAGAGCAGCGGTCAGATAACCTTTTACTGCCGAAGCCCCATTTTGTAAAGCAATTTCAGCGGGGACTCCAGAACGGGGAATGTATTTTTTTCAGAATCATAAGAAAACATATTTAATATTTTAAACAATGCAATTATTCCGTTATCCCTTTTAAAAATGGAATCAAACATAATGACTGTTAACATGCTATAGGTAGCCAAGTCACCCTAAAATGTAAACGTATCCACAGAGTAATACTTCAACATAAATGAGGGAAAGGGCTTCGAGGGATATTTGAAACCAGGCTCCTTTTTGACATCAGCTCCAAGCCAGGACATGAGTGAGAAAAACTGTTATTAGACATATTCCGGAGTAACTCACTGCCACTCTTGTATTTTCCACTAAACTCATAGCAATGTGTTCAGCATGCTGCTCCCCTTGGCCAGTGCCCTCCCCCCGATCACTTTAGGCCCCCCAAGACGGTTCACCTCCCAGTTTGATGACGTCTGCTCTAGAGCTCGTGCTGTAGTCACGCATGATCATTGAACTCTTGCTTGACTTTACCTTATCTCGGGGACAATATTCAGGTGCACCATGAGTAATTCTGTAAGAACAATCTGCACCACTTTATTTGTAGAATTGTGCCTTTACTCTTCACACAACAGTTTGCTGTTTCTGCAAAGGCTCACAGTACAAATTATTGAAAGGACATTCTCTATTTCTAAAGCAAACGGGTTAAGGAGAAATAGATGTGACAACATGAGGATGCCAACGATGACATTTGATACATGCATTCCTGAAACTAAAACCACAGCATATCTTCCAAGATTTGAAATCATTCATATTGTCTGACTCTTTAAATAACATGTTGTATATCTTAGCCCGTGAGTTTTTAACATCATCTGAGTGTAAATTTAGGAATTTTTGGAATTCACAGACAAACACCTTCCTCTCCAAGCTAATAGTTTCGTAGGCAATTCCTTCTTATTACTACTCTCAATGGGCATTGTTTATGGCCTTGCCAGGAGTAAATCGTTAACAATTTGCAAAGTTAGAGTAAGTTGAATTCCTACAAACAAATGCATTTGCGTGGTCCAAAACTTCAAGGACCTTTCCGACTGGAACTCACACACACCCTCTTGGAAGAGATTTAACAAACAACCATCTACATGTGAGTAAATGTTTTTGGCTTTTGAATGTCAAAAGTGGCTTTACACTCATATAGCTTTAAAAATGGTACCTATGAAGTTGTAGAATTACTGGGTGACTCTGGAAAGAGATAGAGAAGGAGAATGGTTTTCTTGTGATTGCTATTCCAATTCTTCACTAATGAAACATGAAGCTAAGGTTAGTGTTAAAACTGGCATCCTTAGCATGATTGCCCTACATTTTTTGCCTTCTGACCTCTTGTTTTCCTGACTAGATTTTTGCTGGCTTTAGGACTCTGGGCACTTTACCGCTGATAACCAGTGCTAAAGTGCATATGCTCTCTACTTCAAACATAGTAACATTGGCTTATCTACAATTGCCATATTTAATTTACTTCTAAGTCCCTAGTAAAGTGCACTATATGTACCCAGGGCCTGTAATTCAGATGCTTCTAGTGGGCCTACAGCACTGATTTGCGACCCCCACATAAGTTGCCCTTTAAAAACATGTCTTAGGCCTGCCACTGCAGAGCCTGTGTGTGCAGTTTAAAACTGCCATGTTAACCTGGCAAGTTAGCCCTCTTGCCAGGCCCAAACATTCCTTTTTAATACGTAGAAGTGACCCCTCAGGTAGATCCTGGACAGCACCAAGTGCAGGGTGCAGTGTATTCAAACGGTAGGACATGTACTTTTAAGTTCTACACATCTTGGTAGTGAAAAACTCTTAAATTCGTTTTTAACTACTGCAAGGCCTATATCTCCCATAGGTTAACATTGGGATTAACTTATTATACTTAATAAGTGTCATTTCCAATTGGGAAAAGATAGAACTATCAAGTTTGGAGTCTATGGACTCGCAGTGTAAAATCACAAATTATGGTGAAGTTTGATTTTAAGTTGCAAGTCTGAAAATGCCACTTTTAGAAAGTTGGTGTTTTCTTACTTTAACCATTCTGTGCCTTCTGCCTGTCTCTGAATGCATGTCTGGTATGGGTGACAGCTGGGCTTTGTGCATTCCCTCCAGACAGCCACACAGAAAGGGGGCTTAGGTGTGACTGATTGCCCATCAACATCCTGATGGGCTATCCTGGGCAGGATGGGAGGGAGTTGCACACTTACACCTGAATTCGCTGTGCCTGTCCCCACACATAGTGCTGCATACCCCACTGTAGTGATTATAGAGCCAGGGCAGGAAGGACTAGGACCATAAGCACATCAAAGGCCTCTCGTTGAAGTCTCCCCCACTTCAAAGGCACAAGTACTGGACCTCAGACACTACCACTTCAGTACACTTCTGGACCTGAGGATACTCTGCCTGGAAGAAGGACTGACGTGCTGCTGAAAAGACTGTCACTCTGCTGGACTCTGCTAGATTTTGCTGGACTCCTGTTTTGTTGTGCCTGCCCTGCTGCCCTCCTTGCCTGGGACCGAGAAGGATTGGACCTGCATTTCTACACCCCAGAACCAAAGTGACTCCAAAGGTTACTGGCTTGTCTCCTGTCCTGAAGTGTCAGGAACATCAAATACTTTAGTCAACTCTCCAACAGCACCAGGACTATGCCAACTGTGAATTTTGCCCTACCAAGTGGTGCAAGTCTAGTGCTGGGCCATCAGAAGTGGGTTTTTCTGTGCTGTATCTGCAAAATCCATGCATCACCGTTGTTGCACGGTCAGAACCGATGCATCTCATTCGGCGCCAATGCATCGCCTGCTTTGAGGATATCACATCTCCGGCTGCGCAGTTTAATGATGACGCATCGCCTACATCCCAGGCTGCTAAACAAGGATGCATCTCCAAGTGCGCAGCTCGGCGACTATGCATTGCCTATGAATCCTAAGGAATCGGATCAGATGCATCGTCTCCCTGCTCCTCGCATCTCACATTCAACACTGATGCATCCTCCAAACGAGGTACTTTTTCAGTGGGACAAGGTAGGTCCCTGTACCTGACCCACACTCCATCGTGGTTGGCCTAAACATTTGGATTTGACCCGGTCAAGCACAACCAGATAGCCCAAGTTGGCACTTCATGTATTTAGACACTATATTCACAGATAATATTTAAAAATGTATAACTCTAATTCTACTTATTGGATTTTTGTCATTTTGGTCTTGTTTTGTTCAATAAATTAAGCTCAATTGTTCTAATCAGGTGTGGTATATTTTTGTGTAGGGATTTCACTGTTTATGGTTTTAAGTGTTGCACAAATACTTTACACATTGCCTCTTAAGTTATGCCTACTGCTCTGTGCCAACCTACCAGAGGGTGTGCACAGGTGAATTTAGGGTGTGATCTGACTTACCCTAACTAGGATTGTGGTTCCTGCTTGAACAGGGTGCATACCACTGCCAATTAGAAACCCAACTTCTAACAGTTAGTTATATTTGAGCTGATTTTATAACAAGCTAGGCAATCTATGGTGGCTTCGTATGGCAGTGATACCCTTCCCCCTTGTCATCATTGTGCTGCACAGGAAGAACTAAACTAGGATCTCTTGGCTCATTCAAGACCCAGGGAGTGAGATGAGACAATTCCCTGTCCCACCTTAGCAAGTCCAACAGTTAGTTTAATACTCTGGTGCACAGGAGAACAGTTCCACTGTTATAATAAAAGTAGAAAATGAAGAAGGCCCACTCATGCCAATGCAGGAATCAGATGAAATTGTTGTACCGATGTACGTATGAAAGGAGAAATACAGGTGTAAGTTGTCTGCAATAATAAAACAGAAAGGCAGGACAAAATGGAGTCAGTTCCCAGGTGGCGGTAAGTAGACGTAAGCTTCTGTAGAATAGAGAAATATAATTAGACATAGCAGGGATAGAAAGTTACAGGCCTGCTTTGTGAGAACACGTCTTTACGAAAATATGTAGATAAGGTAGAGCAGAGTTACAGAATAGGTGGGAGATTAGGCCTTGCAGAGCAGTAGTCACGAAGGAAGTAGAGCATTGTGGATTTCAAAGAGACAAGTCAAGGGCTACCAATAGTACCAGCGTTAGTGCTGATGCGCAGCTGGCTAACACATGCACATTATTCGCATTCCTTAAACACGTGATTTGCTGTTTTTATATAAAGTAATACTTTTAATATACAGGCACATGCATCAAAGTAGGCGTTTGCGAGTCCTTAATTGCGATAATTAAGGACTCGCAATTAAGGACTCGTAAAGCCTATGCATGTAGGAATCGCTATTAAATTAGCGATTCCTACATATTCCTTATTTGTGACTCGCAAATTGCGAGTCGCAAATAAGGAATGGCTTCCCATTCATTCCTATGGGCCTACAGGCCCATAGGAATGAATGGGAAATTGCATACGCAATTTGGGAGTACCAATTGGTACTCGCAAATTGCGATGCACTTCAAGGGTGCAAGGGTGTCAAAAGGACACCCTGTTGCACCCTGAAATTGATCTGTGCACAAATGTTGCGCACACACATGTCCCAAGGACATGTGTGTGTGTAATCTATAACTTTGAAAAATGCACTTTAGTGCATTTTTCAAAGTATTTGCAAATTACCATGAAGTTCAACTTCATGGTAATTTGCGCCCCCTAGGAGCGAAATCGCTACTTCAAAGTGGTTCTTGCATTGCATTTAATTAATCGCAAACTGCGATTCCTTAAATGCAATCGCAATTTTTGAATTCGCAATTAATTGCGAATTCTCAAATTGCGAGTGCTTTGACACTTGATGCATCGCAAATGCCCTTTTTGCGTGCGCAAACGGCCGATTTTTGCGAATCGCACCGTTTGCGCTCGCAAAAATGGTTGATGCATGTGCCTGATAGTGTTGTAATTGGGCAGATGCATTATCAAATATGCAAAATGTATGATGTATTTATGCGTTGAACAAGTCAGTCAGTCAGTCAAATTACTTTATTCCATTAATATAAAATTAATCATAAATGTTCAAATATACATCACAGATAAAAACTCTAAAAAAACAGTTTAAAAACAATCAATTCATATCAGCAAATGTGCAATTTCCTAGTTCTCAAAGACAAACATAAAAAGGAGGCAACACTATAACAGGTTAGAGTGTCAGGCAACATTCGTAAAAAGTATAAGGCTGGGCGACATTGTCTAAAATTGTGCTTAAGTAAAAGAGGGATTAAAAACCTTTTCCGATGATTACAAGAAAATTTACAAAAAAAGAAAATGTGCAAATCAGTTTGACGCGTTTGCGCAGTCCTACCAAGACGTACGTCTGACGTAGGGGATTCTGCAGGTGAGTAGGAGGAGGGCAGCCCGGGACGCCGCGATAAAGGTAAGTGCGCTTTTATTTACTCTAATTGTAATTGTATTTGAAAAATATATATTGCGGGGGTGGGAGGCGCGGAGCGGAGAGGAGCTCCACAGAGTTTTTGCCCAACTCCGTAGAGCTCCGCATAGAGCAACTCCGCCTGCTCTACCCGGGGTTACGCAACATTCTAATGTTTTTTTTTCATTTACAGCTGCTACTGCTACTGTATCGCCAAATGCGATGCAGCGCGCGCAACGGAATTATTTTTATTTATTTATATGTTTACTTACCTCTATTCGGCCGTATTCCGTAGTTTACTACCCCCCACCCTGCCCCTCCCCCGCCGCACGTCACCGCCCGGCAGCACTCCCACCACGGGCCGCTACTGGTGTGCCATAATTTCACAAGATAGCACGAATGAAGCTATTTATTCTTATAATGGCAATGTGTGGTTTGCAGTGGGAGTCTACAAGCAGGTACCAGGAACTGCTGCAAGTTAATGCCTGGGTATTTCCAACACATGCATGCACACACACGTCCTTATACAGAAATGCACAATCTGTGCTTAACTAAAGCAGTGTAAGACTGGCATGGCAATATGGAAATCTGTATAAAACACTCAGGGGTATGCGACTCTAGTCTCGAAATATAGAAACCACAAGCATGTACATGTTTCACTGGACAATCAAAACATTGACATAGCAATCAGTATGTTCTTAACAGGGACAATATGAATTTGTCATGGGGATTTGTTTGGGATCAATGGACCACGTGTGTATAATAAATTGTGAGAAGCTGGCCTGGTATATGATGTCCACTAATGTAAGTGGGCACCTTGCACCAGTCCAGACAACCCTTATGGTGATTCAGGAGGTCTCAGACAACCTTAGAAAGCTATCCAAGTGGTAGCTGTGGAAGGCAGTCTTGAAGGAGTGTAAAGCAACTTGTTTTACCAGAATGCAATCTTATAGTATAGATTAAATGAAAAGGAACCACACAAAGTATTTATAAAAATATGTATTTATTATATAACACTATCTAGTATGTTACAGTATCTCCCACACCGAGATAGACACAAAGCACTCAATACCTTAGCAAAAAAATCACAGTAAATAGCACTAATACACAGTGGGTCCCAGGGGGGGGGGCAAACCATATACTAAGAAAGTGGTATAAGAACCACGACTCGAGTCAGGATGATGTCGAGAGGACGTAGATTTTCTGGGGACCCACAGAACCACCCAAGTTAAGTAGATAGGGACCCAACGGAAAGCGCGTTCAGTGTGTCAACACGACTGCGTACTCCGTACAAGTCTATGTGCAAGTTGTGGTTGGATTTTTAAATATTAGAGACCCTTCCCAGTGGACCCTGAAGAAACCCCGATGAAGACAGAAGGTCGGAGAGCCACCCCACCCGTGGATACCGTGGTACCCCAGTTACCTATCCCAGGGAAGCTGGGTTCATAGGTGTGAAGTGGTGTCGGAAACCGCAGTCGAACCAAATGGAGGACTTCAAGAAAGTGCCACTGCTGGAAGAGGAGAAAGTGTCCAGAGGAATCCAAATGTGGATTCTTGACGAGAAGTACCTGAAAGCGGAGGGGACATAGTCTATGTCACTCAGGGGTGACCAGGAGACTTGGAAGACGAATGCCCCTCTGATTTCAGATGCTTCAGGAAAGATGACAGTGACCTTGGCTCTGCAGCTGGGAGGACCAGGCGACTCTGAGGATGACCAGGACCTGGATACGAGCTGTCCCATGAAGGATGTCGAGTGCTGAGGGGTCGGTGTCCGGCCGGAGCACCAACAAGCCTTGACAAATGCAGCCCACGCAGGAAGTCAAGAAGGTGCATGGTTGGGACCAGCAAGGTCCAGGAGACTCACCACAAACAGGGGAATCAGGGCAGGCCACAAGCAATCAGGGGAGCCTGAAAGAAACAGGTGTTACCCTCAAGTGGACCCACAGGCCGGAGGCACTGGAGTCGCTGGAGGTCCTCAAGCAGCTCACCAAAAGATGCAGGCCACGATGCACACGATGTGGTGTGGCTGAAGATTCTGGTCACTGGAGGTGCTCGAGGTTGGGGATACCTAGGAGCCCAAGGATCTTCAGCAACAAGCCTTTGCAACTGCAACGGAGACGCAGTACTCAGGGGTTTGGTTATTGCAACCCCCCACAAGGACTACTGGCCTCAAACTTGGTGAGAGGATAGAGCAGGCCTCGGAAGCTGTGGAAAACCGCCACCTGTGATGCAGAGCCCACAGAGTCCAGAGGAGCTCAGAATCTGCATACTGGTCGACTTAGTTACTGTGCCTGGGAATGCAGGGGAGTGACTCCTGCACTCCAAGGGAGATTACTTTGGTTGTCCTTGATGCTTCACAGGCCTTGGAAGGTTCCTGTATGATGCACAGGCACAGACGATTCAGCAGACTGGAAGGGAGATAAAGTCAGGCCCAAACGAAGTCGAGAGTGCCCAGATGGTAGAAGTGCAGTGGTTTCAGTTCTGAATCTTATTCCACGATGAATCTAAAGACCTACACCCAGGTAAGCCCTTAAGTACCCTAGGGAAAGGGTTGGGAAGATTCAGGGGCCCTCCCAGGAGAGGGTCTGGCCTGGGGGGAGTTATCTCCCATGTCCTTTGTCCACTTTTGCACCAGAGCAGGGGCCTACGGTTTCCAGGACTGGTTTGAACTGGACTATGCACAGGGACACCAAATGTGCCCCTCATGCAGACTTTCAGGCGCTGGCAAGCGCACTCACCCAGCCCTAATACACTAAATCCTGTCTGGGAGGTGGTCACACCTCCCTGTGACAGGATGCCTATTGTTCTGCATTCCCCTGCTCGAGCTTGGCTCAGCAGCAGGAGGGCAGAAATGTGTCTCTGGTCAGCAGCAACCATTTTGTGCTGTCTGGGACTAGAAGTCTGGTACCGAGAACACTGAGAGCCTAACTGAGGGCTCTCCCAGTGTTTGGAATCATACCTCCCACACCGCTTGCGGTGTGGGGGTATGATTCCAACATGTTTGATACCAAACATGATAGGATTCGTTGCAGCCATTTTCGAGATGGTCATCGCGCGATTACGCTGTGCCCCTCAATATAGTATATTGCTGCTTCACTGACAACCCGGGAGAATGGACTCCGTAAGCTGCAGCGGTGTCCTGCTCATGCAGGGGCACCCTCTCACTTAGAACCAAGCACCCTGCCTTCAGGATTGTAAAGACCTGCTATAGGGATGACTTATAGGTTTTAAGTGCAGTGACCCTTAAATATAGTAAACCTATATCTTTAGTAAGTGGTGTATGCACCAACTTACACAGGCTGCAATGGCAGGCCTGTAGTTCCATTTCAAATGGTCTCTCATGGGTGGCATAATGCATGCTTCAGCCCATGGGAGACCTCTGGGGTACCTATGCCCTGGGTACATGGGTACCATATACTAGGGACTTACAAGGGTACCCCAGTATCCAATCTGGGATGTACCTAAGTACTGAACACAACAATTTAGGGAGAAAGCATATAGACTAGGGTCCTGATTAGCAGGATCCCAATCAGAATTGAAGGAAGTGACCCGATTAGGGCCACCCGGGTCACTCAAGACCACCTCTCAGCCTTCCATACAAATGAAGAGTCAGTCAGACAGTAGAGAATATAAACCAAGTATATTTATTCAGGTACACTCGAGCAGAGTCCAGTCTGACCAGCCTCCTGGGATTGATGGAGAGGGACTGACTTCAGCAGACATGGTGATACATTATGTACAATTTGGAACCAACAAAGACATGCCCAGACTGGAAATTTCCAGTTGGAGGCAGCAAATTTTTGTGTTAAAACAGAAAGCGCACAACCACCCATCTCATGGATGTACAGTACAAAACATTTAGCATAGTTAGAGGTACCAAGCACTGGACCTGAGCAAAGCGCAATTTTTAATTGCTCAAAAGACTGCTGACACTCTGGCGTACAAGGCAGGGGTTCATGAACATCTTTTAGTGTTAGCGCAAGCAAGGGCTTAATAAGCAGAGAATAGCCAGGTATCCACTGCCTGCAATAGGAAGTGATAGCTATGAAAGCGCGCACATCTTTCTGAGTTTGCGGAACGGGCATTTTAACAACGGTACTGATGCGCTCAGGGGTCAATCTCCTACCCTCCTTCAACAGTAGGTGACCTAAATAGGTGACCTCATGTCGACAATACTGAAATTTTGAAAGTGATACTTTATGGCCATGTTGAGCTAAATGTAACAACAATTTAACTGTACTGTCTCTGCAACCTTGTTCTGTATCCGAAGCGATGAGCAAGTCATCGACATATTGGAGCAATACATTACCTGTAGGGAGCGACAAGGAATCCAGCTGACTTTTAAATGCCTGACTATAGATACTCGGACACTCTGTATAGCCTTGAGGAGCACAACATAATCTAAAGCTTCTACCAGCAAGGGCAAACCCGAACAGATATCTGCTATCAGGATGAATGGGAATACTAAAGAATGCATTCTTCAAATCAATGACAGAAAAGAATTTAGCGGAAGAAGAAATCATTGTCAAGAGAGTCGTATTGTCAGGGACCACCGGGAACTGGGGAATTACTATTTTGTTAACTTCACGCAAGTCAATCACAAAGCGATAAACATCTTCCTGATACTCAGAGGAACCCGAAGGTGTCCATTTGAGAATGGGAAGAATAGGGCTATTACAAACATTAGCAGTTGTCTCCTCAACCACTCCTTTCTCAATCAGATCTTGCACAATTCGTATCAAAGCTCGCTCCCCTGCCTGCAGTATTTTATACTGGGGAATACAGGGTATAATAGCACCTTCCTTGACACGGATCGAAACAGGTGGTATCTCCACCAAACCCACATCTATGTCGCCTGTTGCCTACAGCGTGGGTGGCACATCCTTAAATTCAACAGGTAAGGGCGCATCTTTGGATAGACACTGCTTAGCGCACACCACATCCGGACCCACTGTCATGTAAACACCTGCCGGGGAGCAATAAATCGTAGCATGCAATTTCTTCAACAAATCCAAACCCATCAAATTCTCTCCACAATTGGATGTCAACAAGAATGGCGAATCCACCGTGAAAGGACCAATAGTCAACGCAAGGGGTTTTGAAATGGGGCTCACAACCGGTACACCAGAAAAACCTACCAAAACATTATTATGGCCAGACAGAGCCGCCCCAGGGACCAAGGAACGAGAAATAGAGCTGTTTGCCGCACCTGTATTCACCAAGAACTCCTTAGCCGAACCATGCACATCCGCACTGACATACGGACCATGTTGATCTACAGGTATCGGAACTGGTCCCTCACTCTGTCCCTGGCTGTCCTAGCTGTAAGACATTCCTGTCACCTCATCTGTGTCGTAATCATCATGATAATATTGTCCTCCCCGATGCTCATCAAAATAATTCTGGTCCGAGCGACCCTGCGGGGCCACAGCATTCGGAGCCCTGTCTTGGCCACCAGCGCCACGACCCCACCCACGAGAACCTCATCATCTCGGGACCGCTACCTTCTGCAGAACCTCAAGACACTCGCTACGCCAGTGTCCCTCCTTCTTGCAGTATGCACACTGATTCGGCCCTACAGGTTTAGTACTCCTGCTAGTACGGGGAAGTTGCTGGGCCAATCCCCCCGTCCTCTGCCGTTCCCTACAGAAGCCTGCTGCAACAACACCTTCGTCTTCAAATCCTTACGCTTCTTCTCCGTTTTCTCTTTCTCCTCATTTTTCCTGTGCTCATAATACTGTGCCATATTCAAAATAACAGAGGGGAAGAGGTGGACTAAGTGCTCTCAGAAGCCTGTATTCGGGTCAAAATCTCAGGAAGCAAATTGGAAATGAATCTATTAACAAACAGCCGCACACCACCTTCAATCGACAAATCCTGTCCACAATAGTCCAAGAACACACCCTCAAACCCAGTGGAAAAAGTCCGACACACTCTCATCTTTCTTCTGGCGGCAAGCCGATAGCTTGTCCCAGTCAACTTTCCTCAGAGGGATGATAGAATGCATGTACGTGATAAAGCGGCCCGGCAACGCAAGTATCTCTGCTCTAGGCTTATCACCTGACTTCCGTTCCTGATCCCATGCTTTAATCTGATCCCATGTACCACCCAATTCCGCAACATGATCCTGTGTATGTACTTGTCTCCAAATATCCACCGGGACTAACAAACCAAAGAACATTTCAATATCAGCAAGCGTCATCACTGTAGTGGAGGCAGTCTCAGTCAATTATTTATAATAGGCAGTCGGATTCTTTCTAGGGTCAGGCAACTGAGTCTTAAGGGCCAAAACCTCACTCCTTTTCCATGGAGTATAAACCCATTGTTCCTGCAAACAGGCCTCTACCCTTGGCCTGGTAACCTGATCATGCTGATCCCTTAGCTCTGGTATCTCGGGATGGTAGATAAGATGAACCTCCTGCATCGGAAACTGTGATGCGGTGGTGGGGCTCCTCTCAAACAGCCTTCCCGATAAGCAACCAACTTCGCAACATTACCAAAGACATGAGCAGGCTCCATATCAGTAACATACACATGATCCCTAATATTGTATATGATCTGCGGTGCTGCACCGTTAAAACACTGTTCCCAAAGACCGGTCAAAGTAGCCGGCATATGCTTAAGGGCGTGCTGCTGTACAAAAGGCTCATACTCTTTCATCACACTCCACACGTCTGCCACACTATAAATGGGGTTAAGGGCCCATTGCGCAGCCTGATTATCCACCACCTTTTTCTCCTCATCGCTGTAGGAGAGTAGGATCTGCTTCACGTGGGTACCCCCACTTTTTGCTGATGCTTCACTGTTTTTCGACTTTAGTCTGGCTGGGGCCCTGCTAATCAGAACCCCAGCCTAGCTGCTTCCTCTCTAAAATGGTTTCCATGTGCCTTAGGCACATCTCTGATTGGAATCTGGAGTGCCCTTATAAGTCCCTAGTATATGGTATACTATGTACCCAGGGCATAGGTACCTCAGAGACCTACCAGGGGCTGCAGCATGTATTGTGCCACCCCTGGAAGGCCATCCAAAATGACACCACAGGTCTGCTACTGCAGCCTGGGTAAGGTGGTGCATGCACTCCTTACTGTGATATAGGTTACCTATATCACTACATATATACACACATATAAACCTATAAGTCACTCCTATGGCAGGCCTTATCAATCCTGAAGGCAGAGTGCTTGGTTCATATGTGAGAGGGTGCCCCTGCATGAGCAGAGCCCCTCTGCAGCGTTTGGAGACCCTTCTCTGATGCTGTTTGTAGTGCAGCCTAACCATATACTCTTAAGTGCATTATATCCTTGCGGTACAATGCTAACTTTGGACTGGCTGCACCAAAACATGTCGTGTTTGGTGTCAAACATCTTGGAATACTACCCCCCGCCAGTTCTGGTGGCGGGGGTAGCATTCCACCCTTCTAGAGGGAGAGACATGTACACACCGGCCTACCCGGTAACTTCTTTCCAGAGCCCTGGCATCACAAAATGGATGCCACTGCCACAGACACGGGTCTGGCCTCCTGCTGCTGACTGAAACTCCGGCAGGGGAGGCCTGGACAATAGGTTTCCTGTCCAAGGGAGGTGGAACCACCTCCCCAGACAGGATGATGTGTATTGGGGCTGGGCGGGAGCACTCTCTGGTGCTTTGAAGTCCTGCACTGGGGGCACATTTGGTGTCCCTGTGCATACCCCAGTTCAAACCGGTTCAGGGGCTTCCAGCCCCTGCTCTGGTGCGAAACTGGACAAAGGGAAATGGGTGTAACCCCCCCTCTGCCCTGACCCTCCCATAGGTGGGTCCCCAGAGTATGTCCAACCCCCTAACTTGGTATAAGTATGGGACCCCAGTCCTTAGGACTTTAGATTACCCTGGGCGAAACTCTGACACTGAATCCTGGATCTTCGACGCTCTACCTGAAGATTAGAGGACTGAAGAATCCCCCTTGGGGTCAAGGAGTGACTCCCCTGCTTGGCAGGCATCTAAGAAGCAATTGTCCAGTCTGCATCGCTGAAGCTCCCGCCGGACGCCGAAGTCTTTGCATCACCAGATGTTGATTTCCAGACTTCTCCGAGGCTGCCCTGAATCCCCAGCAAAGCTGAGGCCTGTAGCTATCGTGGGTAACGTGGAACCATGACCCCTGGACACCGAGTACTTTTGCAAATGCATCCTCTTCTGGGTTTCCCACGAAGTTGTGCTTTGGGCTCCAAGTAGCCCCCGCCTCCAGCACCAACTGCACTGAAGATCACTGGCCTCAACTCCACGAGTGCCCTGTGAGCCAGCTCCAAGTGCGTCCACTTGAGGCTCCTTTGCGGTCGCTAGTCTGTTGGCTAGTGGGCCCTCCCGAAGGCAACTCTTCTTCTGCTTGGGCTTTCCTGGTTGCTCCAGACGTGCCCTGACTTACCCTTGCTGGGTGAGTCCCCCAGACCTTGCTGGTCTGCATCAACGTCCTTTCTTTATTTCCACGTGACTTGCCGTTGCCAAGGCTTGTTGGGTCCAATCCGTCGCCGACACCTCTGCCATCGACAGACGTCATGGGACAGCTCGAATCCTGCTCCTGGTTGTCGTCAACACCTCCTGGACCTCGTGGCTGAAGAGTCAAGATGACCATCAACCTACCTGAAGCACCCGAGATCGGTGGGCATCTGCTCATCGCCTTCCTGGTCACTGGCTAGTGACCCAGACTCTGTCCCCTCTGCTTTCAGGTTCTTCAGATCTTCGATCCACCCTTGGATCCACCCGAACACTTTCGACTTGGTCGCCAGCAGCACTTTGCAGCAGATCGCCATTGAAAACGACGACGAAACCCGACCCCGAAAGACACCTATGCACCCGGCTTCCCTGGGTGAGGTAACTTGAGTACTCCGGTGCTCCCGTGGGTATAGACTCTAGAACAACTTAGTTCTAAAAGGGTTTGCTCCAAGTCCTCCTCTAAGTGTCCTTATTCTTTAAAACTCCAACCGCGACATTCCCCATAGAAGTCAACGGCGGCTCGCGGCTGTGTTCTCACACTGCACGTGTCTCCCGTGGGTCCCCTGTGTCACTACCTTGGGTGGTTCCTTGAGGGCCAAGCACTTCTACAGGCTCTAGGCCTTGTGTCTAGCTCAGTCGTGGTTCTTATACCACTTTATTGGTATATGGTTTGGTACGCCCCTAGGGCTCAAACGTGTATTTGTGCTATTACTGTTGATAACTGACTTGTAACTTATGTACTTCGAACTCTAGCCTCATAAAGAGACTAGAGGGGTGTGTTTAAGACTAAATACATATATTTTAAATATATACCTGGTGTGGTCCTCTTTCATTTGGTCACTCAAGAGATTATAGACTGGTAAAACAAGCTGCTTTACATTCCTTCAAGACTTAGCCTGAAGGCTGCTCTCCATAGCTACCACTAGGATAGCTTTCAATAAAGGTTGTCTTTAACCTATCTCCAATAAGGGGTTGTTTGGACTGGTGCAAGGTGCCCACTATAATTAGTGGACAGCATATACCAGGCCAACTTCTCACAATCACCCACATCAGATCGGACCAACGTCCGTCCCATACGCTCCTTAAATGTCGTCTAATCTCTGTTCTCTGGGCCGCGTACTGGCGTCCCACTACTGAACAATGTCGGGAATGGAGGAACACAGTGGGGGTAGCAATAGAGGGAGCAGGCACTAACGTAATTGTCTGCTGCGTCGTGGGGGTAAGGGCTGGCGAAAGAGACGCCGAAGCAATAGCAGGAGTACTAACAGTCACAGTTGCCACAGATGGCAAGGAAAGGACAGTAGGTGCCGTGGCCAAGGCAGTCTGATCAACAATAACAGAAGCAGAAACAGCAGAGGCAAAAGAACCGGGTAGCTGGGCCTGTGGGGGAAGAGCGGGATATACCCTTTGCGGGGCATATGGAGGTGGAGGTTGAGTATCTAGCAATTGTTCCACAAAGGTATCATATTCTTCTTGGGCCACACAAGATTTATCAACCTGTAATTGAAATCTCCTATCCGCCTGTTCAATCCCTATCTCTTGTTTCTCTCTATCATGCGCTACAGCTTTCTGAGTCAATGTTTACATTCTCCCTTTCCGGGCCTCTTTCTTTGCTTTCATCCGTCTCTGTTTAGCCTCCTTTTGCCACATTCTGAGGGAATCAAACATAGACTGTCTACTTCTCCTTGCAAACAACTTCTCCTGTAAAAAAAACTATTTTTTGTTCATCAAAAGTGCCTGTCAACGGCCACTGCAACTCGGCATTGTCCCTCGTATATTTGTGCCATAGCGTACTAAACATAATAGGGCCAAGGCCATGCTTCACATACATATCAAAATTAGGAGTGCCTTTCGGAGGCTCTGGCTGACTTTCTTCCAGTCGAGCATCACCAGAACAACAACGACAACAAGAAACCAAAAGCCGGCTGATCCCAGGCATTTTCAAAAGTAAGCCACAAACACTTTGTATCCAAATCGGTGCTCAGACCGTACCAAAGACAAACCAAAATCGGTCCTCAGACTGTACCAAAAACAAACCACAATGGTACCATATCCACAAAGAACCAAACTAAACTCACATGGTGCACACATGTCAAACGAATTTATTCTCCACTGCCGACTCTTTGGACCAAACGGTCAGATCCAAGGGTTTCACTATTCAGGACCCCAGTCGGGATGACTGCTGGGTGAAGCACCAACCGGTCAGACAGACGGGGCAGCTGCGAGTTCAAGAACTTTCTCGTGCAGGGATCCCTGGTCCTCCCGTCTGACCCAGCGATGGCGTCAACCTCCCCACCCGTCTGCGGGCGAGGATGGATCACCCGATGGGGTCCCTGTTTGGGCGCCAACTGAAGGAAGTGACCCGATTAGGGCCACCCGGGTCACTCGAGACCACCTCTCAGCCTTCCATACAAATGAAGAGTCGGTCAGACAGTAGAGAATACAAACCAAGTATATTTATTCAGGTACACTCAAGCGGAGTCCAGTCTGACCAGCCTCCTGGGATTGCTGCAGAGGGACTGACTTCAGCAAACATGGTGATACATTATGTACAATTCGGAACCAACAAAGACACGCCCAGACTGGAAATTTCCAGTTGGAAGTAGCTAAACAAAGAGGGTACAGAAGGATGAGTTTCGATCCTGAGACTGTGCGCACACTATCGCTACTCCAAGGTCGTTCTGCCTGTGCCCGCTGCTCTAGAGGTGGGAGCAGGCCTATCTAGTGGGAAAGGTATGCGCTAATAAGAACAGTGTATTCATTAGTACAGCAGGACTCAACCTTGGAGAAACAAAAACTATCACAGCTGCTTTCAGCAGGGGCAGAGAGAGGACTTAGTTTCGATCATGGCTCAAAATGGCGGCTAAGCATAAAATGGTGCCGCGAATGCTAACTTAAGACGTACAATGCATAAACAGCACAGCTAAAACACTTTTATTCCATCAGACTAGTCAAAAACAGCATCACATCAAGCAAAAAGTGGAGGTAACCATAAGAAGCAGATCCTACTTTCCTACATAAATCATAGTACTATTTTCTCCCATATGTTACAACTAGGATTTGTACTACTTAAGAAACTTACTGAAAAGAAAATATGCAACAACATTTTTGTGATGCATGAGCCCATATACCAGTGTGCGCTTGTTAGTGTTATTTTTAACACTATGAATACAAATGATTTATGTATTTAATTTACATGCGCTGTGCAGGTAGCTAAATTTAGATTTTAGTTCGACAAAATATCAATGTTCTATACTTGTTCCGCTTTCTTGACCCCACTTAGTGATATGACACATACATATGATTCATGCAAAATTCATTTTACCTCGTGTACATAGAAGTCAAATTTTGCTGGTAGCTTTTTTATATGTGGGTAAATGTTTCTGGGATTATTAACTTGTTTGAAATGCCATTTCACGCTACTATATCGATAATTGTGGCAGCTTCAAACCACTTCAAACATACTATATTTTACTGCGACCTGTTGGTTATAAATTTGGTAGCCTTTAAATGATTTTATACATCTGGCTCTCTGCAAGAAAAAATTGCATTTTAAATACTAGTTTCCACTGTTCTCACACGTTTATTTAACCGGGTAATTTGAAACGTAAAATTATGATATGAAACTGAACTACGATGTTTCAGTGCGCTCGTTCCTCTAAAAATCATGTAAACCTTATTCTTACTTGTGTTAACATGTTGTAGTGCTGTGAGCAAAATATTCATACCTACTTTACTGTAGTAAATCTCAATTTTTCTCCCTCGTAATAAACGCACGAGGGGTCTCTAATTTCCTCAGTCATCTCACCTGTCCCTTTTTTTTACGTTCCTCATTCACACCTATCGATTGTAGGCATGGAGCACTTAAGGTGCATTATTGTGTCAAATATTTGAATTAGTCGGAAATATTGGCGAGATCACATAAATAGTTTTGTGAGCGAGCTATTTGCATTTGAGTAGGTAAAGCTTTTGGCTGTATTTGCATTTGTTATGTGAAAAGTTAAACTAGCAGCAAAGAAAATACATTATGTGACACAATATGGGGCTAATACAGGACACTGCCCAATATACCACTAATACAATAAAATACCAGAAATGCATTTTTCCACTGCTAAATTGAAATACTACTGACATAGATCTGCTTATGTGATCCGTCCAATACCACAACACACATCGATATACCACTGGTAAAAAAATACTTGATTTGGTCACAATTGTTTTCTTTTTCATTGAATTTTCACTCTCCCATTAATTTCGTTAAGGCCACTCCACTGAATGCCCCTCTGTCACCAAGAGAATCATCACAATTCATCATCTCTGAAATCCTGCATGTTTGAACACACTTTGATACTGTTCATGAATGTTAGCAGAAGTTGTCAAACTTTGCATTTTACACTGTGCGCACCTGTTGCCGAGTTTCCCACCTTTCCCAACATTGCAACGGAAGAAGATTTCTGCAAATAAACGTTTTGGTCCAAAAGGCCAAACGCTTAAAAAAACTTAACACTTTATCCTGAGTATCTATGATTTACAGATTTGGGTGGACACTGAAGTTTCTGCCCAAAGGGTTGCTCTGAGATATGCAGTATTACCCCGTGCAGTTTATCGCAAAAGGGGTTTTCGAGGATATATTGTTGCAAGTAAAACGTATAAAAACAAGTGCGAAAAATTGTCTGGAATTTGAATAATGTGAATAACCTGCATAAATTAGTGTTAGGCGCACACTTCTATGGTCCGGAATCACCAATGCTCAGTTCCCACAACTTTCACGAGTGCCACAATGGATTTGCAGAGGAAAAATGATGTCAAACTTGCAAACCACTAATGCAAACGTTATCCGCAACATTGGATGGCTCGTATGGATTGGGAGGGCGACTTCCTTGAAACTCTGATTGATGGAACCGTTCCAATGTGGACCACATATTCTTGAACACCAATGCAACTCCATACTGCTGGGTAGTTTGTAACATTAGGGCAAATATGTTGCGTGGATGATGACACAAAGCAGATGTATGTCAAAGCTGGGTTATTTAGAAGTAATAATAGTAGATAGTGGCCTGATTGTAAACACAAAAAGCATTGGGCAGAGGAGGAAGTCTTTCCTAATGATCATGATGGGAAGAGCATTCACAGAGAGTATATATCTATGAAAACGTACCTTTGATTCATGGTAAGAATGTAGGTTATAAGTCAGGAGTTGACAATTAGCTAGATCTAAAACACTTCAGCTGATTTTCCCTAGCGACGGGTGTAACTCATGTAATCCCTTGTAACGTAATCACACGAAATTACCTAAAAAGTCCACGAGATTACGTAGAATTAGGCAAGAGGAGTAATTCTGCATTTAGCACTATTTTATTAGCACAAAAATGCCCCCTCATGTCCAAAAGGGATGCCAGGATGTATTTTGTGCTAATAAATAGCGCTGAATGCAACAAACAGAACATGAACAGGAGTTCGAGGAGGAGCTCGCACATGCTAAATGTGCATTTTGGAATGGATTTTTCCCCAAAGTACTCCTGACATTTACAGCTAGTTCCTGAGCCCCAAACGCATCCTTGTGTCGAAAATGGATGTGAGAATGAATTTTGTGCTAAGGAAATAGCGTAAAATGCAACACAACATAAACAGCGGCGCGAAAATCCACTCACACTCTCTAAATGTGCTATAGTGGTAGGATTTATTCCCACAAATTCAATCAAAGAGTACATGGAATTACAGAAATTAGTCTGATTTCTCAGCCGTAATTAACCCGAGGTCTAATTTTCCATTATGCCCAAGTCCAGATATTTATAAATATATGTAAGACCAAAGGCAGCTTTTTCCCAAACGTTTTGGGGACCAGTAGGAGCACAAACTGAGCTCAAAGGTTTAACTCCCTTAAAAGTGCTTAGGGAACCATAAATCAACAATCATAATCATTATCAAGTTAAACGATAAAGGGCAGAAATTTTCAGACACAATGGGGCATATTCACAAGGAGCTATCGCCGAATTAACGGCACTTTATCGCAGCCAAAGTCGTGATAAATTTACCTCCCCATTCACAAGCCGGTGTTAACATCCCACAGCACCAGTTTACCGCGATAGCAGACGCAAAAAACATCGCCACAGAGGACCCCCGCAAATATCGCTAATGAGATGCAGAGTAGGCGTTACGTGCCAAAAGACGAGACAACAGCACACCTCAACATTCACAACGACCAGCCACATTGGCGATAAAAACACAAAACAGGCGATAAGGCGCGTTAGCACCAGGAAATTTACACCTGCTCTGACCTGGTGTAAAGTCGGACGGCAGCCAGCACCACAAAAGGGAGCACAGCCCAGGGCCACATCCGAAGTGCAACAGATGCCATGGAGCCACCCATCATGCGGCCCGGACACCCAAGAGGGCCACAACACCCACCTCCACCACCCCAGGACCCCAACCCACACCCGGAACACCCCCCCCCCTGACCACCACAGACGCAGCGCAGACAAAGACAGCGGAACCCCAGCAAACGTACCAGCCGCACAGATCCAACATCTGACAATGTCACCGTCCACTACAGGCTGAAAGGGACAACCATCCTACGCATCCTGACCATCATCGCCTAACAGGCCTACGGCACCAACACAGCGGACAACCAACATCCCACCCCACACAAAGCTGATGGCTTGGCTGCACCTGTTGGCCCTTGGTACCCCCCAAACAACACCCACCAGAGTCGGAGGAGTCACACAGCCAGCCACATCCAAGTCCCCCACACCTGTCCTGGACATCACCATCACCCTGGTACCCCAGTCCCCATATGTACAACACAATGCGCAGGATCCGCTGGAGACCAAGCAAGGACCATACGCCATAGCAGGATGCACGCACGTGTTGGGGGCAATCCACAGCACACATGTACTACCTGTGCCCCCTGGTGACACAGCACACAATCACCTCAACAGGAAGCACACGTCTCACATCAATGTGCAGGCAACAACAGAACACTGTGGAACCCCCAACAATGTCGCCTTCAAATACACAGCCAGTGTGCATGATACCTTCATCCTCCGACAGCCCATCATCAACCAGCGTTCCCAGGATGGCAAAAGGGAAATGCACACCCCCTTGGCAAGTCCGAAATGAACACCCCACACACCTCAACTCCACAACCATGCAACTCACAACTCTGGCAATGCACACGCCACAAAATCACAACCAACATGCACAACAACATGACCACCCACCAGACACGACAGAACAACTTACAATGGTAACCTGGGCAAGCCCTGAACATGAGCCATCAACGGCATGGCACCTCAGCCACATAATAGCCGAATGTGGGGAGAGGTGGCAACCAGGCATGTGTGAAGGATGCAGTAGAGCTATGATCGGGAAAGCACACAATGCCAAGAGTGGCGGAGATGTGCTGGACAGATCGCAGTATGCAGAACACACCCATATCCATGGCGACATACACCTCTGGCGTATGGAGTGCAGTGGACAGTGGACGCAACCATGCCACCCAGTCAGTGGGGGAACTCGCGGAAATGTTGCCTGTGACGGCACCCCCTAAGCGTCACCGGAGTGGGATGGCCCGGCGTAGGCCACGCCAGCGTAGGGGTGTGAATAAAAAGCACCTAGGCCTGGGCGTGGTCCTCTCCCGGAAAGCCCCACGTCTCTGCCAGGGCGGCGCCTCCCACCCCGCCACGAGGCCGACGCCGTCCTCGTGAGCGTAGTTGCCTGCGATGCTGTGCGCCTGCCGGACCCCGGCACGCTGGACCACGAACCCATCAGGCCCGTCCCTGCGCAGCCAGGCCACACTGATCACCTGCCGACACCGGCGTGTGTCAAGGAGGGCCCACCACGTGCCGGCGCAAGCTCCAAGCCCGAGTCCCGCGACCTTGGCAGCCACCTCAGACCATCACGGCCTCCACGACACAGGCCCGCTTTATTCCCTTTTCGTTGACGTACTCCACTGCCGCCTTCGGCCTACTCTTTGGACCAGTAGGTCCCATATGTGAATCTGTGTCCTGAGTCATGAATGGCAGTGACCCCAAATCCCAGCCAGCGGCAACAGCACCAGACCCCCCCGATCAGTGAGGCATAGTTCCATATGGGCATCTTGCGACACGTGGTGCCACTAACCCTGTACAACGCCAGCCGGCTACACGTGGTGCCACTAACCCTGTTCAACGCCAGCCGGCTACACGTGGTGCCACTGAACCTGAACATCGCAGGCCGGTGGGGCCATCCAACCTATGCCGGCGACACTAGGTGAATGGGCCGTGCTGACCGCTGCCTCAGGCCTACACCACGGTCAGGTAGGTCACACATTTGGAACTGAGTCTTGATTACACCATGGCAGTGAACATCATTTAAGGCAGAGAACAATTCACTATACTCCCTTCAATGTGGTGCCAACAAGTCTGTGCATGGCATCACAACCACACGTGTCTGTGGGCCTACGCGGACCACTGCCCTGGGCCTACGCTGCGCACGAGTGGGATCAAAGATTTGGAACTGAACATCGGTAATTCAAAAGGCAGAATACATATCATCGCACGCACGGAGAGGTGTAAGAGGATGACGCGTTGCAGTCCGGAGGGAACAGGATCATCGTTACGGAGGTGATTGAACACTACCGACAACTGCCACTGTGTCACTAACTCTGTGCCTCGCGAGCCAACGACACGTGGCTGTGGGCCACTGCTGACCGCTGCCTCCGGCCTACACTGCGGTCCAGTAGGTCACAGAGTCTTGATTTGGCAATGTTGGAGTTCACATCTGTGTACCGGCATCATCGCAGACTGCATCCCCTCTCAGCACCTGTGCCACTAAGTGTGTTCCCTGACATTCATGGACACTCACTGGTCGTACATTGGTGGCGTTTGAGTCTATGGACTAGGGGCTAGTTTTCATCCTCATGTAGCTGATACTGAATTGTTGGTGAAAACGAGGGTTGCGCTTTCCACTCCTCTATTTGCTGCTTCCAGATAACATCAGACCTTCCGCATTATGCCCTGGAGGACACCTTCCACTGTCCCCCGCAACATACACCTCGGACATTGATGGGGACCCGCTCAGGTCGCATGGCCCATCTGACTGCACCGCAAGTCACCGTCCCATGGCTGGGTGCCTGTGCCGGCTGCAGTGCATCCGGGGCCACTAACTCTGTGCTGCTCAGGCCTGGGACCCCTTCTTCTGAGACATTGAATGGCCTCTGTAGCGATGGTCTTGGGGTCATCAACGCCATGTGTCTGTGGCCCTGCGCTGCCCACATCCCCCGGCCTCAACTGCGGGCCACCGGGGCCCACACATAGCATCGAGTCTTGACCTGCCGGACGTCGCATCACTGCAGGAGGCACACGCCACCACCGCAAGGACCACCTCCAACCGCCATCTGCCAGAGTCGAAACGGTGGTCCTGACAGACCTACGGAGTTGCTCAGACCTGTCGTGGATGCCATCATCGGCCTGATACCCTGCTCAGCACTCCAGGTGCCAGTGACTCAGTGCACCGCAAGCCATTGTCCGTTACTGATTGAGTTTTGTGCTGTTGTGAGGTTGTGCAGCAATGTCACCTCATGCAGTGGGGTAGACCTGGGATTATGATGAGGAAGATGTGTCATGTGTGCGGACGGGAGAAGGCACAGACAATGGGAGGGCAGGAGGACACAGCCCCAAGGCAGGAATGCAGACTGGTGGTGGTAATCAAGCTACACACCCGGATCTATTACTGGGTATTGCGCTGTAGACTGCGGACGCAACTGTCACCTCAGGCAGTGTGGGAGACCTGGGACGTTGATGAGGAAGTTGATGCAGGTGTAACACACCCCACTGCATCTGCATCAGGACTAACCCGAAGGGACACAATCCTAGCAATTTCCTCACATGAGCGCGCTCTTCTCTAGTGCCCCTACCTCAGTGCACTGCAACTCACGGAACCTCCTGACTGAATATTGGGTGACCTCTGTCCTTACTCCGGATCCCTCCATGTTGCTCTGCAGTTGACTCTGTTATGCTGGTGTTTTCTGTTTCCATTACACTGGTGTCTACTGTTCAGGTTGTTGCCAGCACCAGGCACTCCGTGCGGGCTGGCTTATACTCACCCCACACACATCCAGCACAGGCGTCACTGTACATGTGGCCCTGCCAATAAAGGAGCCGGGCGCACGTGCCCGTAGCCAGTTCAACATGATATGTGCATGTGTCCCTGTAGTCTTGTTGTATGCATGGGGGCCCTGGGCCCTACGACATTACATTGTGCTGTGTACAGCGGACGCAGACATGTCACCGCAGGCAGTGGGCTAGAACCTGGACATGTAGCTTTGTCGCCACCCACTCAATTCGTAAGGGGAGTGGACTGTGCCGTTGTACGCAGAGCCAACGTGGGTGTGTGACTGATATGTGCATGCCCCTTGGCGTGGTTCTGTACTGGGTATGTGCATCTGCATGTGTCTCTTTGGCAGTGTGGGTCTCCTTTGTGGGGTGTAGGTGGTCCCTGAAGGGTATTGGACACCCACGTATGTGTTCTAGTTCGCATTCCATGGGTTGGGCAACACCCGCACCTGTTGGGCCAACTCCTTTTGGCATTCTGACACCTGGCATTGGGGTGCCATGTGTGGGTCGGTGAAGTGTTGTGAGCCAGCCGTGATTGCGGGTGCTTTATGCTGTGTGGTCTGTTGCAGGGGCTGGGTTCTCCTCTGAGTAGCTTGTCTGCCCTGGTCCTGGTGGTGGGTTGTGTGGGATGTCCATGAGCTGTTGTAGTGCGTCGGTGTCGAAGGTGTGGTGTTCGTCTCGGGCATCACTGATGGGTTGTCTCTTCTGACCTGCTGGAGGTGTTGTTTGTCCCTCTGCATTGTGAAGGGGAGGTGCATGTTGGCATTGTGTTGGCGCCTTGTTCTTGTCGACATGCAGACTGTGTGACAATGTACATTGTGACTGTTTGGGCGGTGGTGGCTATTTGAGTTGGGACAGTGTATATTTGGCCTACATGGCTGATGTGGGGTTGTAGCCGTAGATATGCATCTCACAGTTCCCTGCTCTGTCCAATGTGATTGTTCTGTTTCTGCGCCTGGGCGGACCCAGTTGTGTCCCCTGTTCTGCAGTGTGGGTGTTGCACTTTGTGCCACATTGTCATGGTATGTGCTGTGATTGCTATGTGTGTGTGCTGCAGTGTGCCAGGGGGATGGGGGACATGTCCCTGGGTAATTGTGGGTGTGCAGTGTGCTACACCTCGTTGTGCGTGTGTGCCATTGTGCCCATCACCCCCCCGTCCCCCCAGTCCCTGTTGGATCCTCACCTTGTTGTTGTGTCGGGTCCTGTCGAGCTGTGTCCGTACTCCCACCTCCTTGCACTGTCTCCACACTGATGACTGTGGCCTGGGTTTCCTCCAGATCCTCCTGTGGCGCAGGACTGCCACCTCCTGTCGCCGTTGCTGCCTTCCTGTTGGCAGCGGGTTTGTACCTGATTTAGGTTGTCACGTCCTGCCAGCACCTCTTGGCCTCCTACATTGGCCTCCTCGGCACTCCGACTGCATTCCAGGTGGTCTGCTTGTGGGTCAGTTGCTGGTAGTGTTCTGTCACCTCCGTGACGCTGGTCTTGTTTTCCTGCGGTCTGCACCCCATCTTCCTCTCCCTTTTCTCCTTGGCCTTCCCCGACCCCGTTGTTCCTTGCTGGTGGTCTGTGGGGGTTGTGGGGTTCGCGTTGGCCTCTGCGCTGGGTCAGGGTGCATCCATCTTGCTACGTGCTTTGGCTTGTTTCTGGTGTGTTGTTTCTGTGGTTTTTATGGTGCAATTTCCCGCCAGACGCGTGTGATTTGCAGGGCTGTGGCTGCTTTTCGCTACTTTTTGTACCGCGATTGGCCTCATCGCATGATTTCTCGCGTTCGCGTTTCGCATTTTTTCGGCGTGGCGTTGATTTTCACGCTGACATTTGACGCGTTATCTGGTGACTATCGCATGCTACCGCCTTGTTGTGAATTCCACGTTGACACGGGGTTATTTTCCCGCGATGGGCTGCGATATTGAAAGTTGCGTTAAGCTACTCTTGCGGTAGTTATCACACGTTCTTGTGAATATACCCCAATGTGTTACAATTAGGTGTGGTTTTGCTGAAAACTACAAGCAAAATAGAGATAAGAGAAAAAGATTAACAATTTTAGTAGATGTCAGTTGGGAAACATTTTTGTAATTAGACAGAACATCTGAGCAAAAAGCTAGAAAATGGGCCGGGTTTGGGCCTTTTTATCTGGAATTTCAAGTGAGGCTGAATCACAAAGTTTTCGGTAGCCTCAAGTGGAATGTTGAAAAGATCAAAAAAGTCACCTTCAAACCTCCATCTTTTTCCGAAGTGCAGTCTAATAATAATAATAATAAGCTTTATTTGATCTCTGGTATCTTAAAAGCAGCATACAATACATAGCAAAACAACAATAAATAGTTACATTTAAAATTATACATGACTGCATGGTTAAACCTTTATATAAAATTCAAATTACTAGTCGCGCTAGCCATAATTATCTAAAAGCAAAGAGTAATCAACCTGAAGGGACGATCTTTGTGCAAATATTCTTACTCAATACAGGGTCTCTCTCCTATGTCAGTTTTCTAGACTAACCTTACATGTATAACAAGCATTTGCAATGCAATAGGTCTCGCATTTACGTGAGTTTAAGCTATTGGTATTGTAAATGACAATGCCTTATATTTATGTTTCAAAAACGAAAACAAAAGTAAGAGGTATTGTCATTTGCAATCTCAATAGCTCAAACTTGTGTAAATGAGAGACCTATTGCATTGCAAATGTTTGTTTGGGTAAACACTTCATGCAGGGTAATAGTGCAAGTGCGACATAAAACACTTGTGTTTATTGTGAAGATAATTAATTTTGGGAACTGTTCAAGGTTTTGTTTCTAATAGAAAAATATACATACACATTGGGCGTGGCCTACCATTGACAAAATGACACAAAGTAAGCATTAGATTAGAACAAAGCTTATGTTTTTACGAAGCATGTGGCTCACAGAGCAGCTGCTGAGATTTCCTAGAAGGATCACTTTAAAGGCTCCATCAGGGCTCTCAGCACCTCCTGATATTGTTTACTGGAGAGTCACGCCAGGCTGCCCTCCTACAGCGCGTCTCGTGCACCCAAATCACAAATCTGCGCGCTCAGGGACCGACAAGGCCTCTGCTTTATAAGTTGTTGCTGAGTTTAGCGGAGAAGCCAAGGTGCCCGGGGCCCTAATGCAAATACGAAAAATAGACCATCAAACCCCCAATTCAGTTTGGAATTAAGACGCAGCTAGAATTTGGGAAGCTGCCGGCTCTTGACACTGCCCCGGTGCCATTCATTGCAGCTACTGCACTATTTATTGCAATGCAGCCCGTCTTCTCTTGGAGGACGGATCATGGACTTGTTTCCTCCTGCTAAATAGTTTTAAGCATTACATAATTGCCATAAGAGCGGGTTTGGAATTACAGAGAGGCCCTTCAAACAGATTCTGTGAACAGTGTCTGCTTTTGTCTTACAGATGGCGTGCGTTGAAAGCGCATTCCTAAAATAAATATGAAACAACTTCAATGGAAGTTTATCACATGCCTGGAGCCCACTCGGCTCTTACACTGCAAAGTGGGAGAACATAGGTCGGGCTAAAACGGAGCGCTGCTACCAACTCCTGGCGACAAGGATGAGCATAACCCAGATGAGGAAACAACGGCACAAGCACCTACATTGTGTTGGGGGAAGGTGTGGCCTATTTATCCTATCCTGGAGCAGCTCGCGGCACTCATAAGTGACCGAGTTGCTAAGTTTGATACAACATGGCGCCCCATCACCACCTACATAACAAGGGAAAGTGAAACAGCGCCATGCGCGCATTGTAGGCACGCCGTGAGCGTGCACATCGGCGTGGCCTGCGGCTGGCTCGTGCCCAGTGGCGGCGCCTGCGGACTTCGCCGCACTTCGGCTCGTGCGGCCCAGGGACGGGGCCGCCAAAGCAAACAAAAATAAAACCAGTAGAGGAAGTCCGGCGGGAGCCCACCCCGCCTTCGTGAATGTCCATGGTGCGGCCAAAGCAGGATTTTACGCGGGGCTCCTGGGAGCAAGACGGAGCCCCGCGTGTTGCTGCAGTGACCGGCTGAAGACGGAGACCAGCCGAGGAGCAGCGCAGAGTCCCCACAACAGCAGGTAAGTGGAGTGAGGCATGCTGTGCATGTAAAGCGCGCCGCGCTTGGAGCTTGCGTGCGCATTTAAAAGTGCTATTGCATGAGGCTTGCAAGGACGGAAGGGGGACAGGAGATGTGCACAGTGCGTGTTCACGGGCGCGTTCACATTTCCAGTCCGTCCTGCGCGTGCACAGCTCCTGTCTCCCTTCCGAAGCAAGTCAGCAACAATAAGTCTCGCTAGCGACAGCGCTTCGCGCTGCGTCGCTAGGTCGAGACCTAAAAAGAAAAAAGAAAAACCAGAAACTACGACCTGCGTCTTACAACCTTTTAGAAGGATAACGATCACAGTACAAGTGCAGATTGAAATTCAAAAAGAAATAAGACCCATGTGCAAATAAGCAGTACATGATCTCCAGCACCCACCTAGCGTACGGTAGAAGTTTAAAAAAGACATCCTGTTAAGAGTGCTATAGTGGTTAAGACGGGTCTCAGTGAAGGCAACAGCTGAGGACCTATTGTTTGATATGTAAGGTCATTACAGTAATTAGGAAACAGTAATTGAACAATCTATGCTTCGTTGCTCCCATCACAGGCAAAAAGTAACACATATATATATTAAAATATACACTTGGTGAGAAGTCCCTTCTAAAAGTGAGATAGCCATATTGTAAGAACTGGAGCAGAGGTATTCTAAAGTGCGTACATGTTCACAGTCAAGCAAGACCAGAGGAGTTGGATTACTGCAAATCTTAGAACCAACTGGCCAATCTGTTTATTAAATTGGTGAAAAAATGGTAAGAAAACCTCTAGGCAGATCAAGGGTGTTCAGCATGTTGTCATCGCAGGGGATTCCAGATGGCACTCTACAGAAAAAGTCATTGATGCATGTAGAATGGTGCTAATCAGTAGCGGAGACCGGTCTGAGGTTAACTGTTGTTTTTTTTGCCTGGTTCCTTGTAATGAACTTTAGTTGGAGGTTGCCAAGCTTACAGGTCAAAGCAGCTGTTACTTCTTTTGAGAACCAATTGTTGTGACCACCTGTGGCGGTTACCTCATTTTCCAGTGATTTTATTAATACTAATGGGTTGCTTGAACTTACGATATGCCAGAAGGATAAAGGTCGTAAAGCTAATGTTTAGAGCCATGCTCTCTGGATTCAAGACCGCGATGATGCGATGATACCCTGCTTACAGGTCCGGACTCCCATTTTGTTCCACGTAGACCTCAGCTTTGCTCTGACCAAGTCCAACTGTGATGGGCAGAGGCATACAATATGCACCAGAAATTCATCTGATTGTCCGCAGCCCCTGCACACGACCTCGCCTGAAGTACACCGCCAGGGAGGAATATGTTTAAAAAAATTCCACTCACCCAACCTTAGCGCCAATAATCTCTGTTTTAAATGTAGAGAGTATGTGCAAGCAAGATGAGGCAAAGGAGGGGCCAACTGATAAGATTTAATTACTGCCAATGCATGCTTTCGATTGGCTAAAGTCTCTGTCGGACAAACTAGAGCACAGTTGGATTTGCTTCTTGGTGCTTATTTTAAAAGTGTTTTTACTTGTGTTGAGCGACCACAATTCACTTGCTGATAATTTTAGCAGTCATTCATTAAAAAATCGATTGTGTGACCCACCAGGGTTACTGGTGCTGATATCGGTCCATAACAGGGACTCGAGTGAGCCACCTCTAGCCTGTCTCAACTTGTGACACAGGTTAATAAAGGCTCCCATACTTTGTAAAGAGTAATTTACAAGACCAAGCTCCAGGAGAATCTGGGCAGCGGACAACGTTTTTGGTAGCTCCTTTTTGTAGCTTTTAGTCACATGTTGGTTAAGTGCAATGCTAAGCTTGCCCAAAGAGATCTCACAGCCATACGACAAGGTGGGACCTATCTTGGCGCGCATTACCTCCAGCATTGACGCTAAGCAAGGACTCATCACTTTTTTAGCGAGGTTGTAGAGACTGACTTGAAGTGCCATGGCTTTTGGCAATTTGACTACGATGTTTTAATAAAGAGCCCCTTGAATCGATGTAAAATGAAGGATATTTATAGGTTTTACCCATCGGAATTTGAAGGTTGTTGTACGACCAGCCGCCACCTCTATAGCTCTCGTGCCAAATATAACTACTTGAGTTTTCTTTAGATTAACCTCCAAGTTGTTCATGGTGGTGTAGCTGTATAATGCATTCAGCAGGCGTTGCAGTCCGACTTTCGTAAGACTGAAGAGTGCGAGGTCATCGGCATATAGGAGATTGCTGATCTGCGCACCACTGATCTTCAGAGCGTGGCTATTTGTTGCATCCAACTCTCTTGAAAGGTCAAATAGAAACAGGTAAAAGAGCAGGGGGCTAACACCCATCCCTGTTTTACTCCCCTTAACGTTGGTATTTTTCTGGATAGGTGTGAACCGGAGCCTATCTTAACTTGAATCCAGTTGTAGGTATGGGGCTGGATGATTGAATTCAGTAAATTGGACGGAATTCCCCATTTTGTTAGTTTAGCCCATAAAGCCTCCCTTGTCACGTGATCAAAAGCAGCTTTGAAATCCACAAAGCAGCAAAAGAGCGCTGTAGTAGAAGTGTTTGCTTTATTAGTGAGGATGGATAAGGCTAGGAGATTAGTCAGTGTGCCGGAGTTGGACACAAAGCCCGTTTGATTTTTTGGTATCAGGTCCTTTGAATCGGCCCAGCTTCTCAGAACTTCAAGCAACAAACTGGCGAAAAACTTTGCCTCAGTATCTGTCAGGGCTATCAGCCTATAGTTGCATGAGGCTGATCTAGAGCCAGTCTTATGAATCGTCTGAATTATTGCACCACGCCAGGAGTCGAGTATGGTTGAGCTTCGTATGCTGTATTCAAACAGGTTGACTAACTGCTTAGTCCAGAAAGGAATGTTCTTTTTGAACACGGCCTGTGGTAGGCCATTTAGGCCGGGTGCTCCGTCTGATCTAGCTTTAGTTAATATTTTGCCCAGCTTTGTAGGTTATATGAAGAGTTCTTCACTTAGATGTTTCTGTGTTCTTTGCGGATTAACCGGCCACTCCCTATAAGTGTTGGTCAATCTGCAAGGCTTTATCTCCTCCGCCTGGAAGTGACCTACCAGAAATATTACCCATTCCTGCTCTGAGATGTTTGTGGAGCCTAGGCACAGATATCAATTAGTTTGTCTGTTAACTAGTGCCCAGAAGTTTCTAGGGTTCCTACTCTTACTTGCAAAGTGAAGCGTGCACCAGACGTGTTGAAGATGCTGTTGTTTTTTAATTTGACATGCCCATCTATAATGAGTTTGTGCGATTTTGTAGTTAGACAATAAGACTTCAGATTCAGGGTGACTCCTTACCGCCCTAAGTGTGGTGTTTCTGGTTTTCTTTAGTGCCATTATTTCAATTGAATGAAGGGCCTGCTTGCTACTACGCCCCACACAATGCTGCGTTGGTCGTTGGAATTGATTTAAAAGCTGAGTGCAGAAATTTGCCCAGTCTTCTATTTGATCAGAGGACCACAGATTCCGATGAATAGTAAGTTGTTCATACTCTTTCATGATCTTAATGCTAGCCTCTTCATTCCATCTTCAGCGTTTTAAGTTCTCGGAATAAACTCCTGTTTGTGTAGTAGAAGCTAGGTCATGGTACACTAAGGTCGGAGTAATGGTAGTGACCTGGAGTAGGTCAGAGTGGGATGGTGATGTTCTTGAGCTCAATTCCCGTGAGTGAAGGTCCAGTCTTCCCTGAGGTTCCAGTCCGTGTTTTTCACAGTGACCGGAGGCAGCTGCAAGGAGAGGAGGACGCGAAAGACGCCTCGCTGCACCCGGCTCCCGGCCCCCGCACCCGCTAGCGGCATCGCCCCTGCACCTGCCTGCTTCCATCTCGGCCCCGCTATCATCAGCGGGGGGGCAGACGGTGATTGCGGTGAGAGCGGCGAGAGCGGTGCGAAGAGCGATTGTGTAAGCCGAGAGCCGCATCTGTGTCCGCGTTTGTGTCCGCACCCGCATCCGCGAGACTATCCTCGAGGGCTTGTGGGCTCGTGGGCTCGAGGACTCTGTGTCTACGACGTTGGCCTATTGGGATGCCTTGGGAGTATCTCGAGGTCTGAGGCCTGAGAAAATTGGCGACAGCAGAGTGGAAGCGGAACTAGACATCTCAGGCAAGGTAAGGGGTGGGGTGTGGGAAGCAGGAAGCGGTGTGAGTTACTCGGGCTTGGTAGTGCTCCCTTGCGTCCCCGCTCGAACCCCTGCCATCGCACCCGCCCCTACCCACCTGCTGGAAGTGCCTCCTACTGTGGACAGCGGGTTCTCTAGCTTGCGGTTCTCTTACTTGCCCCTCTGAGAGCTCCGGTGTCCTCTGAAAACCAATCTCGGGCTCGGGCTCTGGCTCGGGCTCTGGGCTCTGGGCTTGCCTGCTTGCTTCTTAGTACAGTGCACAGAGTGCGAGCAAGGAGGACGCAAGGAGGACGCAAGGAAGACGCCTTCTCGCTGCATCTCTTTGCATCTCCCGGCCATAACATCTTCACAACATCCACATTCAGCGGGGATAGAGTAAAGTCAGCATAATCCAAGCCAAGGCTCTGAGTGCATGGTCAAGCTCGTTGACATCATCGACAAAACCAATAAAAAAAATAAAATCTCATCTATCACTGGTGCTCAAAAATAGTACACTCAATCATATTTGACCATACATAATACTTTCAAACTCATCAGTCAAACCAGCCAAACAGGCCCAAACAGGCCCAATTCGGAATCAATGATATCAACTCTTCAATCAGGGCAGACTGGTCAGCGTGAGTCGCACGCGCCTGCCCAAAAAAGTACCCTCTATAGCCACAGGCATAGTCAAACGAGGCAACAAAAATCACATGTGCGGGTCAAAGACTGGGCACGTAGGGTAAGGCTACAGGCCTCAATATTCCACACTAATTGGAAGCTCTCACACAAAGTATTCACGGTACGTAGGAATCGGACAACCATTGAGATCTCCTCGAGAAAAATGAGGGGTATCGGATCTGCCAACAAGGAAACAAGAGCAAGGCAGCAACAGGGAACTACAAAAGGCCTGAAGAATACGCTAGACTCAGGCAATCCCCCAATTGGGAGTGCACCGATACACAAATACTTCACAAGGCTAAAGTCAGAATCTAAAACCGATTGCCCTAGGCATAGGGAGGAAGAGGAGATCGCCATCGGCTCAGGGCTCAGCCAGGAGCCAGCAACTTCAGGGGTAGACCCCCCCCCTCATCTCAAATCAAACAGCCGAGGACAGCCTGGGTGAATCAATAGTACTAGAGATGGAAGGACTTGCAGAGTTAGTAGAATCCGCCATGGACAGGAACGACTCCTCAAATACCAATTACCAATACAAAGATTATAATAAGAATCACAACAAAGTAGAACATTGGGCTGAGCAAACTGAGATCATCGAGATTTCATCGGCTTTAAACGACGGCGAATCATCAACCAATTTACAGGGTCCATCAATACCGGCAGATACCCGTAACAAAAACGTGATTGAAATAGAGGCCCTCATTCACCATACAAATGAACAGCACCGGGAAACACTGGAAGGTGCTACAAATCTACGTGGCCAGGGGATAAAACAGAACTGCTCCACGCCGGCTAACAACATTGAACGACCAAACATAAAACAAAAATCAGTCGACCACTGTACTTCAGATGCACATTTAACTGAGCCATTAAAAACAAAACTAAACCTATCAAACAATTAGCAAATAACAACAGAGGATCTCATGGGATTTGACTCGGGCCAACACCCCGGAATACAGCACGATCTGCAAGACTCAATAAATAAAGACGGCTCAGAATTCATCCTAAACACAATAAATGCATCACTTCTGGCAGCAGTAAAGGCCCTCACATGGCAATCACACAAATTAGAGATACAGGTGGACTTGATACATATGCTTGCGCAAAGTGTCTTGACAATTAACAAAAAGGTGGACACAATAAATTTAAAAATGGACCAGTGGTCTACCAGAGAAACAGGCCAAGGGGGGATCACAAGCCCAACAAAAAATCTCAATGAGGCAATAGTGGAAAAATTAGCCTCATTGCCTGATCTACTAAAAACTTTAATAAAAGAATGTAGCCAAGTACGACCAAGTAAAACACAAAGCAAAATAATGCCAGAAAAAGGGAATTTACTTTCCGGACAAGAAATAACACTCAATAAATCAGAAATAACAGAGGGCACATCAATTACAATTGATAAAACATCATCGGACAAATGCTGGAGTTCAACATCCAGCTTAGAGGCCAGACATGATGGCGGGATACCAGATCAAAGGCCAATTGAAGGACAGCTATCTAGACGTCAAAAGAAAAAACTTCGGAAATCTCTGAAAATAAACAAAAGGAAAAGTGCAATGGCACTCCTACAAAAAACGAATGAAAGGCCGACCACACTCAGACAAAACAACAAACAGGGTGATAAAAGCGCAACTAGCCCTGATAAGGGCCCAATGAATTATCCCATCTTTAAATCGAAAAATAGTACCACATTCGAGGCCTCGTCAGCAAACACCAGCCAGGAAACCTCATTACCAAACCATCTAAATGAAAACCCAACAGAGGGTCCCGCCAAGGTGACCACCACGCAGCATAAAACCCCTAATGCTGTCAACCCCCAAACACAATCTTACGCCGAGGTCACAAACGCCAACATCACAAACGCCACCAAAATAGTAGAAGGCTTGGAGGCAAAGGCACCACCCAAGTCCAACAAAAATACGAAAAGTCTAACGTCAGGACACAATACCACGGAAACACAACCATGTGAAAAGGCAAAAATAAAACAAGTGCATCCATGCAGGAAACCAGCTCAATAAAAGCAAGCCCAACCGGAACGGAACCTCAACGTAATGCCCAAATTAAAACAGTTTAAAAACCCACACCAGCATGGACGATGCCGCTGGGCAATCAACATCAGACCTGTGAACTCTTTCTAAATAATGTCCCGGATGGGAAATTGCAAACCACACCTTGCTGGAACAACGGCCAAATAGGGCTTACTGTTCAATTAACTGAGCATGAGGGTCAAAGTAATGTGCAAAAGGGAAATAACCCGGGAAAAGCACACTTGTCGGACACAGAGCATACAGTGATTTTCACGCCTGAATTTGAGACAAGAGGCCCGGGCGACATCTTAAACCGCTCAAATATACTATACATCCTGTCTTGTATATCCTCATTGACCTACCTAAAATCAGCACATCTTGAATCGGTGAATTTTAAAAACTATCCTTGTATAAGTTATAGGGAGTCTACTCTAACAAAATGGACCAATAAGCAAGATATTCAAAACATCTTGGCAGAAAAAGACGTACTCAGGGGCTGGGGGATCCGCGTAGATACATGCCCAACTGAAAAGTATCCGCACATACTACTGCAGAGGCTGCAAAAACAAACCGCAGTAGTAGCACGGAATTGCATTCTAAAGGGCATAAGATCGATCCCAAGTCTATACTGGGATAACAACATCAAAATCAAACTTATGAAGGGGGAAGCCACTAGACAATGCATGGAGACAGGAGCGACTCAGGATACCATCACAGAAGATTGGGCCTGGATCTCAACGGCCCTGCACACCAAAGGGAGGACAAATCCCTAGCACACAAGTAGTAAAAACAAGAACAAACCTCAGATTAATAAGCTGGAATGTTGCAGGCCTCAAATCAACTTTAGCAAATAAGGAGGCCATAAGTCTACTCAAAACAGGAGACATCTTATGTTTACAGGAAACATGGACGACATCACCAACCCCCATTAAAGGCTTCCAGGCAATACACACCTTAGCCTGTAAGAAAAACATATTTGGAAGACCTACTGGTGGGGTATCAATCTATGTAAATTTGAACTTGCAAGTACAGATGGAGGAATGGCCCACGAATTTACCCGATATTCAGATCGTCAGCATAAAGGGAATAATGCTAGAGGGAATTCCAACCACAACTGCAGTAATTAACCTATACATTAATCCAAACAATAAGACAAAAACAGCGAACACAAGGATGGTCACTAGCCTAATTAGAGAATATCTCTATGAAAACCCAGGTCATGAATGCATTATCACCGGGGATTTCAACATGAGAGACCTGTGCCAGTCGGCCAGACACCAAGGAGACAAAGGCCAGACCATTATGGAAGCTTGCATCAATGAATTCAGCCTGGAGGGGGCAAATCAAGTGGTGCAGCCAAATACGAAATTACAACCAACTTTCAAAAACATCTCCACGCTGGACTACATCTTTTTGAGCCAGGTCTTACTGAGGAGGTGCGAAGAATATAAGGTGACTAACACTACCGCGAGTGACCACCACCCATTATCTATCCTTGTTAATATAAGCACAACAATGCACTTTGAACATTTAACTGCGGGAAAAACGCTTCATACAAACATAGATACCGCACCGATAAAACGCATAAAATGGGGACCTATAAGCCAAGAGAAATATAACTCCTGGAAACAGGCCACAT
The DNA here is from genome assembly GCA_963921515.1 of Calotriton arnoldi. Lineage (NCBI taxonomy): Eukaryota > Metazoa > Chordata > Amphibia > Caudata > Salamandridae > Calotriton > Calotriton arnoldi. The sequence continues at coordinate 1,585,054 of CAWUFW010004181.1, forward strand.
GCATAACCAGTCCACAGACGAATTGGTCAGAAATCATTTTGTCATTATCCAAAGCTATGACCTCAAGAAAACAATTGGCACACAAAGGAAAACGTCGCAGCTATGGGCCAGCCAACCTCGCAGACTTTAAAGAATTTAAAGAGAGCAAAAGGTAGTGTCGCTTGGCGGAGCAACAGCATCGGAGAAAAAAATGTTCAATGTCAGAATCACTATTGAAAGCAGCCAGAAGATCGCATAAAAACACTGTCTGGCAGTTGAAACAGAACATCATAGACGATAAATGGAAACGCATTTACGCATTGCTTGCCCCCAGTAAGAGCAGGGAATTTTGGAGCTATGTCAACAACCTCAATGGTGGAAGCTACATACACAATGCGGTACCCGCCAAAGAATGGGCAGCCCATGCAACAAGGTTATACGCCGATCAGGATAAATCCAGGATAAAAACTGTGGTAGCTGAAAACTATGGTCCAGAAGGACATGAGAAGGAGGCTCTCATTCTCAGCGAAAAAGAAATCCTGAACACATTGAAAGGCATAAGGAAGGACGGGGCTCCAGGTCCTAACGGGTTACCGGGAAGTGTTTTTAATGAAGATCGGGCCTTTTGGGCCCCCCATATGCATTGCCTATTTAACTACTGCTACAAAACCTCAGGAGTACCAGACTCGTGGAAAGGCTCCATTCTGAAACCAATCTATAAGAAAGGCAACGCCTCACAGCCAGAGAATTACAGATTAATTGCTCTACTAGACGTTGACGGGAAGGCATACACAAAAGTGCTGTTGAAAGAGCTAGAGGCATGGATAACAGGCAATCAAATAATACCACAATACCAGACAGGTTTTCGGTCGAACTCATCAACAATGGACAACGCCATTGCATTATCATACCTGGTAACTAAGGCCATAGAGGGTGTAACCCCACCCCTATATGACTGCTTCGTCGACTATAGTGCTGCTTTTGATGGCATCGACTGCAACATATTGTGGGGAAAACTTGCGAAGTGGGGTATACCGAGGAAACTTCTGGCGGCCATCATGTCCCTCCATACCGGTACATGGGTCCGCACTAAGCTTACACAGACACATGCAACCGCCAAGATTTACACAAACAAGGGGTTAAAACAGCGCTGTGTGATTGCACCAACACTGTTTAACCTATACACTGCGGACCTGGGAGTTGCACTCTCAAAAACCAATATCTTCCCACCCAAATTGGGTCACCTTAGAATACCTATCATGCAATACGTGGACGACCTTGTCATCCTGGACCAAACTAGAATAGGCATGAAAAGGGCTCTGGAGACTCTTTATTTTTACAACACAGAAAACAAACTCCAAACCAATGCAAATAAAACCAAAGTATTGGTTTTCGGACACAAACCCAAAAAAATCCTTGCTGGGCTGGAACATCGGACCATTAAGAATTGCAACCGCAAATAAGTATACCTACCTAGGAGTACAATTCTCAGATACTGGTAGAACAATACTCCAGGCCAAAACACTGGAGACAAAAGCGGCTAAGGTCACACACGCCCTATGCAAAATACACCAGAAGCTTGTGAGCCATTCAACGGAGGGTATCCAAAGAGTAATACAAGCCAAGCTATTTTCAACAATTAGCTATGGCCACCTGGCCTTCCCGGGCTTATTGTCCGATAAATTGGAGCACTTGTATATCATGGCTTTCAGAAAGGTCTTTAGGCTGCCATTCTCGACAAGGCGTACACTGATCCGACTTGAGTTTAATTTAACATCAATGGACATAGAATGCAAAAAAGATATAGTCAAGTTGTATCACCATGTGAACAAGGCTCGCCGGGGTACCTTGAGGGAAGCACTTCAAACACTCTTCACGGACAAAACTAGTCGATGGGCTAGGTACCTTGTTTCAGCTAACAACACACTATGCCTGACAGCTGATCATACAACGGTATTACAACTGCCAACGGCTAGCCTAAAAAACCTGTTAAAAAAACAGGAAAGATAATTTCAAGGAACCAGGACATAGAAACAATCAGAGCTATCCGTGGTGCAGAGGGCCTTGCCAAATCACATGAAGCCAGTCTATGCCAACCATACTTGAAAGCCGGCCTGGGTAGACAAGCTCTTCAAAACGTTCTGAAGACCAGGCTGCTAACTCTACCAATAAAGGACTACAGGGCACATTGGAAATCCATACCAGCTGGAAACAGAGGATGTCGCCTGTGTCAATACCACACAGAATCAGCAGAGCATGTCATCTGTTGTTGTCCAGCTTTGGTAAGTCCGAGGCGTAAATACTTAAGGTCAATGTTCAACCTAAATAAAGTAAGAACATGCAAGGAGGCTTTAACGTACATATATACTACGACAGTACCAATGGAGCTTGCACGCGCCGGGAAGTTCTTTGCCGCTGCTGGAAAGACTTTATGTCAAACTCAATGAACAAAAAATAACAGCATAATAACAATTTAAACGCCGACTGTCGATGAGCATCAATATCACCATTAGTGATCTTGTGCTAAGTCCAATGGTCAAGAACATTGCTATTTTCGCTGAGCAATTAATATCACAGCACGTTATGGCCATTAGTGATCTTGCACTAAGCCCAAACAGTTAAGATGAATTAATATTAGGGCATTGATTGATCAACAGATGTATATGTCACTAGATGTTTTCTTCTTTTAAATACAACCTCATTTTAGATGCATTTTTAGATGCTTTTTTTACTAATCTACTGTTTTAACTATGAAAGTAACATGCATTGTATTTGTAAATGATTTTAGGTAATCATACAATAAAGTATTCTATTCTGTATTCTGGTAGTGACTTGCGGGCGGTGATCGCTTTCCGAGCGTTCTATAATGCTATAGTTTTCTATGTATGGAAGCAGTTCTGAATTGCAAATTGTATAGTCAAGATATGAGCAATTTCTGCCATTTGTCCACGACCAGTTTGGGGGGATATCCTGAGGAAAGCTCCCATTCAGAACAATGAAACCTGCAGTGTAAAGTTGTAAAACCCAATGTTCCCTGAGGCTGCAATGTTTTTGAGATATGGGTTTTACCTGTACCTTCAATGCTGGTAAGGAGAGCGGAAGCAAACTTTCTGAGTCCTCCTTTGATCCTTGAAAGAGGTTGGTGCTAAAATCCCTCGTAAGGAGTCAATCTGAAAGCGGAAAGTCCCCTGCCAGGTCGCACAGGACAGTAGATAGGCGATTCAACTGCGACCTTTTTTCACGGGCATTAGGATTGATGTAAGTATTAAGAAGTAGCAGATGCCGCTGCTGTCTCCATGAGTTAATTTTAATTCCAAGGAGCCAGTTCTCCTGAAAGTATAGTGGTTCTATAGGGCCTTTTAGGCTACATGATGTATAAATCGACAGACCCCCCTTGGGCCGGCCAAATTTCTGATCTCTTACACCAGGCTTCCAATGTTCCAAGTAACCATTCAAGGGGTGGTTTTAAGTGGCCCATGTTTCCTGGAAGGCAAGAAAGTCATGACCGGAGATGAAGTTATGTATTTCTGGTGTAGTTATTTTATGCTGAAGTCCACTGATGTTCCAGGAGCATAAGGATGTTGGAGGCCGCAGCTGCAAGTGTTCTGAATTTAGAGAATGTGATTGACCCTCTTTGTTTTTTGCAATTTTGTTTCGGGATTGCAGGCTTGCTAACTGATCGTCAGGTCACGCTAAGCTTTTGTTAGACAAGGCTGCTGAGAGCCGAACCCCAATCTTGCTCGGAGTTTGCACTGAGGGTTGTGGTCCAATGGGTATTTAGTGTCTGTCCCGCCTTGGGCATTTCTTAAGATAGAATACGGCCTGTTTCTATCTCCAACCACAATCCGGCTGACTCTCAGTAGCGTAATTGGTGAGCTTGCCAGCACAGCTGGGTAACCTGGTTTGAAGTATGGCCGGATTTTAACACCCCATCATCGAAAAGATTCTGTGCTGGCTAAAAGTGCATGAACCCAAGTAGTAGATTAAAATGTTACCAATGTGGCCTCTGAGACCTGTTAGCCTCTAGGAGGGAGAAATTCAATAAACTCGGTGTCGCTGAATACCAATGCATCAAACTCTGAAATAGTTTTTAGTAGTTTGATGGTGTTTCTCCTATTGAGAACATCATGCTGGCCTTTTGAGCGGTACTCAGGGATTAGAAGTATCTTGGTGTTTGTGGAATCACAGTCGGATTCCTGCTGAAGATTGTGTGGCCAGTCTAAGTCAGATTTATTTGCTTGTGATCCTGATAAAGTTCCGGGGCTGGGCGTGTGGTTTGCTTGGGAATCAGACTGTTCAAGCCGGAGGTCTCCTAGTGGCCATTGCAAATTTTTAAAAGATACCTTTAGTTGATTGACTCCTTTGCTGATGTGAGGATTCCGAGATCGATGATAAGTAGAGGAGAGTGGAGCAGAAGATATTTCAATTACCGATTTTATGTCAGCTTGCTGGTGCCCACTTAATTTATCATTTCCACTGGGGAGTCCTGCCGTGACATTAACATATGCATATGCCTCATTGTGGAATCTTGGTAACTGACTCTGTTGGCTTCAAGAAAGAGTAAGTAGAGATGAATAAAGTGCGTCAGCGATCTGCAGGCCACATGACGTAGCATTCACGACATAAACTTGTTGTGCGCCTTGAGGAATACACTCCTCTTGTGTCCGAATGTTTTCATTGGCAGAATTTGGAACTTGCGTGTGTTGAGTTCCGGGCCTTTCCAAATCATTGTTTGGAATGTTGTTGGTTGTTTTAGACCTTTCAAGGGGGCATCTTATTGAGGATTGCAACTACCCTGTCCTTCCTGGGCTAGGCCTTGGAACTTCTTCAGTATTTGATGCTGTAAACAAGGGATACCATTTAAAAGAGCCAGCTATGTTCATTGAAGCTAATTTGTTTCTCTGCTTACGTTGCCTTTTCTTTTGTCTCTTGCTGAACGAACCGGATGACTGTGCATTAATTCTAATGGACTGTATATCCAGCATAGATGACTTCGGTACCAGCTTAGGATCAGCTAGCGTAATTTGATCACTTCTAGCCTGCGGGCTTTGCAGCTTGGTTTCAAGACTCTTGTCCATGAGTGTTGAGGCTATAGCCTTGGGGGTATGATTGATACTGCATTATCTGTAGACGTGCAGCTCCCTACCACATGGAGCACCACTCCTGGACCCATCCCAATCAGGGTTCCGCAGCAACCACAGCACTGAGACTGCCCTCATCGCCGCCACCGACGACATCAGGATCCTGCTGGACAATGGTGAGACCGCAGCCCTCATCCTGCTGGACCTCTCCGCCGCCTTCGACACTGTCTGCCACCGCACTCTACGCGCACGCCTCCACGACGCAGGGATCCGAGACAAGGCCCTGGAATGGACCACCTCCTTCCTCGACGGCAGAACCCAGAGAGTCCGCCTCCCACCCTTCCGATCCGAAGCCTCCGAGATCATCTGCGGCGTACCCCAGGGATCGTCCCTCAGCCCAACACTGTTCAACATCTACATGGCCCCGCTCGCACGCATCGCCAGACAACACGACCTCAACATTATCTCCTACGCCGACGACACTCAACTGATCCTCTCCCTCACCAAGGACACCCTCGCCGCCAAAGCCAAACTCCATGAAGGAATGAAGGCCGTCGCCGATTGGATGAAGATCAGCCGACTAAAGCTGAACACGGACAAAACGGAGGTCCTCATCCTCGGCTCCAACCCCTCAGCCTGGGACGACTCCTGGTGGCCAACGACGCTGGGAGCAGCCCCGACACCCACCGACCACGCACGCAACCTGGGAGTCATCCTCGACTCAACGCTCTCCATGGCCAAGCAAGTCAACGCAGTCTCCTCCTCCTGCTTCAACACCCTCCGCATGCTTCGCAATATCTACAGGTGGATCCCGACAGACACAAGAAGAACAGTCACCCAGGCCCTCGTCAGTAGCAGACTGGACTATGGGAACGCCCTCTACGCGGGAGCCCCGGCCAAGCTCATCAAGCGACTGCAACGCATACAAAACGCCTCCGCACGACTGATCCTCGACGTACCACGCCACAGCCACATCACCCCCCACTTGAGGAACCTGCACTGGCTCCCCGTCGACAGGAGGATCACCTTCAAACTCCTCACCCACGCACACAAGGCACTCCACAAAACTGGCCCAGCCTACCTCAACAGACGACTCTTCTTCTACGTCCCCAACCGCCAGCTCCGCTCCGCCGACCTCTCCCTCGCCACCGTCCCCCGCATTCGAAGAACAACCACCGGCGGCAGATCCTTCTCACACCTCGCCGCCAAGTCCTGGAACACCCTTCCACTAAGCCTACGAAAGACCCAAGACCTGCTGACCTTCAGGAGGCTACTCAAGACCTGGCTGTTCGACCAGTAGCAGCATCCCCCCCCCTTCCCTCTCCCCAGCGCCTTGAGACCCTCGCGGGTAAGTAGTGCGCTCTACAAATTCTGTGATTGATTGATTGATCCAAGGCCACAGTGTTCTCCTTTTTCATGCCTGGCCCTCTTGAAAGAAGCTTAACTTCATCCAGAACATTTTTAAGAAATGTTGGGAGAGTTGATAGACTATCAATAATGGATAAACAGCTGCATACCAACTGGACCAAGTTTGAAGCTGATTGGGCCCTAATTATTAAATTATTCATGTCTTCAAGCCTGCTGTCAATTCCTGCTGTGAATAGCGCTAAGGTATTCAGGAGGTTCACTTGAATGTCTAGTTTGTCTGAGTGGTAGTTTAACGCTGTTACTATCGTTTCAAGTGTTTTCAGCAGGTGGGGCCATACTACCGATATTGAAAAGGGGTTAGAGTCTTCTAAGCTTGGTTCTGATTTCTGATTGATTGGTTGAGCTGTATCAGTAACAAAAAAGGAAAGCTCCAAAAGAGATTGATCATTTACATCAGTACTAGCGCTTTGCTGTGGGAGAGTTGAATCTATGCCCATGTTAATTTGAATTTGAGGCGAGAGTGGTATAATGTCTCCCATTGGTGATCTTGCACACTGAGCAGCTGGGGGGCTAAATGTATCAATACTTGGTGAATATGGTTTTGGTTTTACTGAAGGGTAAAAGCTTGGGTGATTATGTGACTCCACATGACGTTGTTCTTTTGGTTGCAATAGAACATTGGTAGAGGGCACACACACTTTGCTCGCTGATTGTTTAATTGGGGAATGTGATTGGTGACACTCCTGAGACACTGGTGGCGAGGATTGAAGCTCCAAATGTTCCCCCATAGATTGACCTGGAGAAGATCTTGAGCTTTCCCCCACTGTACGGCAGGTAGAACCGACCTCTAATATTACGGTTCCATGCTTTGGAGATCGGTGTACTGTTGCCTTGGTTGTCATCGGCGGTGGATTTCCCTTCACAACTTCTGGCCTAGAAGTAGGGGTTGAACCCCTAACCCCTCCTGATGTTTTTTTAAAGTAGGCCAGCAAGTCAGTGAGCACGGGAACATGTGAAGGAGAAGACAACGATTGCGATATAGGCGTGACCATTGTTTGTTTGGGGGAGGCCATTGTGCCGTCCATTAACCCGATTTTCTTACCTTTGACTTTTTTTGCTTTGGGGTTGTAAGAGCCTTCCAAGTTCTACCCTCTCTCATTCCTTTTGTTAGTTGGATGCCCTTGATGAGTCCTCACAGCTCTGCTTGCAATACCACCTTCGCAGGAGTTCAGAGAATTGCCTCGCTCCTAGGGGTCACCAACTACCCCAGCTCTTTCCAGCTAAAGTTGGGTAACCCAGCTCTTCTGCTGAACCCCCAGGAAGCCACCCCTCTGTCAATGGTGATACCGCAGGGGGTAAGACAGAACCAGGAAGTCTGGGTGAGCCCACCCCGTACAGCCAGGCCAAAGGGTACAGCTTCAATGAATGCTTCAGGAGGTGCCAGGGCACAGAAGCACAGTGGGGCAGTAGCGCCGACACAAAGACCCCAGTGAGAAAAGTCTGTCAGGGGGGGAGGGGGGCCAAGCGGCAAGTGGGGCACACCAAGGAACACTCACAAGCCTCACCCGGCGCTAGCCAGGCCGCCTCAGTGGGTCTCCTGCAGGCTCACACTTTGCAGCAGCTGTCAACAGCTGCTGCGCTCATCTGCCACCCCCCCACCTGCCAACCCCGCCCCCCACTGCTCCCTATCTGCTTGGTTGGCGGGAGCCGGGAGATGACCCACTCCTCTCCGCTTCTCCGCTTGCCGCTTACCAGCCAGTTGGAACCAGTGAAGGACGATGCCCCACGGGTCCTGCCTGAGTCCCGCGGGAGTCCTGCAGGTGGGCTGGACTACGGCTGCGGATATGGCTGGGATGCATGCCCAGGTCCGTCATATAAAGAGACCCCACAAGCCCTCCACGGTCGGGGGGCCAAGACAGATTGTTCCTGCTGCTCTTTGGGTCCTCTGCTCGGCCGCTGCACCGGCCGCTGCACTGCCGCTCAGCCGCTCAGAACGCAGAGCGAAACGCAGAACTGGAACTGACGTCACATCGCTCAGCTGAATTACGTAGCGTAGTGCTAGTTAGCATGGTCCCACTGTTGGCAGTCTATTTCAGCAGTGTCAGTTTCAATGTCTAATCCAAGTAGGGTTACACAGTTCCAAATGTAATGAGAGCAAGGGATTTTTTGAATTTGCAATAGCTCTGGGAGGGGGATGCAATAGAGGACACCAGGTTAGTCAACACATTCATTTTCTGCTACAACATAACTTTTCCAGTGGAAAAAAAAAAAATGTAACCCTTTGTTTGCAGAGCTTTGTCACTGTATATATGACTTCCCTGTACTTTCAATCCCACACTTCTATTGCCCTGTCTAGACCACTTTACCACTGTATCATAATGTCAAACTGAAAGCCCATCACCTGTAATACCCCAATGCACACCGTACCTTGGGATGCTCTTCATGACACTAGGATGATTAACTGCTTTCCAACCACTCTTCTGTGTCACTTCTAAAGGATCATGATGTTGTCTCCAAGCACATCTGATTTCATGACACTAGTACATGATGATAATAGGACACAGCTTCATAGTCGTAGGCAGCAGATTTTCTTAATGCCCAAATGTCTGAGAAGATACAAAGATTTACTTCCAAAAATGTTGTTCACAATCTTCAGCAGGGCTTTTCTTTTACAGCAACACATGTTAGTTCAAGGATGGTGCAATCTGTAGTGGAACAGATGTTGCACTATATAGTCAATCTGGATTTCCTCAGTGGTGGGAATTTCAAAAGATCAATGGTGTCTATGAGTTCCCCAAAAATTATTTCACGAGGACTGTGCCCCAAACTTGCACGATTTAGCCCATGATCCCGTAAAATTAGCAGTTATTTTCTACCTTCAAAGATGGTACCTGATATCCTTGCAAGAGATGAGTACTTATCCAGATGGCGATTCACTGTCAGCAATTGCCTTCTGGGGAGAGTAGTGGTAACCTTCCATTTTTAGGGAGAGGCAGGCAAGGTCCAGACAGAGGAAGGAGTCATGGAAAGGGCCTGACAGGGATAAAGGCAGGGGAATCAAGTATTATCTCCAGGAGTCCCACAGTGAATGACAGACACACTGCCAACTTTGTGTCTGGGAAATAATACACAGAATCCATCCAATATGACTCCCATCTTAATTCTTTCCAATCATATATTGATCAATTTTGAATCCTTGGTGCTCAGCAAGGGGCTCTCATTTGTTTCCACAAATATACCCAATCCAAAATACGGGTGCAATTACCAGCTTTACCATCAACTTTGGCTGGTGACCCATTGCATCACCCATCAAGGCCTTTAAAGTAAAGATAATGCCAACAGGGCCCTATGGGGCAGAAATATGGGGTTATCGGACTGTCAAGAACCTGCAAGTAGTGGTAAAACAATGTGTTCACCCCTATTATATGTAGAGCCTGACACACCAATTGCGGCCCTTAAGGTTGAGCTTGGTCTTCTGGGTAATGTATCTTTAATTCTCCTCAAACCTATCTTATATTGAGTTATGCTGTGGGCCACTATATCGCTACAATGGTGCACTCCTGGACATTCTTATGCTCCAAGGACACACAAAGCTCCCGTGGCTAGCTCATGTCATCACGACCTTGCAAAACATTCCATGTCCAGATTTCTGGGCTAGCCCAAGCACAATGACTACTGAGAGTGTGAGAGTGCAAAGACCGTCAAGAGGCTCTACTCGGCTCATTTGGGACACAGTGGGCTGCATCTGCAAGCGGTCAATTTTAGTCATATTTGCTCATCAAGCCCACACCACTATTTGGACCAAATTTAAGCACCATATGCCTGGAAGAAAATCAGATGCTATATCTGAAATCTAGACTCAGAATCCCCCCAGTATTGTCTTGAACCAAAAACTGGTCAAAAGCCACAAGTACCAACCAATCTGTGTGCAACCTTGGAGGCAAAGATATAGTTTAGCATTTTATGATTCCAGGTTCACAAACAGTTGGGCTGGGAAGGGAAATCCTCCATCCATGTAGCTTATAACACTAGAATATATAGCAAGCCACTGTCCTTGTGCCTCTAGGCAGATTTAAAACATGTGTACAAGAAAATGGCTCTCTACATCTTACTTGCATGGAAAACATCTACATCAAATTGTCATTATTAACTGGGGATATTATGGAGAACTGATAAATCAATCTGGCCCAACTTCCCAGCAGAGGGCAAACATTTTAGATTATGATTAAGTAACTTCTGAAATGCAAGAAATATTTTTAAAGTTTCTTTTTATTTGTAATATTTGTGTGGCCTTGGGCTGAAACACATAAATGAATACCATAATAAATAAAATGACACCAGAACGACAAAACTCCAAGAATTAGAACCGGAGTTATGCATCTGTATGAAGTTTAAGGATCATAATAACACCAAAAAGCATTCAGCGCCAACCACTGGCATCTGGCTCCACTTTACAGGGACATGGGTAAGGTTTAGGATTAACAGCAATGGAATGTGGGTTGGATACTGGGACCAGGTTCATCCTGGTAATAAGTTTTACCTTCGCACGTAGTCACTAGAATGGAAGTCAAAAATCCTTAGTAGGGCAAAGCAGTAGGCTGTAGCCAAAGAGTGCTCCACGTTCTTGGATAACCGCTTGACGAGGTCTCAGAGAAGCTGTTAACCTTTGGCGGGAAAGCTCCGAGTGGGAGATTTCAACATCGTGCCCAGAGAAGGTCCCTTGCTGCCAGATACTTTTTGTGCATGCGCTTGTGAAGATTTTCTCTTTCGGACTTAGTCACCTTTTTGAAGCTTAGATTCTTCCAATAGTGTAAGGCTGCAGGCAGTAGTTAAAGAGGGTCCACAAGCATGGATAGCTTCTCTGTGAGTTCACGCTGAATAGATTTTCTGCTCCAGAGGGGAATGTAGTGGGAGCAACCCGAATCTTTGGCCCAGCATGCAACGCACCTTTGTTCGATCGGTTTGGCAGGTTGGTTTCAGTCCCCTGCCGGTTTGAAGAGTAAATGTTGGCAAAACGTTTCTAAGTCCCAGGTTTGGATTTGTTAGGAAGTGTACACTTTGACACAGGCCAAGGATCCAAGACCTTGGGGACAGCATTTGTGGATCAAGACTCACTTAAGCAGAGGCCAGCTGCAGTGTCCATGGCAGGTTTTGTTGGAACTGGTCAGCTGGGAATGCAGGAAAATGTCCTCTTGAAGCTGGTTGTATACTTGCAGCTGACATAGGAGGTCAGCACTATGACCCTTGCAGTCCACGTCTTTGTCCTGGGTACAAGAGGGAAAGAAGTTCCAGTCTTCAGAGCTTTTCTCAGGTGACAGACAGCAGGTTCAGTCCTCTTTTGCTCTTCCACAGGTCAAAAAATTATCTGAGGAGGGTGCTGTGGGTGCCACATTTGCCCCCGGTACCAGCTTGTGTGTGAAGGAAACTCCTGATCACTCCCTAATCAATGGGGTAAACATTCCCTAGGGTGACCCTACCCAATTTTACAGCACTCCTTATGTTTGTTGCTGTAAACAATCCCACGAATTCCCTCTATGCCCAAAACCACCATGATAGAACCTTTCTTTCCATGTGCAGGGATCTGGTGTCCAATCTTGATGTGTGGTCAGGGAAATGAATAACCCCTCCCCCGAAGCCACTCAAAACTGGTTGTAGGTTGAGCTCCTCTCCCACTGGGCCTGGTGCCTGACTGGATAGGTGGACAAATGATGGGGGTAGGTCCAGATGTTAGCAATATCTGCCTGTGACAGATTAGGCCCCTTTGAAGTTGAATTCCTAGGTACAGCCTAGATAGTCAGTCTGCCAGAGAAACAGATCACCTCCCCACACCTAAGGCCTTTGTTTCAATTCTGGGAGCAAGTTCACACCTCATGAGGGGATATTTAGCTCCTGTGTGACAGCTGGCAGCTCTTGCAAATATGCCTCTAAAGGCTTCATGCAGATAACAGGTAACTTTTCTAAAAGTACCTATTCTAAAATATGTATTACAAATCTGACTTTACAAATGAATTGGGCTTGTAATACATATTTTGAAAAGCCAAAGATGACCTCTACAGTTGTTACCTATGCAGAGATAGCTATTATTAAATGTAATGTTGCATTTTAGTTCTTTCCTGTGTAGCTGCTAACCCTGCTACTGTGAAAATTGCTTTATCTGATTCTTCACTGTGGGAACATGCTTAACAGTAAACCTTTACATGTCCTACTTTTAAATGCCATGCATCCTGCCATTTGGGCGTGTAAGGCCAACTTAGGAGTGACATTAATGTTTAAAAGGAGGGTTTAGGCCTGTCAAATGGCTTATTAGGATAGGTCAAATTTGCAGCTTAAAGTGCATCACCATGCTACTGGTGACGGGCCTGCAGTCATGTTCACACTGGCACTATAGTGGATGGCACAATGAGAGTTACTTGTGACATTTAACTTACAAGGCCTGGGCATACCGTGGTATGACCATTTCATCACTTTGAAAGAGGGGGCACAAGTAAGTTATCACTAGTTAGCAGGGGTAATGTGCATGGAGTTCCACATTCAGAAAAAAAATTGATTCTGGAAAAGGGCAAAAAATCTGGGGTAACCCTGCATAAGTGGCAAATTTCCAACAGTGCTCTGATGCTCTTGGTTCGCCTTCACGCTATCTAAAGCTCAAAAAATGTATGGAAGTTGAACTCTGTATTTGGTGAAAGGCTGAGTCCTAGGACCAGCAGCATCCAATATGGATTGGCCCGAGTTTTGCATGGCACAAAATGGAGTGTGGATATAGTTTCCTGAGCAACTGAAAGTATTTTACCTACATTCCTGTGGTTGAAGGGTGGAAATGCAGACAGTGAAGACTGCAGATTCTCTGGCTTAAGGTGAGGAGGTGTCTATGCAAGACCTGTCCTTTACATTCTGCCTGATTACTGCTGCAGGAGAGCTGAGGACAACAAGGTGCAGAGATCTCATACTTCATTGCACCCTTGTTTTGGATGGTCCTGCATGGATATGGCGTTATTGTGTCTGGAAAATTTATATAAAAGTGAGATTTATACCACACTGCTTTGTTCCAGTTCTCCATGAACAATGCAAGGAGTTCTCCATGAAGTTGGTAATGGACTGCTGTATGATCAGCAAAGGTGTCTGCAAGACAGCCAGTCTCCCAGAGGTAAGGAGATATCAGTTGAAGTCTGCAATTTCCTCAGGAGGACCTGAGGATCTGCTACTGCCTACAATCTTGTCTGTCTGCTGAGAGAGGGAATGTATTTGCTTGGTCCTGCAAGAGGCACAGCGAAACACTAGAGAAAGTGGGAGACAATGAAGGATGAAAGTCAGGAGTGGCCTGGGCTCCCTGAGCAGTTCTTACTGTATACTTAATCAATACTTCTAACAAGCACCAAGAATTGTGTGTGAACACCAGACTGCCACATGGCTGAGAGATTGCTGCTGCTGCTACTGACATCAGTGTCAGAATACTGAGGTGGGTGCAATGATTGTTCCTGAGGCCACAACTGCTACCCATTGTCCTGCCTGCATCTGGTCAAAGGAGGCTGGTACATCCGAAGAGGAGAGCCACTGTGTGTTCTGCTGCATTGGGATCTCCCAGCCATCACGTTCTGAGCAAGGCAGCAGCTGTGACCCTTTACAGTTGAAAAGACAACATCCCAACAGCAGAGCTGCTGCACACTTCTATCTGGCACCACCTGAACTGCAATGACAGACCAGAGGTGACCATAGAGCCTGAGATTGTGAGTGGAATAAGAGACTGAGGATGAGGATCAAGGTCTGGTAAAGGAAGTATGACTTTTACCATGTGATTACAAAGGGGTAAAAGCAAATTCAACTCTTTTGTGCATCTATGCCTTGAGGTTCTTTTAAGTGACCGCCACCTCTACCTAATCAATGCCTTGCCCGGAGTTATACACCAGGAATAATAGACACTCAGAATTCCACTAGTGGGGTGAGGGTCCCGAAGTGTGCAGTGCCTCAAGCAATAGTTCAAACAGGGTGGACTGTTCTCATAAGAAGCAGGGTCAGTACTGATTTGCCTAAGGCGGGTCTGCGAGAGGGCACAATGAGTGATTGCTAGTGGTTTAAACTATTTACAAGCACTCCTTCCATCACCTTTTGTTTGTTTGATATAATGCCTAAAGTGGCCAAGTGCATGCCCAGATATGGGTCTCTTGCTCACTAGGCCGAAGGATTGGGGCTGCCTCTTAATCCTTTGGCATATACCTAATAAGGTTAGAAGTGGTCTGGGGCTGCTTGTGTTACCTTCTAGAGGTGACCTCGCCTGGCAGTTTGTGGGCTGTTCCCATAAGGAGCAGCATCAATTCTGATTTACTTAAGGCTAGGGTCTGTCTAGAGTGGCACAATGGATGAAAATAATTCTGCCCTGAGTGATTAACAGTGGTTTAGGCTGTTTGCAAGCATTCTTTTCATCACCTTTTTTTCTGTTTCATGCTTGCAGGAGCACTGCAGATACATGATGAACTTGTAAAATATTGGTGTGACAAACTCATGTGACAATCCCCAGGAAATTCAATAGTTGCAATAGTGCACCTGTATAGAAACTAGTGAAGGGCCCAATGATAATAGGATAGTGCAGAGTGAGAAGTTGCTGCTATTGTTTGGCTGAAAAGATATAATTTTGATACCAAGACTGACTATTTTTCTCAAGTGGTTATAACCGTGCTTGCGCTCTTTCTCTAAAACATGGTAAAATTGGCTTATGCCCAATTGGCATATTTAACTTACCTATAAGTCCCCTGTAAAGTGTTGCTCGGGTTCCAATTTCTTAATAAAAACAGAAGACAATAGGCATTTAGCAAAACATGAACAGTTTTGTTTAATTGAACAATGCAGCCAGGAGAACAGTTACAGGCACGAGGTCTGAGCAGCCGCGTTACGTGCAGGTAACAGCGGTGGGGCCGCGTGGGGGGGGATTTCGAGGGATGATGCCGAAGGAAAATTAATTATTTATTTAATTTTCCCTCTGCATCGTCCCTTGAAATACCCCCCATGCGGCCCCACCGCTGTTACCTGCACGGACCGCGGCTGGGTCTGAGGACTGTCTCAATTTACATTGTGTTCACGTTAGTCTTTTATACATTTTTTACATCAAGCCATAAACGCATCCGAAATCCCATATATGATGAGGAATGTTGGTTGCTGCCTTAAAGTCCTTAATTAATGGTCCAGCATTGCTACAGGTATGTCTCGATCTTACATGGACACAGTTTGGCCAGTGGTGAATGTGTCCAGATGTCGGGCATGGGGAGCAAGTGATCACTGCTTGTGCTAGGTCCTGATTGGCTATGACTTCCTAACTCATGTGGCATCTGACTTTATCGTGTTTTTCGAAGCACCCTCAGGACATGTGTGCATTATTGGGGGCAATCTCCCCTGACTATTGTGATGACTCTGCGCCTCTCTGTGGGATTGATAAGGAGTTTCCTACCTATGTGTTTGCCTGGCAGCTATGCACCCTCTCACCTGTGAGCATTCAATCAGTAATGCTGAGCCTAGATTGCAGGGCCTGCCTGACTACATACTTGCATGTCAAGGTAGATGTGGAATTTGGGACCAGAGATTTTATCAATAAGGACGATAGTTGATTTTTTTCTATGAACACATCAATATCCATATTAACACTCCCCCCCTCTAGTTGATTCTTCAACTACACTATCTAACTGGTGCATTTGTACCATTACTTTATGAGGTTCCTGCTGATTCCTTTGCTTACTTCTGACTACGACAACCATTTTAGTTATTTGCATTCTACCTAATTTGAGGACTGCGTTTTTACAGCCGGTGATCCCCAATTGTACACCCCCACAAACCAACAGAAACATAATATCAACTGGCAACAGTGATTTGCACAAACTGGAGATCCATTTTGGGAGCCAGCAGAACAAATTTGAAAACCACTCCTGCTCAGGGCCACCTCCTTCTTCACGCATGCTTCTCTGGAGTTTATGCAGTGGTTGGTTATACAGTCGGTGGTCAGCAATAGGCAAAATGGCGCTCTAAGGTCTATCACAAGTACAAATCAGTTATGGCAGGTAATCTGGCACGGTGCATAAAGTAGGGAAAAACCACCAGATCCCCACGTGTGTGGCCAGCAGACCACTTATGCTATATATACAAATCCTCTGCACACGTTCAAAAGTAAATACATCAAGTTACATAAAATATCACAATGATGCTTGTCTTTATATTTTCAGATGTCTTTAATTCAAGATCTTTAAGCCTTCTTAGCCAACACGTGTTTCGTCGCTGTTACAGGCGATTACCCCGCAACTTTTTCAGGGCTAAGGGAATATATAAACAGGTACTTGTTCGTGTATGCAATGATAGTAAGAACACTTTACTTTTCAAATTATTGACAAAGTGACTTCGGTGACTTGTGTGAATTTCAAAAAAGTGAATAGAACTGTGTGGAAATCCATGTGAAACTTGTGTTGTACATGCTTCTCGTACAACTTCTTTGTGCATCCATATATCAATGGGGGAAAGAAAGAACAAGCAAAGCCCCCAATCGTTTATGTTATCGCTATAAAACATACTGGTACAGTTGGTGTTTGAGACTCCCTTATAGGAGTAATCCTGTGGTTGGCAAGGTGCAAGCATGCAATCAACCTATTTAGTTTTATAATCTATTTTGTTATATTCGTGGCGAAGTAGTGCTCCCTCATGCTGTCACTAAAGAGTAAATACATGCTGAATATATATTGTGTAATCAAACTTGTATAAAAGAATGTATTTTGTTATAACACGATACCTGTCAGGGAGTCTCAAACACCAACTGCACAAATAAGTTGTAATCCCCTGTAACAGCGACGAAACACGTGTTGGCTAAGAAGGCTTAAAGATCTTGAATTAAAGACATCTGAAAATATAAAGACAAGCATCATTGTGATATTTTACGTAACTTGATGTTGGATTTGTGTATATATAGCATAAGTGGTCTGCTGGCCACACACGTGGGGATCTGGTGGTTTTTCCCTACCTTATGCACCGTGCCAGATTACCTGCCATAACTGATTTGTACTTGTGATAGACCTTAGAGCGCCATTTTGCCTATTGCTGACCACCGACTGTATAACTGATGTTTACTAAATAGGGGGCTGCTGTTAGATTTGGGGGTCTCTAGTTGGCAGAGGTAGGTACCTTTGTCCAAATAGGGACCCTTGCTTCTAGTCAGGGTAAGGGGGTACACTCCTGAAATAACCCCTGCTCACCCTCTTGGTAGCTTGGCACGAGCAGACAGGCTTAGTTCAGAGGCAGTGTGTAAAGCATTTGTGAACACATACAGTAATCCAGTGACAACACTTCAAATGGACACCACACAGGTTGTATTATAAAAATAAGTATCTTTTATATAGATTTACCACAAGACCATAAACGACAAAAATAACCCACAATACTGTACTTTAAAGATGGTAGAATTAGCTTGAGTCTCTTAAAATGGAAATGCAACACTTTGAGTTCAATGTACCTTAAGATGCGTAACGCAGGGCAACGAAAAGTGTTGCAGGGAAGGCGATGCGGTAGTCCCCTACATGCAAGGACGGTGATGCGTTGAAGATCTGGTGCAAAAGAAACAAAGTGGCGTCTTCTTGAGGTTGCGACAACGAAGAGGTGATGCGTGCACGCCGGACGGCCGTGCGGCGATTTCGATGAGTCTTTGGAGCCGCGACAGGCCCTGCGACACGCTTCCCTGGCGATGCGACGGCATCTGATGCGAGGTCAACGATCTTCTCCTGGGATGCGGGGCGCGCCTCATGTTGCGATGCGTCGGCGTCTGATGCGAGGTCGATGCTCTGCCCCGGGGATGCGACGGCGTCTGATGCGACGGAGACACTTTTCTCCGGTGCTGCGAGGTGCTTCGAAGGATGCGAGGGTGTCAGCGGCGTGCTTCTTCGGGGATGCGCCGGCGTCTGATGCGACGTCGACACTCTTCTCCGGCGATGCGAAACTCAGCGGCTGCGGCGACACGCTTCTTCATGTTGAGTCGCGCTTCCAGCTCCCAGAGACACGCAAGTGTGTCAGAAGGTCCAAATTCCCAGCAAGGGAATACAGGGGGAGCTGGTGGGTGAAGTCTGTTGTCCCTGAGACTTCAGCAGGAGGCAAGCTCTAAAATCAAGCCCTTGGAGATCCTTCACAAGTTGATGAAAGTACACACAAAGTTCCCTTCTCCTTTCTTTGGCAGTCAGGCAACCACTGCAGGCAGATCCCTCTAGCTTAGGGATAGTCTTCTCCTCAGTTTCTTCTTGGTTCCGCTCCTCAGCAAAGGTTTCTTCTTGTTTCCCAAAAGTGATCTAATTTCCTAGGGGTCTGGGTCCCCTTTTTATACACCTTTTCTCTTTGTTCTCTGGAGGCAGAGAGGCCCTTGCCTAGTCCAAAACCAGTTCTGGTCAGTCCTGGAGCACTTTGTTTACAGGACTCCTTCTCTCCTTTCAGAAAGTGGGGCAGAGTGCTCAGCCGCCCAGCAGGAGGTGGAGCCAGCATTGTGGAAGGCAGGCACAGCCCTATTCAGACCCAGGTGCAACTCCTCCCTCCACTCTGGATGCAGATCTCTCTATTCAGCCCTGTGCTGACTCACCCTGTATCCTGGAGCCACCCAGCCCCTGTCACTCACAAACCCAGACAAGGAATACACATCCCAGCAGAGGCAGGCTTGGAAGGTTAGGCAAGAAAATACCTACTTTCTAAAAGTGGTATTTTCAAACACAGAATGTTAAAACCAACTTCACTAAAAGATGTATTTTATCATCCTGAGTTCAGGCATACTAAATTCGTTTTTCTACCATGTTCCCTGGGTCAGTTAGGATTATAAGGTGTAATAATCCAACTGCCTATTCTGGCCTACAAGGAGCAGGTAGCCTTGCAATAGTGAAAAACGAAAATGGTTGTAATTCACTATTAGGACATGCCACACACACCAGGGCATGTCCTACCTTATACTTACAATGCACCCTGCCCTTGGGCCTACCATAGGGGTGTCTGATATGAAGAAAAGGGAAGGTTTAGGGACTGGTAAGTGGGTGCACTCACCAAGTCGACATGGCAGCCCTAGGCTGCACACAGGCTCTGCAATGGCAGGCCTGAGACACATTTTACAAGCTGCTTCTGTGGGTGGCACAACCAGTGCTGCAAGCCCACCAGCAGCATTGGATTTACAAGCCCTGGGCACACTCAGTGCACTGTACTAGGGACTGACAAGTAAACCAATCATCCAATCATGGAGTCACTAATACATAACATAATTTATCATAGGGAGCACTTGTACTGTGGCACTGAATAGCAGTGGCACAGTGCCCAAAGCATCTAAACCAGCAAAAACAGATCAATAACATTGGAGGCATCATAAAAAATGGTAGGGAGACCCACGCCAAGTATGCCAGGTCTAACAGCTGCCAAGGTCACTTGTAAAGTAGCGATAGATATAGACTAGAAGAATGGATAGGGACAGAGAAGCCGAGGATCTTTTTAACAATCTGAGTAAGGGATCAGGAGCAAGCGCTTCCATGATTAGTGGGAATCCACCACGTAATGAGCGCCTACAAAATAAATTTTTAAGATTGGAAAAATTAAGAAAGAACGAGACATCCAAGTGGTGGGATGGGGCCACATTGAAGCAATTCATCAAACTAAAGAGAGTACCCAGAGGCCTTAGATCACAGATCTTCCCCACCCTTGACGATCTGGATGAGGACCTATTAGCTGCATGGGAAAAAGAGCTCTCTGACAACTCAAATAAACTAATGGATATCCTTATCGAGAACTCAGACAGGAAGGTCAGAAACTTGCAGGGGAAATCACTTGCCTAGAGGCAGAGATCAGGGAGCTTACTATCCCTGAAGCAACAGAGGAGAACTATACTATCCTCAATGAGATAATCAAGAAACATCAGGATGAGATAAAATTTAGAAAAGCAAAGAAACTTCGAAGGGATGAAGTAGACTACAACACTGGCAGGGTGTTCACATTTGCAAGGAAATATGATCATCTTATCCCTAGCAAGACAACTGAAAAAACATGCGGGTGATCTCAGCTAGCTCTAGCTCCACATCACTAGACACGGCACACACTAGCGAGAGTAAACAAGAAAGCGGTGACGATAATAATGAGACACGCACAGAAAATCCTTTTTTAAGGGAAGTTATGAGGATGAAGAGAGGGAATCGGGAAATAAACAAACGTCCATTTACACCAGGAGGACAAGGCGGGGCAAGAGAGGGAGAGGCGCAGGAAGAGAGAGGCTACATGAAAACGAGGAGTTGGACCAAGAAGAATTAAATGATGTAACTGTAATTAACCTGACGGGGAAACCTATCAGTGTAGAAATGAGCACATGTTTACAGAAAGGGATGGGATTCTGTCCTACAAATGTAGGAGACTTATGCAAAACCAAGGTAGACTTATTCAAATACATGAGGAGATTGAAATTGAAAAAATTCTTCACACTCAATCCTGTAATGAATAAAGCACCTGAGACAAATTACTCTGACTTAATTTGTAGTGATTTAACTATACAAGATGTATATGATACGAGAATGTTATTATCCATATCTGAGCAAGAAGGTGACCCTTACACTATGAGTAGGGTACATAGGGGTCCATTAC